>LPNX010179102.1:0-44232 GCA_001517045.1 Pseudotsuga menziesii | reverse complement strand
TGATCGAACCAAACACATCAACACAAAGTATCATTTGATTCGACATCATGTAGAAGCCAAGACAGTCCATCTTCGACATTGTTCCACAAATGATCAAGTTACATACATCTTCACCAAAGCGCTTGGACGAGAAAAGTTTGAAAGGTTCAGAAACATGCTCGGACTTACGAACACCCCTTCGGATTAAGAGGGGGATTGTTAGAATATAATCCGTTAGGGTTATATAATATAAATAAATAAATAAATAAATAGTAGGAAGCCAAACAGGTTGAGCGGAAGGTGAAACCCAACCGCCATGTGATTTGTATAAGTATAGGCATTTGCATTGGAATAAGAATTCATCGGGAGTTATTACCAACACTTCCTATTCTCATTCCATATTCTATAAAAGATGATTGTCTGCAAGTCTAATAGTAAGTTGGTAACCCCAAACCCTAGGTTATAAGGGTGTAATATCCCGAACAACAGAACTGGCGACTCCACTCGGGAGTATCCAACCTGCTATGGGTTTATCCTTAAGGTTCTTTACTAGTCTTTGTTCTATTTCTGATTTTGAGTGTGGTCTTTCTTATCTTGCTTTTGATTTATAATGTAGTGTGCCAAAAAACTTTACTATTCCTTTTTTCTTTCAAATTTTTTTAGTTGTATATGTGGGTTGCTGTGATACATAGTCGCGTATAAGACCTTATATGCGAGGGTTGCTCTATAAGACAGTCGCGTATGGTATGCGAGTTTCCTGTGTACACAGTCGCGCATATCCTATAGCAGCATAAAATTTTGGGTAGGGTTTTCCTGTCCCTGTCTTCTTTGGTTTTTTGCTTGCTTGGAAGTTTTCTGTTAGTGGCATGACTTTGTGAGTCTAGAGTCTTTTTTGTCACACCGTTTGCTTGTCTTCAAGCCTTTGAGCTTTCTTTGTTTGATTTTTTTTTTCATCTTGTGATTTGAAGTTAGTCCTCCTGCTTGGTTTACAAGTTCAATGATTTGTGTCTAGGTCAGTAATCAGGGCTTTCGATACTTTATACTCTGTACTGCATGTTGTAGTGTTAGTTTGTCACTTGTTCTTTTGTGAATCTAGTGGACTTTTTGGGTTCAATAGTTTCTCCAAGTTAGGTTTTTTCCAAGTCTTCTTCTTGATTGGTTGAAGTTGGTTATTTTGGGTCCTTTATACTTTATTTTGCTGATTATATGCTCTAATTATTCAAAATTGCTCAAAAATTTGCACTTAGTTGCATTGTAGTTTTTGAAGAATTTGAAAAAGTGAAGAAAAAAACAATTTATACTTTTGCATTTAGTTGTTTTCTTTTCAGTATTTTTCAAATAAAATTTCAAAAATGATAAAAAGAAGCCTTAGTTTCTTGCACTTAATTTCAATTTCATTAGCTTATATTTGCAAAAAAAAAAGAAATTTGGTTTAAGTAGTTGCAATTTACTTTGAAATTTTCTTTATACATCATTTTGCTTTTTCTTATCGAGTCTATAACATCACAGTATTTCATGTCATTTACCTTCTGACTAAGAACAACCTTTAAAATGAACATATAATTTAAAAATTAATAGTAAGTTTTATTTTATAGGCTCATACACCAACTAGATTAGGCTAGACTTGTAGAGTATGGAGTTTAAACTCTCCACAAGTGTTTAAATTCAGACGTAGTTGGCCAATCGATAGGTAAACCCTCTTGTAACGTCCCCGACCCTCCGACCGACGAAGAGGACGCTACCACTGCTTCTATTTACCTGTCAACTAGCCCCATGAACATACACATAAAAATTGAAATGCTTTGAACTAAAACATGCATACATTATCACCTTATAGTAGAAGCAAAACCATACATTCTAGCATTCAGCATTTTCATTGTAATTCATTATCAAATGTAATTGCAAAGATTTAAATATAGGAATACTTATCTTATGAAGAAGAACGCTCCACAACCAGTTATTTCACTGCAACGTTCCACCCAACCATAGGCCAGTGTGCTCCTTAATCTCTCAACAACACTGCCACCCCCGAGCTAGGCATGATTCCCCAAGGAATAAGAAAGCTAAGCAGGCTCACATATAGCCAATTATATGTCAAAAGTCAGTCAATCCAAGAAGGTTGGGTTTATCAGAGTAAGAGTACACAGCAACACATAACCAAGCTAACAAGTTGGGTTTATCAGGTTATCAGGAGATGGAAGTACTGTCTGCTAAGCTAGTGGGCTTACTGAAGAGCTAAGGATGGCTTCACTAGAACTAGTTTGACTCCTAAGACATCCACACACACCCAAAACAAGGAATCATTCCCTTCTCTATTGCACAGTCCCTTAGGACATGACTTCCCTTCCAGTGATATTCAGGGGGTGTAGAGAAGAGATCCAACCCTCTAGCTCTGTCTATGAGGCTCCTGCAAAACACTAGGGTTGTCAAGAAGACTCCTTTCCACTCTTACAAAGTCCAAAGACCAATTGCATACACAACAATATACACCATTTCTGGGTTGAGGAAAACAATTCATCCATAAAACTTGTTGCCAAGGAGAGTAAGAACAACCCACTATATCATATCGTATCCCAGGGATGTTTTGGCCCTAACATGGAAAAAAATGAATTCCATACATCACTATTACAGTGCTGAGAACACAAAAACGAGTTTCAGCTTAATAAACATTGGGGAAATGCAACATAAATGTTGGGGAAAGGAACCCAACCACATATAGTTACCAAAAATGAATTCACAGCTTAGGAGAATGAGGAATGACTACCCACGTGAGGGAAAAACAAACCCACAACAACTCAAAAATGAATTTCACACACACATAATTCCTATCCGCTTGAGAGAACCCCAACGTGGGTGAATGATGAAGATGAAAACGCCTAGGAGTCTCAATCGTGAAGAAATAACACACAACTAGCAAAATCGTGGAGGTAAGAGCAACTCCCAAGCTTCTATGCATGAGCAAAATGAAGAACGTGGGTGTATGGAATGGCATGCATTTTTGGGTCTTTTCTTGCCCCAAAAGTCAAAATTGATTTTCCCCAAAAATGGGTTTTCCCCAAATTTGAAATTGCTGTCCATACTCTTCCCATCCCCATGCAATAACTAATTCAACCACATTTTGTCAGAATTTAATGATTGGGGGAAAAAGAAAAAATGGGTAGTTAAGGGTTGATGGTTCTCCCTTTGACATTTGGCTTTTCCCCATTGAACCAAAGGTTTAAATAATTTCCCTCCATATTCCTTAGGAAAATCATGCCCTTTTCATTATTGTTGCATTCACATAGCTGATTGTGGGTATTTTAATTAAAACACATAATTACATGATGCCAAAAATTATAATGTGCCGGCTAGCATGAAATATTCCTTCGGCAATGATTTTAATCGCCGGAACATAAAACGATAAATCAATGGTGGGGCTTTTGCCTTTAGCTCCACACCACGATTAATTATAATATATACATCATATACATTTTTAATGCAAACGGGGTCAAAACTAGGGTATTACATTTCCCTCCCCCTTCAATAGCACTATCCTCAGTGCTTTACACAATTGAACAAAATGCTACACTCATACCACCTCAGTGCTCCGCATAATTGAACAAAAATCGATGTGCTAATCGCATAGCATCCTCTAGCTCCTATGTAGCCTCTTCAGGACCATAGTGCTCCCATTGCACCTTTACCTGCCCTATGGCTCAGTTCTGGAGCATTGTGACCTTCTTGTCGAGGATGCGCATTGGATTGATTTGGAACTCTCCCTCAGGTTCCACCTAAATCACATCCCAATTTATCGCATGGTTAAGATCATGTACATATTTCTTAAGCAAAGAAACATGAAAAACATTATGAGCTCTAGTGCTAGCAGAGAATGCAAGTCTATATGCAACTGGACCTATTCTTTCAAGCACTTCAAACAACCCACAATATCTAGGTGACAACTTGGCACAACTTCCAAGCTTCAAGGAACTTTTCTTTGCCCTCACTCTGAGGTAAACATGATCCCCAACACTGAACTCTCTGTTCATCCTATGCTTATCTGTATAGATTTTCTATCTGTCCTGTGCTGCTTTCAGATTCCATCTTATCTTTACAACCTCTTGCTCCATCTCCTTGAGAAATTCTGGACCAAGCACAACCCTGTTCACTGGATTATCCCAAGTCACTGGTGTCATACACGTTCTTCCATACAAAGATTCATATGGACTCATCCCCAATGATGCTTGCTGTCCATTGTTATAAGAAAACTCTACCAAGTGTAAGTAATCGTTCCACTTGGTTGGTTTATCCATCACATACATGTGAAGCATGTCTTCAAGCACTTGATTAACTCTCTCTGTTTGTCCATCAATCTGAGGATGGTAGGTAGTGATGAAGTTCAACTTTGTACCCAAATTTGCAAACAACCCCTTCCAAAAATCGGAAGTGAACTTGACATCTCTGTCAGAGACTATTGCCTTAGGAAATCCATGCAATTTGAAAATCTCTTTCATGAAGATCTTTGCAATGTCAACAGTCTTATGCGTAGACTTAACTGGTATGAAATGCGCTGCCTTTGTCAACTTGTCCACCACAACCATGATGGAATCATGTTGTCTCCAAGTCATTGGCAATCTTGTAATAAAATCCATGGAAATAGCTTCCCATTTTCATTCTGGAATTGGAAAAGGCTGCAACAAACCTGCAGGATGTTGATGCTCAACCTTTACTTGCTGACATTTCATGCACCTTGAAATGTATTCAGCCATGTCCTTTTTCATTCCTAGCCAAAAGTACTGCTTTTTGGCTGTAGCAATTGTCTTCTGATATCCTGAGTGACCAGAATATGGAGCTTGATGGATTTTATCCATAACAAATCTCCTCAACTCTGCTACATTTGGAATATAAATTTTGCCTTTATAAGTAAGAAGTCCATCTTCTTCCAATTTATATCTCTCATACCTCTTATCAAGACTTTGCTGCTCCAATTTGTCTTTTACTTGCTCATACAATTCATCTCCAGTAGTATGATTAACAATTTGTTGCCTCAAATCTGATTGGAAAATACTAAGATATGCCACATGCATTTCGTGCACCTTCCTGCTGAAGTATCAACTACTTTATTCTCTTTTCCCTTTATGTGTTTGATTTCAAAATCAAATTCGCATAAAAACTCTAGCCATCTCGCTTTCCTAGCATTCAGAGTAGGCTGGTCAAACAAATACTTCAGAACACAATGATATGTCCTTAGCTCAAATCTTCTGCCCATTAAGTAATGCCTCCACATCTTGAGAGCATGTACTATGGCCGCAAGCTCTAGATCAAGAGTGGCATAGTTCTTCTCATGCTCCTTCAACTTTCTTGACTCACAACATATCACGTGGTTGTCTTGCATAAGGAATCCTCCAAGCTCTTGTCCACATGCATCAATACATACCACAAAATCTTTCTCTGGGTCTGCAACCTTCAATACTGATGCACTAGTGAGAAGGTTCTTCAGCTGCTGGAAGCTTTCTTCACACCTTGATGTCCATTCAAACTTAATCCCCCTTCTTTTGCAAAGAAGTGATGGCATGTGAAACTTTGGAGAATCCTTCAATGAATCTTCGATAGTTTCCTGCAAGTCCCATAAAAGATCTTACATCTGTCACATTTCTTGGAGTAGGCCAATTCATAATGGCTTCAATCTTTTCAGGGTCCATAGATATACCCTCTTCTGAGATAATATGACCTAAATACTGAATTCTATCTCTATAGAAGTCACACTTGCTCAGCTTTGCATACATCTGATGCTCCCTGAGCAATTGCAATGTCAATATCAAATGCTCTTCCTCATTCTTATAATAAATAAGAATGTCATCAAGGAAAACAAGAACAAACTTGTCCAAATACCTGCTGAAGACACTGTTCATAAGGCACATAAACATAGCTGGTGTATTTGTGAGATCAAATGGTACCACTGCAAACTCACAATGTCCATACCTTGTTCTGAAGGCTGTCTCATGAATGTCTTCATCCTTGATTCTCATCTGACGGTAAACAGACCTCAAGTCAATCTTGGAAACTACCCTTGCTCCTCTCATTTTATCAAAGAGGTCATCAATCCTAGGAAAATGGTATTTGTTCTTCATAGTAACTTTGTTCAGCTGTCTGTAATCAATACACAACCTAAGTGTACCATCTTTATTCTTTACAAATAGAACTAGTGCTCCCCAAGGAGACACACTCGACCTGATATACTTCTTCTCCAATAACTCTTGCAGTTGCATCTTCAACTCTAGCATTTCTGGTGTACTCATTCTGTAGGGTGTCTTGGACATTGGTGCTGCTCCTGGCACAAGTTCAATTGTGAAATCAATGTCCCTCTTCGGAGGAAGTCCTGGAATCTCATCAAGTAACACATCCCTGAATTCCTGCAATACTTGAAAGTCCTCCAACCTAGGAGTTTCATCCCGTATTTCCTCCAAAATATGAGCTGCATACAACTGACAAACTTTCCTACAGAGCTTCTTCAACTGCATGGTGGAAATTTGCCTCACAGAAATCACCTTTGGAATACCTCTTACCACTACTGGGTTCCCTTCTTCATCCATGCATTCGAAAGTCTTATTGTAACAATCAAGCTTTACCATGTGAGCTTCTAACCAATCCACTCCAACGAGAACATCATAGGAACCAATTGGTAGGACATTCAGATCTACACAAATGGCCAATCCATTCATGACCAATAGAAATTTCTCTACAACTTCACTAACCTTTCTCTTAGTTCTAGTGGCTAGCTGCCATTAGAGGAAATTTCAATTCAAAATGGGCCTTTTAATTTTGATTCAAATTCAATGTCATCATGTGTTAGCTAATGAAATTGATTTAAATTTGAAATATCGTATAGGTCTTAAACACTTTTTAATATAAATTTGGGGATAGGTATCATAAAAAAAACTACTTTTTTTGTTTGTAATCATCATCACGTTTTTCAGGTATTTCTTGTTTTTGGGGTAGCGGGGTCCGTCAAAAGTATGCCGAGTGGGTACTCGTTGGATGCGGAATTTAATTCTGCATCCAACGAGCTCTCGTGATCGAAATTTGAGTAAAAACACGGGGAGACATGTCAAAAATACAAACAAAAAGTAGTTTTTTTCTTTTCTTTCTCCAAAATTAATAAATATTATTTTATTATTTTAACTATTATTTTATCAATTCTTTTTACGAGGCCCATTTTGAGTTGAAATTTCCTCTAATGACTAACCAAGATTTTCTATGCTTTACTTTCTTAAAAGCACAAATCTCCACTACTCTAGGGGTAATGTAACTGTGAGTAGAACAAGGGTCAATCAAAATAGAAACATATTGCTCAACAATCTTACCTTCAACTTCAACCATAGTTGACTGGTGATTTGCCTGGCGGTCCTCCAGTGCTACATAAATCCTAGGGACGACCCTTGCTACTTGACCCACTGTTTCTGCTTCTTGAATGTTGTAAGCTGGCCTTGCATTCTCATTCTCAAGTGGACAATTTCTGTGCATGTGAGGTCCTCCACATTTTCAACATTGGAGGGGTTCTCTATTCTGCTGCGGATCTCTTGGCTTCTCTCCCACCACTCCAGCTGGCTTACTCGCAGCTTGGGATGGCTAATTCGGCTTATTCCGGAAGTTAGAAGTTTTGAAACCTTTCTTCCTTTGGTCATAATTCTCATTCTTCTTATCTTTCCATGTCTTATGATACTCAAGTTTACCTTTGCTTTGCTCATAGCAATACTTAACAAGCCACTCATGAAACGCTGGATATTCACCTTCTCATATTTTATGTACCTGACATATCTTAATAGTTCCAAGAACTTATTTGCATACTCCTCCATAGTCTGTTGTCCCAATCTCAGTTCATGGAATTCTTTAATCTTATCATCATAGTACCTGTCAGAGAGGTACTTCTGCTTGAAATACTTCTTGAATTGTTTCCACACAATTCTTCTTTCATTAACCTTCTTTACTTGTCTATGGTGTTCCCACCATATGGATGCTCTCCCAGTCAAATTGAATATAGCTACCATTCCTTTCATATTTCCGAAGTAGTCTTGAACTTGGAAATACTTCATCATCCCAAGAAGCCAAGCCTTAGCTTCTTGACCAGTATTGACCTCATCATTAAAAGTGGGAGGCCTTGCCTTTTTGAATTCATCTCGTGAATTGTTCTTGTAACGTCTCCTCCTCTTATTCCTACGAGATGGAGAGCTTGAATCCCCATTGGGTTTTTTAGAATTATATGACCCACTGGTAGTCCATTCTAGAGTATTCCTTCTATCCCTAGAAGTCCTCCGGGAAACATGGGACCTTTTACGGGAATCTCCTAGAACTACTCCTTCTTTTTTCTGGATTTGCTGTCTGATGTCCAGAATTTATCTGTCTTTGGATGTCTGTCAAACTCTGCAGTATAGCTACATTTATCTGATTTTGATCTTCTTGAGCCTTAAGCATCCTTTCATTGTCTTCTCTGCAACTTTGCAACTCCACCCTTAGGCTCCTCATGGTGCCTGCAATATCTGGGGGAGTATCTTGAAATATTCTCCCATTGGACTCTGTCTTGTCATTTCCAAGTCTGACGTTTTCTCCCATAACATCTTCCTATAACTCATAGGGGTCTTATGCATCATTCATGTCGTCGATTCTCATCTTGGCCCAACCAACACTGAATTTTTGAAAACTGCTCTATCCGGAATGCTGCCTCTAAAGGTGACTATAATTTTGCACAATGTGTTAATAAACACAATTGTTAGCTGCATAACAATATCATGAGTTCATAATTACTTACCTGCATTTGGAAAATACTATATTGACGACTTTTGTCAAAACACATAATTTTCTTTTCACCAAGAAAGATGGTCTTGGGGGGACGACGGGGGTCAAGGGAGCAGTGCCATCGTTTTTTTTTGTAAATATTTTATTTTCGCGTAATCTGGCGCATAATATCGTTGCCATTTTTCTCATTTTCAGCCCTGTAAATCCACTGAAAAACTGCTGAAATTTGCTGAAAAATTCCACTGAAAAATAATAAAGAAACTCGGATTTTTTTTTTGATCGGATCCCTTCCCAACTAGCCATCCGATGTATTGGGTCACTAGTTGACAATGCTTTTAATGCCTTATCGGGTGAGTCTTCATTTGTCTTCTTATGCCATATCGAGTCCATCTTCATCTATCCTCCAATACACATCGGCTCGATCTTCCTCTATCTTCCGGCGCATCGGCTGACCGATCTTCTATTATTTTCCAATGCATCGACTCGGTCTTCCTTTCTTTTTCGAGATGCCTCGGAGGGCTTCACCCAAGAGCCATCGAATTTTTTTTTCCGAGATTTCCTATACTTAGAAAAATTTTCAAATTTTATTCCTCTTTCTGCCACCGTATCGGCTCCCTTCAGGTGAACCTTGCCGACACCTTGGCTCCGCTTTAACAAACGTCTTCTGATAATTTTAACAATTCAAGAAATTTTCAAAATTTTCTCTCCAGCTTCCTTGTCAGTTGTGTCTTGGCTCAACCCAGCCGAGACCATCGGCTCCACCCAACTGATACCTTCGGCTCCTTCTGCTCCTACCACCCGAGACCCTCGGCAAAATTTGAACTTCGAATTTTTTTTTGAAATTTTTTCTCCGCTTGGTCTCTTTACCGGATGGACTCAGCTTAAGTCCTCTGACGTATTAGATGGACTTCAGCCTAAGTCATCCGATAATTTTAACACTTTGAAAAATTTTCAAATTTTTCCCTGCTGGGTTTCTCTATCGAATGGAATCAGCTCAAGTCATTCAATGTATCGGATGGGCTTCATCCTAAGCCATCTAACATTTTCCATACTTAGAATTTTTTTTTTGAGAATTGTTTATTGAATTTTCCTGTCTTTCACATTTTTCCTATACTGGGCAAAAGGTAACCCGCCTCTATCACTTCTTCATGGCCCATTGAGTCCCATTCTGCAACGTGTTCTCTGATACCATACTATAACATCTCGACCCTCCGACTCACAAAGATGACGCTACCATTGATGCTATTTACCTGGGCAACTAGCCCCATGAACATACACATAAAAATTGAAATGCTTTGAACTAAAACATGCATACATTATCACCATACAACAGAAGCAAAACCATACATTCTAGCATTCAACATGTTCATTGTATATCATTATCAAATGTAATTGTAGAGATTTAAATACAGGAATACTTATCTTATGAAGAAGAATGCTCTGAAACCAGCTATGTCGCTGCAACGTTCCACCCAACTGTAGGCCAATGTGCTCCTTAATCTCTCAGCAACATTTCCACCCCCGAGCTAGGCATGATTCCCCAACGAATAAGAAAACTAAACAAGTTCACACATAGACAATTATATGTCAAAATTCAGTCAAGCCAACAAGGTTGGGTTTATTAGACCAAGAGTACACAACAACACATAACCAAGGCAACAAGTTGGGTTTATCAGGTTATCGGGAGATGGAAGTACTGTCAGCTAAGCTAGTGGGCTCACTGAAGAGCTAAGGGTGCCTTCACCAGAACTAGCTTGACTCCAAAGACATCCACACACACCCAACACAAGGAATCATTCCCTTCTCTATTGCACAGTCCCTTAGGACATGAATTCCCTTCCAGTGCTATTCATGGGGTGTAGAAAAGAGAGCCAACCCTCTAGCTCTTTCTATGAGGCTCCTGCAAAACACTAGGTTTATCAAGCAGACTCCTTTCGAATTTTACACAGTCCAAAGACCAATTGCATACATAGCAATATACACCATTTCTGGGTTGAGGAAAACAATTCAACCACAAAACTTGTTTCCAAGGAGAGTAAGAACAACCTACTACAACAAATTGTATCCCAGGGACGTTTTGTCCTTAACATGGCCAAAAACGAATTCCATACATCACTATTACAGTGCCGCGAACACAAAAATGATTTTTCAGCTTAATAAACATTGGGGAAATGCAACAGAAACATTGGGGAAATGAACCCAACCACATATAGTTACCAAAAATGAATTCGCAGCTCAGGAGAATGAGGAATGACTACCCACGTGAGGGAAAAACACGTCCATAGCAACTCAAAAACGAATTTCACACACAAAGAATTCCTAGCCACTTGAGAGAACCCCAACGTGGGTGAATGGTGAAGATGAAAATGCCCTTGAGTTCCAATCGTGAAGGAATAACACACAACCAGCAAAATCATGGAGGTAAGAGCAGTGCCCAAGATTCCCTGCGTGAGCAAAATGAAGAACGTGGGTGTATGGGAAAATGACATGCATTTTTGGGTGTTTTCTTGCCCCAAAAGTCAAAATTGATTTTCCCTAAATTCGAAATTGCTGCCCATACTTTTTCCATCCCCATGCAATAACTAACTCAACCACATTCTGTCAGAATTTAATGGTTGGGGGAAAAAGACAAAATGGGTAGTTGAGGGTTGATGGGTTCTCCCTTTGACATTTGTATTTTCCCCATTGGCCCAAAGGTTTAAATAATTTCCCTCCCTATTCCTTAGAAAAATCATGCCCTTTTCATTATGGTTGCATTGACATAGCTGATTGTGGGTATTTTAATTAAAACGCATAATTACATGATGCCAAAAATTATAATGTGCCGGCTAGCACGAAATATTCCTTCGGCAACGATTTTATTTGCCGGAACATAAAATGATAAATTGATGGTGGGAATTTTGATTTTAGCTCCACACCACGATTAATTATAATATATACATCATATACATTTTTAATGCAAACGGAGTCAAACCAGGGTATTACACATGTTATGTGTTGATTGTATCTGGGAAGCTCCTTTCAAATGGGAGTTAAGCACGAGGCCGCCTGGAGGATTAGACTGAGGAGATAACCCTTTGATTCCTTGTCAAAGTGTAGACCAAGGTTTTTGCAAATCTGGGGACTTCTGTCAACACCACCCCCTAGCCTCGTGCGGTGCTGGTGTTGACAGGGTTTCAGGATTTGCTACCCTGCCCATGCATACAAACCAGGATTGCGACTGTCCCCCTAGATTGTGAATATAGTTGAGGTAGCCTTTAGTCTTTTTGATATCTAGGGTTCATACACAGGTACACCGAAAGGCTATTTCTGGTTGAGCTTGGATGGGATAGGAGGTAACCCTGGTAGAAGGTGTGGGAGGGAGGTGGGTGATTCATCCGTTTGTGCCTAAGAACATCTACAAGGACACAAAGTAACTGTCTCTCAGCTTTCTTCTGGAAAGCATATCTTTACCCCTTGTGTCTGTTGTGAATTTAGAAGATTTTGTAGTGATTGCTGTGTGGTTCGTTTGTGTTTAGCCGACCTTAGGGAATGTGAAGAGTCAAATTTTCAATCGTGGAGGACCAACCTCTCAGAAGGTCAAGAAGGTTACAAAACCTTCCTTCGTTTACTGCAGTGACACCTCCAGCGCCCCCTCAAAGGCGGAGATTAGACACAGATGGTTCCTTTGAACCGATAGGAATTAGTGAAGTTCCGGGTGAACCAGAACTTAGGACAAACTGGGTTGATACAACCATAGTAGAGATAGAAGACTTGCAGGCTAATGAGTTTTCAAGAAACTTTAATTCATCTCTTACTAACCTTAACGATACGGTGATCGTCCAGGTTCATCCTTTCAATTCACCTGTGATTGGTGTTCCTGTGAGCAGACTAATGTCTAGTGCAGGAGAGAGTCCTTTTACCCCCATGTCAGCTATTCTGGCTGAAGGAGTGCCACCTCCCCCGGTTGGTACCCCTAGAACAAATATACCTATTACTACGTTAACTCCAGCTAGTCGGGTGGTCCGACCACTGACTTCCACAAATGTAGTAGGAACTTCTGGTGGGGTGGTCACTAAGATTCCCAGTGTACCTTCTGCTTCACCTTCTTTTGCACACACTGTTCAGAGTGGTCCTATTGGATCCTCTTCATTTGTCCAGGGTTTTCCTTGGAATGGGGGGCACATTCCCCCATCCACTCCATATGTAGGCCCCACACTTGTGTATGTAGGGGTGCAGGCTGGATACACTGACCCTTATGGTCAAGGTTTTCAAACACTGATTTCGGCTCCTTTCATGAGCTCTCCTTTCTCACTTTTTAGCAGAGGGAAACCTACTCCTATTTTTCAAACTCTGGTTTCAACTATAGCAACTCAAATCACATATATTGCACCACATATGAATAATCCACTGGCTTATGGGTGGAATCCTTTTCAAAGTAGTCCGAATACTTTGTAATCGGTAGTTGGGGGCAACCTTGCCTTTACATTTGAGAACCAGGGGGCAAGTTCCTCTACTTCCCAAGATGGTACTTTTCAGGCTCTGGTTAGGCCCAAACTTCCTTTCCTGGCAAGTTTGAACTTGCCATATTTTTCCAAGTTAATGAATGACTTGGTTAGACATAATGCCACCTGGACACCTATCTCTACCAAGTTACCCTAGGATATTCCAAAATTCGAAGGAAAAGTTGGTGAAGACCCAGGGGCTCATATCACCACCTTTCACTTGTGGTGCTCTTCCAACTCACTGAACGATGACACCGTTTGGTTGAGATTGTTCCAAAGAACTCTGACTAGTGTTGCAACAAAGTGGTACATCGAACTGCCCTTTGCTGCGTTTGGTAGTTTTTGGGACTTAGCTAATTTGTTCCTTAACCATTTCCAACTTCATGTCTGGTATGATGCCGGCACAAAATTACCGTCCACCTTTCGGCAGGACAAATCCACTCACATTTCAGATCACATCCAAGAGTAGCAAAGGAAGAAGAGGCTCATTAAGGTCACTATCGCTCCCGAGTTTTTATTAGAATGGTTCCTTAAGTCCTTATTGTCATATATATCTAAGGATGTATCCACTTCGGGATTAAATAATGAGGAATAGGCTATCCTCAGGGCCCAACAGATGGATTTGATATACTCTCAGTTTGAGATTCTATATGAAATCATCCATGATGCACCAAGGCCAAGACATAGTGTCGAGAAACCTAAGCCTGGACTCCATGCCGATGGTGTGGTTGGTTCAGTTAAATCTCCCACTGTAGAATCTTTGGAAAAACAACTCCATGAGTTGTCCATCAAATAGTCTACAAAGGAGGCAGTAAAGGATGCCCCCTCATCCCAAACATTTTTGCTTAATCCTCCCAAAAGGGAAATCAACAGCCTGATGGGATAAAGAAAAAGGGGAAGAAAGGTGAGGGAAACCAAAACAAGCCAAAACCCACAAATAATGTCGATGGGGGAAAAAAGAGAAGAAGAAGGTGAAATTTCCCTATGAGTTGTGTCAGGAAGATCACCAGACCCATCAATGTCCCCTTATGGATCAAGCTCAGAACCTGCTCAAAAATCAACAACCGGCTGTCTTGAAGGATCCTTTTCCCCAAGGTTAGAATTCAGCTTCAACTTCTAATGTAGTAGGGGGCACTGCTAATTCCCATGACCAAAATTATATCAACATCGTTCGATCCCAGACATTACTCCCGACTAGAAACAAGAACTATGAGAGACAGGCTCCTGAGAAGGGTAAGTCTATAGGTGAAACTTCAAACCCTCTCACAATTGAAAAACCTATTGAAACTATTCCTAAGATACCAAAATGTGTCTTCAAAAAAGCATTGCACAATCCTAATGCTAGGGCTACAGCCAATTACTCTGTAGTTGAAGATTTAGCCCAAACCCCTTGTGTGATGTTTGCTTTGGAGGTGTTATAGAGTTGTCTCGCCCAACGAGATGCACTGTTAGTAGCCTTAGGTAGTATGGATTCATCGAGCTTCATGGAGAAATTTAATTTGTCCTATGTCAAAATTCGCCTACGTATCATGTGGCCTTGTCGATAGATGTCATCCATAACAGAAAAACCATTGGAAGGCCAGTTTTTGATGAGGGTGCTTCCACATGTGTCATGTCCTTATCTTGCTGGAAGGCTCTTGGATCTCTAGAGCTAGTCCCATCGAACACCCTACTTACTACTTTCGATGGAAGGTCATTTCGTCCACATGGTATCCTACCAGCTTTTGAGATAAAGTTGGCAGGGAAGGTAGTGTCTGTTGAAGTAGAGGTAATTAATGCACTGTTGGATTACACCTTGCTTCTAGGGAGAAGTTGGAATTATGCCATGTGTGCAATTGCATCGACCATTCTTCAGGTGGTAGTGTTGCCACACGAAGGGAAGTTGGTTACTGTAGACCAACTCAGTTTCACTCGGAAGGGCCGCATGGAAAACAATGAGTCCACCATGCCATTGGTTGATTAGGTCAAACTTGCTTCAGAGAGCTTAGGGGATGGAATGTATTCATCATTAATGGGCACATTCGATATCCCATCCTTGGTTAATTATTTAGGTTCTACTAGTGTAGGGAAGTCTATTGCAATGGTTGGTGATAGAATGGATCCTTGGGTCCTTTCTTTGCATCATGAGCCTGAAGTTCCCTTATCGATAGTGGAAGTAGCTTACCAATCTATCATTAACACCACTGTTGATCTTGTTTCAATTTCTCCTATAGTCTCAGAGGAACCGGAAGAAGCTTATCTGCCTGTTTGGGCAGATAAATCTTTGGATACCGACGACTGCTTAGACATGGTTTTTCCCTTGGACGAAGCCATTTTGGAAGCTATGGGCGGGCGAGATAAGATCTGTGAATATCTTCATCATAGATCCTACTTTCTTCCAGAGTCCAGTAGGATTGAAAATCAAGAGTTCCATGTGAGACTAGCAGGTGACGCTGATATACCAATCATTCCCTTGCCAAGGGAGGGAATCTTTACCAAGGGGAATATGGAAAATATTTTCGTTACTATTCCTATCAACATTTCTACGAACCCCAACATTGTGGAAAATGTATATATTGGCGCAAACTACTCTCCGGAGCATTAGAGGAAATTTCAACTCAAAATGGGCCTCCTAAAAAGAATTAATAAAATAATAGTTAAAATAATAAAATAATATTTATTAATTTTGGAGGAAGAAAAGAAAAGAACTATTTTTTTGTTTATATTTTTGACATATCTCCCCGTGTTTTTACTCAAATTTCGGTCGAGAGAGCTCGTTGGATGCGGAATTAAATTCCGCATCCAACGAGTACCCACTCGGCATACTTTTGACGGACCCCGCTACCCCAAAAACAAGAAATACCTAAAAAAATGTGATGATGATATTAAAAAAGTGTTTAAGACCTATAGGGTATTTCAAATTCAAATCAATTTCATTGGCTAACACATGATGACATTGAATTTGAATCAAAGTTTAAAGGCCCATTTTGAGTTAAAATTTCCTCTAATGGAGATTTCTATCTATACTGCATTGTTTAAGGAGTTTCGTGACGTGTTTTCCTGGTCATATGAGGAGATGCCAGGAGTAGATCCATTGATGGTTGAACATGAAATATGAATCTATCCTGATGCCAAACTAGTTCGACAAAAACTTAGACCTGTCAATCCACATAAAGCAGTAGCTGTTAAGGTTGAAGTTGAAAAGCTGCTGAAAGCCGGTTTTATTTACCTGATAGCTTTGACAGAACGGGTATCCACCCCTGTTCCTATCGATAAGAAGCAAGGGAAGATACGTGTCTATATTGACTTTCGTGATTTAAACAAATCTTGTGCTAAGGATAAAAACCCCACACCATTCATAGATCAAATCATTGATGCTTGTGCGGGGAGTGAAGTCTTTTCGTTTATGGATGGTTTCTCCAGGTATAATCAGATTCAAATCAAGCCGGAAGATCAACATAAAACGAATTTCATTTTTCCTTGGGGTACATTCACATATAATAATATGCCTTTTGGATTGAAAAATGCAGGGGATACCTTTCAGCGGATAATGAATTTTGCCTTTCATGACATCCAGTCTATTGTCGAACCTTACCTAGATGATCTGTCGGCACATTCTCTTAAGAGGATCGATCATCCAGATCAATTGCATTTAATTTTTGAAAGATGCAGGCATTTCAAAATAAGTTTGAATCCTCACAATTGTTATTTCTATGTCGAGTTAGGTATGTTGATTGGGTTCATTGTTTTTAACAAAGGCATTCAAGTGAATCCTTTGAAAGTTGAGGCCATTGTAAATCTGCCTCCTCCTCGTTCATCAGGTAACTTCAGAGCATGCAAAGAAAGTCTAACTTTAATCGATGTTTTATCGTGAATTATGCCAAGATCACTAAAGGTTTCATGTGCCTGTTGAAGCAGGATACCCCATTTGTATGGGATGAAACCACACAACTTGCGTTCGAGGAATTAAAGAAATATTTGTTTTCAGCACGTTTATTGCATCCGCTAGATTACTCTCATGATTTTATATTGTATCTGGTCGCATCCGAGTCGACCATAGGGTTAGTGCTAGTCTAGGAGGATGATGATCTCCAAGAACATGTCGTCTACTATCTTAGCCGTTCTTTAGTTGGCCCTGAACTTAGGTACTCCCACATTGAAAAGTTGGCGTTAGTAGCTATGTATGCTGTTCAGAGGTTACGTCACTAGATCTTACTAAGGACTACGACAGTAGTGGCAGATGTTAATCCTTTTTAGTATGTCTTGTCTCGACATATAGTTGGAGGCAAATTTAACAAACGGATAGTCATTCTCCAGGAGTTTGACTTGGATTTTCAATCCTCCAAATCCAAAAAATCCTTAGTTTTTGCAAAGATTATTGGAGAATTTTTAGTTGAAGAAGATGTAGCCATTGAAGAAGACTCATTCCTAGATTAGCACATTTTCTTGATTTCCACCTCCGACCCTTGGTATGGAGATATACTTGTCTATCTCCAGAATTTGAAGTGTCTTGCAATCTTTTCACGGGAAGAATGAAACAAATTACACACACATGCAAAAAATTACCTCATCATTAGAGATACTTTATATCGTAGAGGGGTAGACTCTATTTTGTGTCGGTGCCTCACCTACGAAGAGGCTGATATTGTCCTAAATGATGCCCATAGTGGAGCGTGTGGGGGTCATTTATCTGGTTAGCAATGGCCCATAAGATCTTATGTGCCAGTTATTTCTAGCCCACCATCTTTAAAGATTGTGTGGAAGCCGTGAAGCGATGTCATCCTTGTTAGCTTTGCACCAGAAATATGTAGTCGCATCCTGCTCCATTATTTCCCGTCATTTCAATGGGCCCCTTCACCAAGTGGGGGATAAATTACGTGACGTGCAACCTAGTTTCGGCTGGGGAGTATAAATACATCATTGTCGCTGTGGATTACTTCAGGAAGCGGGCAGAGGCAATGCCCACCTATAAGGCTGATGGGGAAACTACAAATTTTCTTCGTTTTCAACCAGATCATCACATGCTTCGGTATTCCTAAAGAGATTGTAATTGACCACGGCAGTCACTTCCAAAACAATATGATGACCGAATTGGATACTATGCTAGGTTTTAAACAAGAACATTCATATTCTTTTTACCCGCAAATGAATGGTCAAGTCAAGGTAGACAATAAGACCTTGAAGACTATTTATGAGGCGTACTACTAACACATCCTGGTCAAATTGGCACATCATGATGTATCCCACACTTTGGGCTTATCGAACCAATGTAAAAGCTGCCACGGGGTTCTCTCTTGTCCAACTCATTCACAGGGTGGAAGCAGTAACTCCGGTTGAATGCAAAATACCATCTTTAAAAATTTCCATTCATGTGTTACCTGATACAACTGAGCTGGAGGAACGTTTGTTACACTTAGAATATCTAGACGAGCAACGTAGAGATGCGTTGACTACAAATGAGGCTCATAAAAATAGGGTGAAAAATCAATATGATAAGTCAGTCAAACCTATGATTTTTTCTGATGGGGAGCTGGTCTTGCTTTGGGACCAAGACAAAGAACCCTTAGGGGCAGGGAAATTTAGGTCTATGTGGTTAGGGCCCTATGTTGTGTCAAAAGTTTTGAAGAAAGGTGCATATGAATTAACTGATTTCGAGGGGAATAAGCTGCCTGAGCCTAGAAATGGGCTCTACCTAAAGAAGTACTATGCTTAGGCTTAGCACTTTTTCTTGTATTTTTATTGTATGTAACTTTATGTACAATAGCTCGCTGGTTTGTGTTCTTATACCATATGTTGGTTGTTACATATGTTTTTCGAGTGGTTCGTAGGTTTTGCAGATGGCACTAGTCATCACACTTGCAACCTGGCTTTAGCCGCATGGGTTATTTAGTCACCCTCAAGACAACTAGTTTCCTCTCGAAGTGCTTGCCTAGGTCCTACTACCAATAATGTGGCTGAATATAGGGCTGTCATTGAGCATTTATGGGACGCCTTGTGACGTGGTATCACCCAGCTAAAAGTCAGACTTGACTCTCAACTGGTGGTTTCCTAGCTCAATCGAGCTTATCAGGTGCGAAATCCTATTTTATTACGTCAGTTTATGCAAATTAGGTTATTGAAATAAATTTTGGTTTTATCACATTTAATTATATTCCAAGAAATCAAAATTCATTAACTAATGCATATGCGAATTATATCTTGGATTGACACTTAACAAATATTTCATAAAAATACACAACAGACACATTGTAAAACACTTAAAATAAAACGACAATATTATATATATATGTCTTTCCATATAGATAGGTCGAGTTCTTGATCTTTAGATCTATTCATAGCTGTTCAAATATACAAAAATATAGAAAAATTGGATCGTAATCCATAAAATGCCCCTAGTTTTAATCTTGACCACCCTGGTCATCCTGACCACCCTGGTCACCCTAACCACCTTGGTCACCCTAGTCATCCTGGTCATCATGTTCTTGGGCCTTTTCAGCTTCCTCAGCTGCAGCAGCCTCAGCAACATCTATGTAGACAAGTAATGCCCTAGCTACCCTCCTCATAAGGCGTATCCAGGTGGGTGGAATACCAACAACTAGTTCCTGCATAACGGTAGGGATCTGATCAATATGAAGAGTTGGGACTCTTTGGGTTAGCCTGGCCAGCTTCCCCTCAAGTACCCTGATCAAACCCTGATCCTCTCTTGCCACTGGTCGTACATACATACGAGGATGCTCATAAGGGAGAACTGGTCCAATATTTGTATTTTAAAAATTAAAAGGATTAAAAAATCTTATACATATGTATATATCTTTATGATGAAAAATTCATAAAAAATTAAAAAAACTCGAAAAAACCAAAATGCCTAATGCTCCCCATGTTCATCCAGGAGGAAGGACAAGGTCCTTGTCACCTCAGAAATCCATCCCAACATATGGAAACTACTCCAGTGTTGGTAGCTATCGTTCCCACCATAGGTAGAAATCATCATCATAAACACTCTGAACCGAGCCACCGTTTCCCTGGTGAAGGAAAATTTCTCCCCACCTTCTCAGTCTAGGCTGACGGGGAGAGAAAGATGGTAGAGGTACCAGGGGGCTGAGAGTGGGCACTCTCTCAAAGAAAAAAGGCCACCAATATACTATGATAGACAAAGTTCTTTCATTGGCATCTTTTGCAGTCAGAGAGTTGCTTCTTCATTATCGGGATTACTCCTAAGTACCAGTCAAATACAACTCCCTGTAGGCATGCCACAATGATTCTCATTTAGTTCTGAGTTGCAAAATGAAGTGATGATGATCCTACAACCCTCACTACTATGCTTACCAACACTTGTAATGGCAAGCTACGGATATGTACAATAGGGATGCAAGTACCCCTTTTCTGAGTACCAGGTGTGCAGTAAGTGTTGATATAGTTCTGAACACTTAGAAGGTCACCACCTCTATCGGTACCCTCCAGGTTGACAGGTGTTCCCCATCATGACAAACCTGCAATGAAATAGATGTCTTCTAGTGCGATTTCTAGAATCTCACATTGTAGTTCAAATGCACCTAGATTATGATCCCATTAGTTAATCAAAAACTCCAGCAAGCATACATTGGATCGCATAGGTGAGGTACAAAAGAAATTTAGCAACCCAGTTTTCCTCAATTCTTTCACCCTGGGGGAACTTCAGAGTGCATCTTGGTCCATAGTTTCATGTTCTCTTTCCCTCCACTCCAACACCATGTTTTATCCTGTCTATAAATCCATCATCAAACATTAAAACTCATTAAAAAACTTTGATTTTGGCCCTATGTATGCTTTTTCTATGTCGCGCAGTATACACGACTGTCCTTTGGACATGTTGCATATCATATGTGGGTTGCCTTTGGGAAAGTCGTGTATAAAACACTTGTATGCGACCGTGTAAGTTGCACACCTGTGTATACATCATGAACCTTTTAAAATTGGCTTAAAACATTAAAATTTTGCATCAAATTGAAAATTTGAATGGATGAAATGGAAGAGTATGAAGAGATGACTTACCTGGCACTTGCGGTTTTGAAAATTGTCCACTGGTTTGTCCACATCGAGCGATTGAAGTCAGAGGTAAACATTGGCCATATTGGGTAAAAATATGAAATGGTGATTGTTAGATTTTTAACATTAATGTTGGAATATAATCCATCGGGATTATACGTTATTGTAAATATTAGGATTATGAAGAGACTCTCGGATGTGTGATCCCAAGAGTCATCGTAGATGTATAAATAAAGGCATTCTATGGAGAAATAATAAGAATTCGGGAGTTATTCCACCTGACAGTGGTATCAGAGCTCCACAAGTTCTGCCTGCATGCCTTCCAGTCTACTTGCCATTCTCCTGCTTTCAATCTGCCAGACTCACTTCCATTGAAGAGGCTTGCCGGCTCAGCTCTGGCATATGCCCTCTGCGTCCTCTTGCCAGTAGACATTTCAATAATTTCTGCCCGCAGTCTAGAATTTCCCAGTCTGGCATATTCTCTGAGTGCATATTATTACTTGCATGCCATTCAAATAGCTCATTTCATCAACTAAACCCTAATTTTTGTCCATGCATTTCCTCTGCATGTTGTACCTGCTATTTTATGTGTTGGAGTTTGCCTATTATCTATATGTGTTCTGCACCTTAATCTTCTTTCCACCAGTGTGAAGTGTGAGACTCCCATTGTGGAGACTATCGTGACCTAGTTTGCTTGAAGGAGTAGTTGCTGTGTTGAGTAGTAAAGTTGACTGGAGCTACTACATCTGCGTGAAGGCACTCTTTTGATGCTGCATTGAAGAAGCTTCGTTCTCTGCCTGCGTTGGTGACTTTGGTTTGGTCTCGTTTTGCCTGCGCGTTCTCCTATGGTGTTTCTCTTCTTGGTGACTACTACTGCGTTGGTTGTTGATGCCTACATGTGGCTGCTATGAGTTGGTGGAAAGAGAGATTGTATAGTTGGAACTTGGAAGAGTTATGCCTTTTCTCAAGCTACATGAAGGTTGAAGAAGTTGTGAAAACTCAGTGTGTGGAGGTAACAATATTGCTACTCTAATTGTTTGTGACCATTGGGCTACACAAAACCTTTTTTTGACCTAAGTCTGTGCATTAGAGATTAAGTGGGAATTTGACAAATATTTTCATGTATTTGAAGAGTGTATGATACGACATGTTGTATGAGTTATGCATATGGAGAAATAATGTATGCTGCGAGACTGATGTATTGAAGTAGTGATATTGAAGAATATAAGTCTTTGTGAAGAATTTTCTTTTCTTCAAATTGAAGCTACATTTTGAATATGAAGTTGTGACCATACCTGTCGTATAAAAAGAGTGCTGCGATTTCTTTGCTGTGTATTTGATGAGCTTGTGACTGATAGTTGATACGTTGGAGAAGAAGTGCATGTTGTACTTTTCTTTTCTGAAGCGATTCTCTTCCTTGTGAACTGCTGCAAAGTGAAACTGTGACTACATTTCCAGAGAATATTATTGGTGTACGTCTGTATTTTGAAGAGTGTTGCAGCGTTGACAAGAAGGCTGCGTTCTAATATCTTGAAGAAAGCCTGCTTTTCTTTGACCTGTGATCTGCTCCTTTGCGTTGGTGAGAGATTGTTTTCTACTAGTTTGAAAGCCATTGAAAGCATATTTAAAGTTGGTATTGTAGGCTTGAGAGCATTAAGTTTGTATGACAATAGCAGAGACATTGACATTGTTGTAAAGCTTGAGGAAGGTGGCAGAGACTTAGACTTGCACCTTTACTCTTTCTTCTTTTTCTCCTATTGTTTTAGTTGCAAGATTTATCACAGAAGATGCAATCTATAGCATCTGTAGTTGGTGCCACTCTCACTGGCAAAGACACTTATCCAGAATGGTGGAGGAATATCAAATCTGCCTTCATCTACAATGACCTTTGGGACGGTATTTGCGAAGGCATCACAATAGAGACAGAAGCTGGAGGGCCCATAACCAGAGACCCAGGACCTCCAGAATCCAAGAAAGAGAAGGCCATTTGGAAAACAAAAGACAAGAAAGCTTTAGCGGTAATCACTGCCACAGTCAGTGAAGAGGTGAGCCACAACATATTGCCTGCAAAGTCATGTTTTAAAGCACTAAAAACGTTAAAAGATTTGTATGATTCACACTCTGAAATGGAAGTTATTCAACTAATGCTAAAACTATTCAGTTTAGAAGTAAAAGACAATGATCCCATGTTAGTTTCCTCTAAAATCAAAGCTATAATGCACAATATTCAAGCCACTGGTATGAAACCAGATCTTCCCCTTGTAGCATTTGTAAAATCTTTGTATCCTTCTCACTCCAACTATCTTGAGTCGTTGCAAGCAAGTGGCAAGTTCAAATCACTGACATTTGACACCCTCGTAGAGAATATAGCTGACAGAGAGAAAGCTTTTGGTAAGAAGACAACCGAGCATTCTGGAGAATCAATTTGCTTTGCTCAAAAAGCAAAGAACCACACCAAAGACCAACTCAATGATCATCCCAAAGGAGAAAGCAACAAGAGAGGCAGAGGAAGAAGAAACTTCAGAGGTAGAAGAGGCAAAAACAACTCTAGCAAAAGATCAGATTTGAAGTGCAAGCGTTGTGGAAAGATTGGACACACAGCAGATCAGTGTTGGGCTTCGTGGGACTCCATCAAAGATAGACATGACCAGAAGAAAGATGACAATAAGAACCAAGATGCTAGTAAATCTTCATATTCTGCTCATTGTATTGTTGCACATTGTAATCTTGGTATTAATGAAATGACTTCACTTTCATCTTACACAGATTGTTGGCTACTTGATACTGGTGAAACATCACACATGAATTTTAGAAAAGACTATTTTGAAGAACTTAATGAAACAATAAATGGCATAGTTTACTTTGCAAATAAGTCAAGTCTTAAACCAAAGGGAATGGGCACCATTCGGCTGAAGATGCCTAGATTCCCTGATTTCTTGTTGAAGAATGTTCTTTATCTTCCAGAGTTGCAGAGAATCCTGCTATCCTTGGTGTAGATTCGACAGCAAGGCCATTCCATCCACATGTCTGATGGAATCATAGAAATAAGAAAGTCCTCTGACAACAAGGTCATCATGACTGGATACGAAGATGGGAAGCTGCTGAAGCTAAAGGGTTCATCTGCAAGGGTTCAGAACTATGCCTACCTCTCTTAGCATGGAGAAGGTAATTTGTCATCAAGTTTATTGTGGCATGCAAGATTTGGTCATCTGAATTATAACAGTCTTCGTTTGTTGGGAAAGAATGGTGTATTTGGTTTTCCCACCATTCCCAAAGAGAAGCGCAAATGTGATGCATGTATATTAGGGAAACACAGTAAGCTGCCATTCTATGAATCTAATTTCAGAGCAAGTAAGAAATTAGAATTAGTGCATTTTGATTTATGTGGCCCAATGCCAACTCCTTCTGCCAATGGGAATAAGTATTTTATGACCTTTGTTGATGACTACTCAAGAATGTGCTGGATTTACTCATTAAAGACAAAATCAGAAGCATTTCAAACATTCAAGGAATTTCATGCATTGATAGAAAAACAAGCACAATCTAAAATTGGTACACTTCGTACTGACAATGGGAAAGAATACACTTCAAATGCTTTTGAAGATTATCTTCGCCAACATGGAATTGCACATTAGACTACAGTTCCCTACAATCCCCAACAAAATGGTGTAGCAGAAAGAATGAATAGAACCATAATGAATATGGTACGCTCAATGATGTTTTTTAAGAATGTAAAACTAATGTTTTGGGGTGATGCAGTGAAATGTGTATCCTATTTGAGAAACATAAGTCCCTTAAATGCTCTTGATAACAAGACTCCACATGAAATGTGGTTTGGCCATCTCCCTTCAGTCAGGCATCTCAGAGTTTTTGGTTCCACCTGTTATGCCTTGATTCCAAAGGAGCAAAGAAACAAGCTTGGTGCTAGAAGCAGAAAATGCATTTTCCTGGGGTACGAAGAAAACTCCAAGGCATACCGTCTTTATGATGAGGTAAAAAAGAAGTTTGTTATTTCCAGAGATGTCATTTTTCTTGAGACTAATAAAAATGACCAGTCCATTGAGAGACAACTTGATCGTTTGGAAAAATATCCTCCTCTAAAGAAATATTCTGAAAATAAATATGAAATTCCAAACCTTGAAGGGGGGATTCCTATTCTGGATCAACCTTTGGAATTTCCATATGAAGCACCAACTCCTTCGCATGAAGAAGTTCCTGCTACTTCACTTGAACAAGAGATTCAACTGGATGATGTGATTGAGAGAATTGGAAGACTCAACCTTGAAGGAAATGAAGCACCACCAGCTGATAAACCAGGACCATCACGAAAGATTCCTAAATGGGCCACAAAGATACTTGAAAGTGTCCATCCAGATGAATTTGGAAAGACGGGAACGAGAAGTTCAAAAAGACATGAAGATGGAGGAGAAGCAGATAATTCAGGTGATGACATGGATGTATCATTTGATTGTGAATTTAATTTATCTGCTAACTTTGAACCAACTTCCTTTGAAGAAGCTTTTACTCGAGTTGAGTGGAAAGAAGCTGTGCAGAATGAGTATTATGCACTCATGAAGAATGGAACTTGGAAGCTGGTCGACCCTCCAGTTGGAACCAAACCAATTGGCTGCAAGTGGGTGTACAAGAACAAATACAGATCAGATGGCTCACTTGAAAAGCACAAAGCGAGGCTTGTAGCGAAAGGCTATGCAAAGAAGGAAGGAATTGACTATGAAGAAACGTTTTCTCCTATAGCAAAATGGGCTACCATCCGTACCTTACTCTCTTTAGCTGCTCAGAATGGGTGGAAAGTTCATCAAATGGATGTGAAGACTGCTTTCTTGAATGGAGACTTGAAAGAGAATGTCTTCATGTCTCAGCCAGAAGGCTTTGTTGTGAAAGGAAAAGAACAAAAGGTATGCAAGCTTGTCAAATCCTTGTATGGCCTAAAACAAGCACCTCGCGCATGGTATGCAAAATTACCCGAGCATCTTTTGAAGTTAAATTTCAAACATTTTGATCTTGATGATGCAACACTGTTTATAAAGAAAGTTGGAAGATCTGTTGTGTATCTTGTGGTGTACGTAGATGATCTTTTGATGACAGGGAACAATGAGAGCTATATAGCATCCATAAAGAAAGATTTGAAAAAGATCTTTGAAATGATAGATATGGAACATCTCCACTATTACTTAGGAATTTAAGTCACTCAACATCCTAAGTACATATTCCTATCTCAGAAAAAATATGTTGGAGAACTACTAGACAAATTTTGCATGACAGAATACAACCATATCTCTACTCCAATGGAACAGAAAATGAAGCTCACATCAAGCGACGGAAAATAATTTGAGGATGTGACCAAGTATCAACAACTTGTAGGAAGACTTATCTACCTTACAACAACTAGACCAAATATTTCTTATGTTGTTGGCATACTTTCAACGTTCATGCATAAACCTTGTGAAGGACACTGGTCAGCTGCAAAAGGAGTTCTAAGATACTTGAAGGGGACTCAAGACGTTGGACTCAAGTACTCTACGGTGGATGACTTCAAAATTATTGGGTACTCAGACTCAAATTTTGATGGCGATAAGGAGACATGAGTATCAACTTCTGGATACACTATGAGTCTTGGATCAGCAGCTGTCTCATGGAGATCACACAAACAGTCAGTTCCAACAGATTCAACAACAGAAGCAGAATATATGGCTGCAGCTGAAGCAACGAAAGAAATAGTATGGCTCAGGAAGATACTTGAATATTTGCAAGAAAAACAAGAGAAATCCACTCCATTATTGATCGACAATACTTCTGCAATCAAGCTGGCTAAGAATCCTAGATTCCATGATCGAACCAAACACATCAACACAAAGTATCATTTGATTCGACATCATGTAGAGGCCAAGACAGTCCATCTTCGACATTGTTCCACAAATGATCAAGTTGCAGACATCTTCACCAAAGCACTTGGACGAGAAAAGTTTGAAAGATTCAGAAACATGCTCGGACTTACTAACATCCCTTTGGATTAAGGGGGGGATTGTTGGAATATAATTCGTCGGGATTGTACGTTATTGTAAATATTAGGAATATGAAGAGACTCTCAGATGTGTGATCCCAAGAGTCATTGTAGATGTATAAATAAAGGCATTCTATGGAGAAATAATAAGAATTTAGGAGTTATTCCACCTGACAATTAAGCTAGAATTACTTTAGGATATTTAACTAAGAGAACAACAAGCACAATAATTAAACACAAGAGACAATGAACACAATGTTTTTCCTCAGGGAAACCATAAAGAAGAAAACCCCACAATTTCCTCAGATATAAAATCAGCACTAAAAGTAAAACCCAAAACAATAAGATGATCTCCCGACAGCAGTAACCTTCTTTCTTCCTTGCCCCAGTGTCTTCCTCTTCCTCATCTATGCGCTACAACTGAGTGTGAGTGAGTGTGTGATAAATAGAGAGGCTAGCTCTCTATTTATATTAATTTCTGACTTGACTAAACCCAACTAGGGCCGACTTCACTAGGCGAGTCTAATAACCCTAGTGCCCTGGAACTGTGGGGAATTTAACCCTTAGACAATAGGAGGGTTACCCACCTTGAATTGATATGACTTGTTTACATTATAGAAACTCTCGATAGGAACATCGGGGCATGCCATGACTCAAGTACATTACAAATACATCCCAAAATAAACATCGAGTTACAATACATAAGAAATACAAGTGAATACATTCCGAAGTTACAATTACATTAACACTCCCTCTTAACTAGGAAGGTATTCTCTCAACACAATTTATCAACAAAAGTATTCTTCTTTGTATCATCTAGATCATCATCGAGTCCTCGTTATCTTCACCTTCAAGTCATCTTCATGTTCAAGTCATCTTCATTTGGATCTGGATCATCACTCGATCTGGATCATCATCACTGGATCTACATCATCACTTGATCTGGATCATCATCACTGGAACACCATCATTGGATATGGATCATCACTTGATCTGGATCATCATTACTGGAACACCATCACTGGATATGGATCATCATTGATGGATCATCATCACTGGATCATCATGGGTGCTATCTCATGATTCTTCTTGTCACAGGAAGTTCTACAGATCCAACCCTTTTTCATGCTGGTTGTAGGCCTAGCCTCCATGTAGGTCTTCTTCAACGCTTATATATGACCCTAAGTCAGAATGGACCACCTAGCACTTATATCTGATCATGTAGAAACCAATCCTATAATCATATCAGAAAGGCATGCCCAACACTCACATCTAACCATGTGGGAACACATCCCACAACTTTGTCAGAAAATCCTAGCACTCACATCTGACCATGAGAGGAATTGATCCAACATTCATGTCAGAAAGGCTCTGCACTTACATTTGACCATGCGAGGAACCAATCCAACATACATGTTAAAAAGGATCTGCACTTACATTCGACCATGTGAGGAACCAATTCAACATACATGTTCGAAAGGGCTCTGCACTTACATCTGCCCATGCGAGGAAGCAATCCAACATGCATGTCAGAAGGGCTATGCACTTACATCTTCCCATGCGAGGAACCAATCTAGCATGCATGTCAAGAGGGCTCTGCACTTACATCTACCCATGCGAGGAACCAATATAGCATGCATGTCAGAAGGGATCTGCACTCACATCTGATCATGTAGGAACCAACCTACAGTCACATTAGAATAGCCCTCAGTCCCAGACTAAGCTTCCTGGTAACTAACTAGGTGCCTCCATTCCAAGAATGAAATTTAGTGCTTACTTCTGATCATGTAGGAACCAATCCTACAATCACATCAGAATGGCTCAGTACTCATATCTGACATGGAAGGAACCAATCCTCTCACCATGACAGAATGGATCAGCCCTTACATCTGACCATGGAAGGAACCAATCCTCTCACCATGACAGAATGGATCAGCCCTTACATCTGACCATGGAAGGAACCAATCCTCTCACCATGTCAGAATGGATCTGGGTCTCATCATTACCCTTTGGAGGGAACCTCGATATGGAGAACACCAAGCTTCTCCCTGAAGTACTCAAAATTCACCCTAGCCAATGGCTTTGTCAACACATCAGCTATCTGATCGTCCATCGCAACATACTGGAGTTTCACCATATATCTGATATAGTGATACTTGATCTCGATATGCTTCGACTTTTCATGGAACACTAGATTCTCTGAGAACTTCACGCAACTCTGGTTGTCACAATGTATACAAGTAGCATCCATCTGGAGATCAAATAAATTAGACAGTAGCTTCCTCAGCCATACTACCTCACAACTAGCTGAACAAGCTACGACATCATCTGCTTCAACTGTACTTAGTGCCACATAGGATTGCTTCTTGCTAAACCAAGAGATCACACCTGATCCCATACTGAAGCAACACCCTGAAGTGGTCTTCCTATTGATGGCACTTCCTGCCCAATCTGAATCGACATAACCCTCCAGGTTAATCTTCTGATTCGCCTCATACTTGAGCCCATAATGAATTGTACCCCTCAGGTACCTCAGAATATGCTTTGCAGCAATCAAGTGAACATGTCTCGGATCTGTCAGAAACTGGCTCAAGGTGTTCATAGCAAAGCAAATATCTGGTCTCGTGTTCGTCAAGTACATCAAGGACCCAATTATCTAACGATACATCATGGCATCAACCGCTTCTAATGAAGCATCACTCAACAGCTTCAGGTTCGATGCCATAGGTGTGGTCATGGTCTTGCAGTCCATCATCCTGAACCTCTTCAGGATCTCTACTACATACTTCCCTTATCCGAGGGAGATTCCATCCGCATTCTACCACACCTCCATGCCTAGAAAATAGTGCATCATACCCAAGTCCTTCATTTCGAACTCGGCAGCAAGCTTTCTCTTTGTATCAGTAATCAACCCATCCATACCTGTTACAAAAAGATCATCTACATACAGTAGGAGCATTACTGGGTTGCCATCATCAACCTTGTAGCAAAGGTTGGAATCTGCTTTACTTTTGGTAAAGCCCAAACTAGATAGAAAGATGTCAATTTTGCCATACCATGTCCTGGGTGCATGTTTCAAACTGTACATGGCTTTCTTCAATCTACACACATGAGACTCCCTATCATGTGTCTCAAAATCGAGTGGCTTCTCTACGTACACTTCCTCTTCCACTGCACCATTCAAGAAAGCAGTCTTGACATCCATTTGGTGTATCTTCCATTTCATCACTGTAGCTAGAGAAAGTATTGATATGATGGAAGTGTATTTGGCTACAGGTGCAAAGGTTTCTTCATAATCTATTCCTTCTTTCTGTGAGAAGCCACAAGCCATGAATCTTGCCTTATGTTTTTCTATGCTACCATCTACAGCATGCTTGATCTTGTAGATCCATTTGGAAGTTACAACCGACTTCCCTTCTGGTCTTGGGACAACATCCCAAACATTGTTCTTCATGATCGATTGATACTCTTCGATCATAGCATCCTTCCATTCTTTCTATTCTACTGCTTAAGGTTCTTTATTGATAAAGTCACATAGTAAAGCTACATATTCGAAAGAGGATCTAGTTCTCTTTATTTCTATGTGATTCTCTTCTGGATCCCCATATCTTTCCGCACGTTGGATAGCTTCTCGTACCCAAGCAGGTTTCCTCTTGTGAGGATTCTTCTCTTGAGGTGGATCTATAGGTTCTTGTGGTTCTTCAAATTCTCGATCTTCTTCTTGAGTCTCTTCGTTCATGGTTGTATCATGAATTTTGGGTGCTTCTGCTTCTTCAGGTTCTTTAGTAGGTCTCTTTTTGGATTTGTTGTAAGCTGTGTCTTTGTCAAATGTTACATCCCTACTGATGTCGATCTTCTTGAATCGTGGGAAATATATTCTGTAAGCCTTCGAGCTTTCAGATTTCAGAGGATCCCACAAATATACCCTTCTTTCCTGAAGGATCTAATTTTTTTCTCTTCCCTTTTGGAATGTGTATGTACATAGGACAACTCAATATTTTGAGATGGTTTACTTCTGGTTTCTTGCTGGAAAAGAATTCTTCAGGTGTCTTGTTCTCGAGTACTCTGTCTGGAGTACGGTTTTGTACATACACCACTGTTCTAGCAGCCTCTACCCATAGATGCATGGGAAGATCTTGATCATGAAGCATTGCTTTTGCAGCTTCCATGATAGTTCTATTGTTCCTTTTTGCAACCCCATCCCGATGTGGATTATATGGAGTGGATAATTCCCTCTTAATCCCTGATTCTTTGCATAAGTCTTTGAATTCATTCGATGTGAATTCTCCGCCATTATCTGATCGAAAGGTCTTGGTCTTCTTTTCTGTGTGGTTCTCGATCAAGGCTTTGAATTCCCTGAACTTGTTGAGAACTTCATCTTTGTTCTTCATGAAGTAAATCCATGTCTTCCTAGAAAAGTCATCAATGAAAGAAACATAGTATACATACCTGCGTAGTGAACTTGATGACATTGGTCCGCATACATCCGAGTGGATGATTTCCAAGATTCCTTTTGCCTTGCTTTCACTACTTGGAAATGTCTTCTTTGTATTTTTTCCTTTCACACATCATTTGTAGACCCCTTCATGTTTTGCTTGAATTTCTGGAAGACCTTCGACAACTTTGATTGCAAGTGGTAGTGCTTTCTAGTGCACATGTGAAAGTCTTTTGTGCCAAAGTTCATTTGGCTCTACTGTGTCATGGACCAATGCTTGCTCTGGATGGCCCTTCAATTTGTATAATCCTCCCTTCTTGTTCTCCAATCACTATTACATCGTCAATAGTCTTTCCTCTTGACCACATGAGGACTTAGCCATCTACAAATGCAACCCTCATGCCTTTTGCATCCAATGCCGATATGGAGAGAAGATTCTTTTTTAGTCCTAGTACAAACAAACATCCTTCATTTTCACAAACTTTCCAGAGTCTATCTTGTAGGAGGATTCACCACTACCTTTTATGGGATATTGGTAGTCATCCCCAAGTTTCAGCTTATGGGGTGAATTATGTTCGGATAGTTTCTCAAAATATTCCTTGAAACCTATCATGTGTTTGGAAGCCCCATTGTCAATAAGCCAATCTTTTCTTCCATGAGTGACAGTTCCTGTGAGAGCAGAGATCATAACATATTCTTCTTCACTTGAAGAGTCTTCACTTTCTTGTTTTACTCTCTTTCTGGGAGGATCATCATCCTCGGCAGTGTGAGCATGATGTCTTATTTTGGAGTTCCTCTTCTTCTTGGATCCATTCTTATTCATGGGATGATTTCTAACAAAGTGTCCTATTTCATCGCATGTATAACATCTGAGTTTGGATGAACCTTTCTGATGAGAATGCTTACCTTGGTGATGATGCTTTTCCCTTCTTCCTTTCTTGGAGTGTACTATGAGAGCTTGATCTTCACTTCCCATCTTTTCTTCTCAAGCTGCTATTCAATATTCTTCTTGTGAACATTCTTCCCACAGTCTACTGAACTTGACTAATTTCTTCCTAGCACAGATTCCTTGGATGAAAGAATCCCATGACCTAGGGAGACCATTCAAGGTTGTCATCACAATTTCTGTAGTCTCTACTTCTTCATCTACTGCTTCCATCTTTTCTTTGATTTGGGAGACCCTTGTGAAGTATGACTGGATGGTCTCCTCATTCTAGATCTTTACATTCTTCAATTGGTTCCTTAGAGTCATCTTCCGATTGATGTTCTTCCCTTCAAACAGTTTGGTTAGGGCATCAAACATAGCTTTAGGTGTGTTGAGGGAGGACACCTATGGTATGAGGTGATCCTTGATTGGATCAGAAACAATCCTCTTCTCCATAACCAACTTCTTCTTATGTTAGGCCTTAGCCTCATCTCCCTCTGGAACTGGAACGTCCTCATGGATATAGGAGTCCAACTCATTTTCTTTGAGGACCAGGGAGATCCTATACTTCCAGGCTAAGAAGTTATCATATCCCTCAAGATTTTCATCAAGCTTGGTATGATGAGACATATTAATTGAGAACCTCAAATGGAAATACAAAAGATTTAGATCTTACCAAGTCAAGATGTCGGATTTGTATTTGGAGCTGAAATCCTGTAGTGTTGATTCAAGAGCAGATTAGGGTTTTTCTTTTCCGGAGTTCTGTCCAACCAAATGCTTTGATCTTTATCCCTAACTTTGATTTTGAGGAGGAGATCAATCCAGTCCTGGGCTCACTGAAAAATTCCACTTTTGTGAAAAGCCCTAATTTTCAGCAGCAGTGTCGGGTCCAAAACTGAAAAACCTTAGAATTGAATTCCGCTTCAACAGAAAGATGCGCCACAGGGAGGAGAGTTATTCCAACCTTCTTTTGCTGAAAATCTATGGAGAGAGATCCACAAAGTAGGAAGCCCTAGTTCCTGCAGCTGCACAGTGTCTTCTTCTCAGGTTAGCTCTGATACCATGTTAGATTTTTAACGTTAAGCTAGCATTACATTAGGATTTTTAACTGAGAGAATAACAAGAACAATAATCAAACACAAGAGACAATGAACATAGTGTTTTTCCTCGGGGAAACCATAAAGGAGAAAACCCCGCAACTTCCTCAAAGATAGAATCAACGCCAAAAGTAAAACCCAAAACAGTAAGATGATCTCTGACAACAATAACCTTCTTTCTTCCTTGCCCCAGTGTCTTCCTGTTCCTCAGGTATGCGCTACAACTGAGTGTGAGTGAGTGTGTGATAAATAGAGAGGCTAGCTCTCTATTTATACTAATTCTCGACTTGACTAAACCCAACTAGGGCCGACTTCACTAGGTGAGTCTAATAACCCTAGCACCCTGGAACTGCAGGGACTTTAACCCTTAGACAATAGGAGGGCTACCCACCTTGACTTGACATGACTTGTTTACATTATAGAAGCTCATGATAGGAACATCGAGGCATGACATGACTCAAGTACATTACAAATACATCTCGGGATAAACATCGGGTTATAATACATAAGAAATACAATTGAATACATTCCAAAGTTACAATTGCATTAGCAATGATTTTGATTTCTATTTTTGAACTATTTATAGAAATAATTTCAAAATATGGGTTTTTTAGCCTATAGTTTTAATTTCTATAAAAAATCAAACTAATTCCATGTCATGTTTTCCTAATGCAACAGGTCCACGGTTACTCAAAGTTGTTTTTCACTCATATACGATAAGATTTTGGTCATTTATATGCATTTTTGCATTTATACCTATTCCGCCTTAACCCTAGGATCACTACTTTGACCACAGACTATGGTTTTTAACCATTTTTACCTTGTCTATACCATTGTTCATCCGTGGATAGGGCCTTCCTTCCATGAGTACCCTAGTTCGCAACACATTGATTGTCTTTTGGTACTCATGCTGCATTTGTCACAGGATTAGGGGAGCCTTCTTAGCTATTTTTCACGCCAAATTGAGCCTCATTTTGGTCTCTTTTTACAAGCTATACCCTTTATAAGGGTCCCCTCCCTTATGGAGTTTCTTTAGGCCTAGGTATGAATCCTCAAAATAGACTTGACTTCCGAGTAAACTTGTCCATTTAGGCTCGTTAAGAATATGTGAATGGGCATCCACATTGGTGGTAGGCTATCACTTTCTCGGACTGTGTGGAATAATATGAGAAATGATCACTCTCTTTTCTACAGAATTGAGAAGAGTATTCTAAGGCATAGGTTTATCACTTTTCCCGAAGCGAGGGACTAAACTTATGGAAAAGGAGCGCCCGATATGAGCTTATTTTTCTCTTTTTCGTGCTCTAGACCTAAACATGGAAAATATTTCAAGTGTACTTTATGTCTTTGTCATGCTCGTTAAACACTAAGAACAAAGCATCAAGTTTACTGTTGTAAGCCCCATTCCTCGTAACCAAATGGATCTTTATGAGTGATCTTGCTTTCCTTCACACTCGTAAAACTCAAGCTATAAGTTGCTCTTGAAGGAGCGTTGGGTAGGTGGTAATTTAACCTTTTTTGGACGTCCCTGAGTAAGTACGAAAAATGTGTGCCTTTTATTCTTTGTAAGTTAAGAGAGTTATTCTTTGGTATGTTTTATTCTTTTCTGGCCTTAGAAGACTAAAGTGGATGAAAAAGGAGCCCCCTAGAGTCTTCTTCAGAGTTTTCAGACTCTCTAAACATGAAAACACCAACAAGCATGTACTAGTTCGGGCTTGTAAAATCCATGAACCAGTGACATTATCAAGCATTATTCTCTCCCCTCTTCAAGCTTAAAAATGAAGATAGACTTGAGTTGACTTTCTTGGACTTGTTAAAATTTAATAGGAAAGATAAGGAAGAAGTATTCTTTTTGGGTTACAGATAGTGGCAGTGTGTCCTCCTTGAACATAGCACTCTCTAAACTTTTCGATACTCATGTCCCAGTGTACACTTTTAGCTTAGATATTACTTCGAGTTTCTTACTCCTCCACTTGTCATTTATACCTGGGGAATCTGATCATGTCTCCTAGATGACAGATAAGTCTAGTTGTCCTATTTGTAAAGTCAAAAGCTACCTTGGGTCATCTCTATTTTGAGCTCACTTTTCAAGGATTTATCCCTGCATTTGATTATTATCTCGATTCCATCATTATCCTATCTGATATCACTTGTGTCCACCTTCCCTTATCCAATTCCTAGTCACTCTTGTGATCCATTGGAGGATCTATTGTCTTCCTCATCACAGTATGGTTTCTCATCAACACTTTCTGAAGATAAAGACCTAGAGTTTTGACGATGGTACCATAGGATTCAGTTTCACCATTGGTGAATTCCTTTGCTTTAGTTGTCAATTTTCACCTATTGATTGACAATCTGTTGAATCCTTTCCATGTTCGACTTCAATACATCTATTCACATGGCTTGGATTTTACTGGTTCTTTTTGATTTTGACGAAGACCTTAGGTTCATATCTATAACCTAAGTTGCGCAAGATTGTGTTGTTTTCACCTACACAACTTCTAGATTTTGAAGACTCATCATTGTATATTGTGGCTTTGATCCACCTTTGTAATATATGTGGTCTTGTACATGTATCATATGATGTAAACAAATATTGTAAAGGAGCTAGTGTTCTAGTGTATTGAACATGGAATCCTCAAATATGATTTTGTATATGACATTGATATGTAATTGTTTCAGGTACTAGGCCTCTGCTTCCTTGGGATTTTGAGTTCTCCAAGATAAAAATTATAATGTATTTCGGCCATCTCTTCCCTCTAACCTCACACATTAGGGGGCATATTTGATCAGCCAAAATGGTACTTCTTTGTCCGAGTGCTGACATTCATCATGTCGGTACACAAAAGGACAATTAGTATTGAAGTGGCCAAAACACTATAGATGCGCATGACCTTTGATGCATTATCCTCAAACCAGCCCTGTATATTTTTATTCATAGTTTTGGGTTGCATACGCGACTATGTGCATTGCAATTCACGTACCATACGCGAGTATATGCATTGCAATGCATGTATACCTTGCACACGCGAGTTCCCTTTGAGAAATACATGTATCATACGCGACTTGCCTATATTAATACTCACGTATACCTTAATTCGACCTTAAAAAATATAAATCATGATTAGATGAGATTAGTTGGGCCCTAATTTATAACCATCCCAACAATCCTAACCTTTGAAAACTCTCTATTTCCAAAGTATAAATAGAGGCCTTGGGATGGGGCTAATCAATGGATTTTGGAAGAGAAACGTTATGTTGGTGGTATACCTTCAGATCCTTGGAGCAGTAGAACTCAGAGTCCTTGTGTCAGAAGTTGGGTTGTATTCTTACCTATTCACTGTTTGTTAATAAAGAGATTTCTTCTTCCAATCTTGTATTGTGTTTGTCTAATGTATATTGGTTTAATGAATACGTTCAATTATATGATTAATATGCTTTTTATCTAACCTTTGATTTATATATATATATGATATATTGCTTGAAGAATTGGTTCTTTGCAGGTGAAGAGAAGCATCCCTATAATATTTGGAGGAGATTGGAGAGAGAGAAGACCAAGCTTGGATCAACGGTCATAAACCCAGTAAGCCAAGATATCTCCCTATTCTCATTCCATATTCTGTAAAAGCTGATTGTCTACAAGTCTAATAGTAAGTTGGTAACCCCAGACCTTAGGTTATAAGAGTGTAATATCCCGAACAACAATTGTCCCATTAAATGTTCTTTTTGTTGATTTTCTGAAGTAATATCTAGCTAATCATATTTCATTTGTAGTAGTCGTGGATTGATCTAACTTAGTAGGCCTTTGTTCCCATAGAGTAAGCATTCATAGTATTGCTTTGCTTCTTAATGTTTGATTGTTTAGAGATAGTGAAGCATCACGTGTATTCAGTTGTACTAATTCCCTTATAATCTCTTGTAATTATGCATTTTGGATTTGATCTTTCTTTGCAAGTGTTTGTGACAACGCATCATAGGAAATTGAAGGAGGTTGAGATCAACTACGTCATCATATTCCTTCAGTATTGGTCTTGGTTTCGTTTAATATTTATTGTGTTTCAAACATTCTTGGTCCTCCAATCCTTCAAGCAAGGGCTTGGTTCTTGTTTCTTCCACCTTCTTAAAAAATAATTTTCTTGATCACTAGTTCTCTTACCTTTCAGACCTAATTCTCTTTTAAAGTTAAATTTATTTCATATCTGATATACATATTTAGATCTTGGTTTTAAAGCATATTTTCATAGATATAGTTTAGATAACTTCTTAGTTTTCAAAGTTATTTAAAAGTGAAATTGTAATATTTGAAATAGAAGTTAGTTTTGTCGATTCTAATTGAATATCTAGCAAATATTAAAGTGCCTTAATTGGCTGGCCCAATAGGGAAGCCAAGATTCCAATGAAAGCTTGTTTTCCTTGTTTCCTTCACTTGTTTTAATCACAGTTTAACTTAGTCAATTTTTTGAAATTTTTAAAAATTTGTTTAAAGACACTTTTAAAGTGTTTTTGGGCATCTATCATCACTAATAGCTCGCTTTTTTGGTAGCATTGACGAACAGATAGGAGGAGATTCTGGCGAAAATTTGAACTTTTAAGCCATTCGGAGCATCCCGAACGCTTCTCCCTTCTTCTAATAATATTTTTTCTAACAATTTGTAAGATTAGTGATCCTATTTTTCAAAGGATCACAAACAATTTTGATCTTGTAATAATCTTTAATAAAATAGTAAGTGAGATTACGACTCACACACCCCTCTTTCCTCCATTTGGGGGAAAGCTTGTATCTCTCCTTGAAGTTGTATGATTTTTATATTAGATTTTACTTACTGTAATATTTTTATATCACACAAATTTGTTTCAAGTTTTAATTTCATTCAAAGTTATCAAATGTTAAATTGACATTTTGTTGCCGTAGTAATTAGTCTCACAATTTTCTTATAACACAAGTACACAATCCATCCTAAAAGGGATGTATCTTTTTGTACTTTTTTTTTTTGAATTAGAACAAACATTTGCTTCTTCCGTATATGATCTACCCCTTGCAGCCTTGTTTGACACTTGGGGATATCAAAAGCAGAAGTGTGCATTAATTAATTCCTCACATTTAATTAATCTATTCACATTAATAAAATCAACATCCCCCAAACATTACGAAAATTCAACGTAAAATGAGTTTAGTGAATAGTGGTCAAATTCTTTAGGGAAAGCGAGAACTACTAGAAAGTGACTGTGGGGTTTCGTTAGGCTACATTCTTGTCAGTGTAGTGTTGAACACCCCCAACGACTCCATCTAACCCACATTTTCTCATATGAAACCACTTTTCCCAAAATCCAGACATATTTCTAGTACCATTCAGTATTTCGGTAATCCCCTTTCCACTTCAATCAACTCATCCTTTAATAATTCCTAAAATTGACCAATAACAGAATCACAAAACATTTACTTTACAACAACATTTGTTCTGAGTCCATGGCATTGGTCTTTAATTTCTACTATTTGCTTTATTCAGTTAAGATATCTTTTAAATGTTGTGACTATTTTATTAATTTATGTTGTCTAAGTTAATTATGCAATTGTCTTAATCAATAATTTGATTCCAAAATTCCTAAATAACAATATTTTATCCAAAACAACTAAGTACCTAAATGCCTTAGTAACATTAATAGGGTCTATCCCCTTAGCTTTGTTAGGAGTTAAGCCTAAACAAAAGAGTCAAGATCAAGTGACAGTACTTGACTCGAGTTTCCCATAAGGATGCACTTAACAACTTGAATATTTATGTTGCATAAGAGGTGACAAAATTTTGGCACCACTTCCGAGGATACATATTTTTATTCCCCGACTTCGAATTACACTTAGTTTCATTTTCATTTTACCTTCCTCGATTGATCTAGTCCAACATTTTTGAAGATTGATCTCGGTCCATATGGCAACTCCACTATCTATAAACCAATCAAGGTATTCCACAAGAAGAAACCCTGCAAGATTATTTCATTTCATTCCTGAACATGAAAAGGTTTATCGAAGAAGAGCAAATAATATAGCTTCTGGTATGGTACTTGAAAATCTAGGATCCGAGTCTCTTTCAGACATCCATTTCATTTTTGCAGAAAGTAGTGAGATTAATAATATGGTTACAACTGATGCTTATTTCAAACCCCTTGACTTCACCCATATAATAGGTCAATCACACACTCTACCCGACAAGGCTATCGAACAACTTCCGACCTTCCAAGGGAACAATGCTGTCAATGCCACGAGCCATATAGGAAATATTTCAAAGTGCTTCCTCAGTTGAGTTAGAAATCCTACTGAAACACATGATGATGTCTATACGAAGCTATTTTCTCTATCCTTAGAAGAGTATGCATGTGAATGGTACCTTGGCATTGATGATAATTCCTATGCAACCTATGATAATTTCTTGGAAGGGTTAAGAAAAGATGGGGAGTTCAGAAAGAGCATCACCATCAACTAGTTTCTCTCCATACTATAACAAGAAATGAAAACGAAACTATGGAGAATTTTAACAAGAAGTTCAAATATTTGGTGGCAAGCACACATGTTGATTTCAAGCCACTAGACAAGTCCATCCTTGTTTACTATATGGAATCCCTTAGGGAAAAATGAGATATCATTTAAAAGATAAAGAACCCGACACTCTAAAAAAGGCTCAAGAGTTGGCTATTAAGATTGATTTAAATATGCAATCTTCAGGAAAATCAAATATTCCTAGATTCATGAGGGCTCTCATCAAGTCACATGTATCAAAAGATAAAGAACCGAGCCAAAATGTTCATGAGAAGAAGATCATGGACTTAACTGAGAAAATGGAGTCTGTGGAAGCTAATTATGTTGATCAATTGAAAATAATACTAAATAGAATGATCAACATGGAAAGGGCCCAACCTAATTAGAAGAACTTTTTTCCTAAATGTTGGGTTCAAAAGATAACTTATCAAGATAATAGGCCTGCAAACCAACTTGATTCAACTAATATGGTTGAAGAAGTCATGTCTTACTGTAGACCTTGTGATGCACTTCATGAAGAGTTGGATTTTTACATAGCACAACAAATCCTGGAAGCAAGGTATGCCTAAGATGAGTCAAAGTAGTAATTTTTCAAGCGATCTTGAGTTTGTCAACAATGTAGGCCATGTTCATCCCGTTACCAAAGATTCCTAAAAGGAAGCAAAAGAATATAGTCAAAAGATGGATAATCTAACAAAAAAATTTAGGGTCATTCCTTCATAAGATCAAGTTCGAGAAAAGTTCAAGGGCTTAACTTATCAAAGAAGAGACAATGGTGGAACCTCAAAGAATAAACACTATGCACCTATGAAAGGAGAAGATTCTAGAGATATCACATGACTTCTTTCTATAGAAAAATCAGATCAGTCACATGTCCCGTAGTTAGAGCCATAATGTTATCCACTAAGTTGCAATTAGGTGGATTTCCATTGAGTAGATAAAGACTTGAACAATTCAATTATTTATCACATGTGTTTTGAATTCCATCAAGCCAATCAATGGCCCTTATTTCCTATTTTTATTTTTTATAGGTCCACACCCTGCGGAGAATTGCAATAATTGTCAAAGAGATCACTGATGGAGGAGCAGTGAAACTAGAAAACTTAGTTGGAACAGAAGTTATAGGATTTGTCAATGGGGGTTGACTGTGTCACATGCCCCAATTTTCAAAGCAATTTAATGTTATTGAGAAACATTATGTTATATTTTATGCTAAGTTTTAATTGGTGACCAAGTGGGGTCAAGAATAATTAATGTATTCTAGAATATTTTATTATTAAATAAATAAATGATGAGACAACAACTTAGGGAAGCTGTTAAAAGAATGTTAATTGGTCACTTGGTGGAGGAGACTGGGTGGAGAGTATACTGACAAGTGGTAGCATCCTCAAACTACTTCGAACTGTTGCAGGTGGCAACTTCCCTATATTTGTGGTCATGATTCCCCAAGAAAGTGGAATTGGAGCGGGTGGATCATTAAGTAAAAATTGACCCAGAAGACCTAGGCATTATTATAAAACTTGCCATTGAAGGCAGCGGAGGCTGCTCATTTATGGAATGGTGATCATTCAGGGTGAATGAAGTGCACATGAGAAATTCGATGGAGGGGACTGATTGAAGTGAGTTTAAGGGGTTAACTGCTGAGAACTGACCTTATGCAGCTGTTAGGATGAAGTTCTTACTGCTGTAAGTAGGATTGAATTACTGTTATAATTTGACTAGTCGTGTGACATAAGGTCTTAAGGATACATCCTTCACCTAGTACTCTACCAAGAGGACCAAGAAATAGGCTTGGGGGTCCTGAGGAAGTGCACACTAAGCTTTCTCCAGGAGTTGGTTGTGAGGAACAACCTCCTTCAGCCGTTGTCACCTCATCATTGACAGGTTTTATTGTTCAAGTTATTTATAATTTAGTTACTGTATTCAACAAATGTTTATTAGTTTTTCAATGATATGTATGTTTTTGTTTTGTTAGGGTTTATACATCAAATAACATTATGTATTGATAAATTAGGGATATGTATATTATGTTTTAAAAACACTGGTATTATTGCTAATAGAAAAGTAAATAGAAATAAATTACCATGCTATATTTTTCCACGCCTTGTATAGGCAGTACTCTAGTACATCTCGTTGATTAAGTAGATGTGATGATTTGTTTATTAACTCTGATGAAAAAATTGAAATTATCTACATCAGAAAAAGAACTAAACATATATATAAGAAACTTTAGTAATCATACTAATCATAGAACTATCATTAGTACTAATACTTATTATAAACATAATAGACAAAGTTAAACAAATAAACATAGGAACAATAAACAAAATAGAACTTAGGGTTTTGAAACTAGATAGTATTCCAAAGTTCTTATAATAACTTATTCCAAGATCATATTTGCATTCTGCACTAAAAACAGATGTTTCCATTGTAAACTATAAAAATTTGCTTATGGTTATCGAAAGATAGGTTTATCCCCATAAATAGACCTTCATACTCTTATTTCTTTTAACAAATTTAACAACTGTAATGAATTATTTATAAAAGGTAAAAATAGAAAAACAAAACCAAAATTTTTCTTGTAATTTCTATTTTATTACATAACTGTAGGGTAATTAAAATATTAACCCTTTTGAGCAAAAGCAAAGTACAAATTTTACTCTTTAACACAGTAAAAGCTTCCAATAAAATAATTTAATGTAAATCATTTTAATTACAAGATAATAAATAACACTGTTAATGATTTAAATAAGAGACAAAATAGAAAGTAACGTAATGGCTCATAAGGCCTTTTATAAGTATCTGTCAAGGCTTAAAGCCTGCACAAAAACAAACTCTACAAATTATTTTCTTAAAATGGAAACAATAAACAATTTTTTTTTAAACTATTAATAACCCTTCGCCTGTTTACAAGTATCGATTAAGTAAACATTGTTTTTCTTCACCATTTAAAATCCATTTAAAAACTTAATTAACCAGGCAGAAGTCGAATAGCATTATCACAGCTCAGAGCCGAGTTCTAAAAGTTAAACAAAATAAATTTTTACATCTTCCAAGCCGTAAAGGCTCTGTCAAGTAAACCCCAAGTCACGACTGCAATAGCCTTCAAGAACTTGCACATATTAACCTTTAGGGTTTTCATTACAAAAAAACAACAACACGTAGCACAACCTAACAAGTAAAACTTAGGCCGAGTCCATTTTTAGCAGCAAGTAATCTCATCTTTTAACCACCATAATACCAATGTAGGAGAAGACCCTTACTTCAATCGAGGCTTACCAGGGTTGCGTGGCCATGAAAGGAGAGGTGTGCTTGCAACGAAACCCCAATTTCCAAGAGAGGAACCTATGCAGAGAAACCAGTAATTAGTAAAGATTTAAAAAAAATTTAATTTATGACTTAATATTACTGCAGAGTGAAAATCTTTACTGACAGTTACTTGGTATATCGTTTGGAGAAATCGTGGTCGTAAGTAGCTGGAGTAGCTCGATGACCTATGGAAGAATAATGCCCTGGACAAGTCTAATGCACTAGTTACAACTGAAAACCCTGAATCACAAATCCGAAGGAAATCAAACAACACTCCAACCAGAATGAATAGCACTCTTATACAAGCTCTTTCCACTTTCTTTCAGTCATAAAACACTTAAAATGTTGAAATATTGTAACTTCGAAGAATATTCTTTATGTATATTTTGTGGTCCCCAATGGTCCAACCGGGAGAACCACTTGTATTACATTGTACCCCGATGCTCCTAATCGGAAGAACTAATAAGAGTCATGAGGTAGTCCCCTCTAATTGTAAAGGTGGGTCTTCAGCACCCCAGTGTGGTTACTTGAGCCTACATGTGTAACTCGAGCCTACATGAGTTAACTTAAGCCGACATATTGATTGAGTAAACTTTAAGTAAACGGATGAATATAAATAGAGGTGTAGTGCTCCTCATTTGAGACACACACACTCACTTGGAATAGCGCACTTGTGGAG
>LPNX010179101.1:37706-55908 GCA_001517045.1 Pseudotsuga menziesii | reverse complement strand
TGCATTATCCCTGATTGTGATATTATTTTGTTGTAGAAATGATCATCCACTTTGAAATATTGAAACTCTCCATTGCTATAATCCAAATAATGATAATGAAATTGGAGCATAAATATGGTTTGTTGTTGAGTTTTGCAATAAGGTAGGAAATCCCTTTCACTATATTTTTTTTCATGAGGATTGGAATTAAGACTGTAAAAGACATTCCAGATGTCTTTTCTAGATGTCTTTGTTGCTCCTTACAATTAATTCTGTTCAAATAATGTGTTCTAAATTTTAAGTTAACCATTAAGTTTCACCATCTTAATTGATTCCAATGCTAATTATTTAATGGTGAACATATGGAATTTTGACCAATTTTTTTTAATGGGATTTAGCTTTCCACTAATTGCAACACTTGCTCTATTTTCTCTCAGAAAAGAATATATATATATATATATAATTGACATTTTTCTGAAACAGACGAAACATAAAATTCCCACACATTAAATTTTAATAAATAAACAGATATATTTGATACATGTCTTTGCTACTCCTCACAATTAGTTCTGTAGAAATATAAACATAGAGATAGCTAATTGTTTGTTAAAGCATTCATTACATCACTCGCTGCATAAGCTTCATAATAATAACACGAAATCATTCACAACATAGAAATAGTTCAGAAGTTAGAACAATCTCACATATTTGTAGAGTAAGCTAAAACAGAAATAGTCCTATACTCAGCCGTCTACACAGCATGCATTTGAAACTCCAACAGCTCCTTCTCCAGCAGAAATTCAGTCTTTCTTTATCATAACAAGAAATTGTTCTTCTTACAACAAGTATTTCTCATAATCTAGCTAGAAAATTCCCTCTCCTATTCAACTTCCCCTGCATTTATACATTTACAAAATGACTCTTGGTGTTCCTGCCCCTTGGGCTTCCTCACATTCGGTTACAAAAGATTTTTCTTCTAGTGTATGCCCTAATTAAGAGATAAATACAAAATATTACAATCATAATTTCCCAAGTGTCAATAAGACAAAAAATCACTTAAACGGGCCCATTCAACTTAGCAATGAATTGTTTCCATGCCATGGCATCCAAAACAATAATCTCAAACTCAGTTGGCTCCAAAAATATGACTGTGACTTCATGTTTAGAATCCTAAGCCTTTATGTCAGCCATCCTTGATGGAATCACTCGAAGCTGATCTTCTAAAAGGAAATTACTTACTGCAGCTTGAGCAATCATATTTTTTATCACCTTTTCATTTAATCTTTTCACCAACAGTATGTCGAGTTCATCCTCCTACATTCTATCCTGCAATTGCTCCAAGTGTTCTTCATGTGTCGGAAGCACATCTAGCCTTCTTTTGGATGAGGTCTGGCATCTGTTATGAGTGGTAAGCACTTTCTTATAAAATTATGAGCATTTGTCTATTGTTTTCTTAACTTCCTCTATCAATTTCTCAGCAACTCTATTGCTAAAACCCATTAGTTCATATTCGAGCTGCAAGCTCGCTGGGTCCTTGACTGGTGTGTTTTCTGGAAGCTCTTTGGTTGTTTCCAACCATGTCAATCGTCCTTGAATGACCTCTACAACCTCTTGGGTTTTGTCTTTGAACTCTATAGCTGTGATTGATATTTTCTGTAGTCGAGCTTCAACTTGTCTGACTTTGAAAACCTCTTCCGCGATCTGAACCTGCATTTGATATATTCCCCCCCTGAGTAAGAGAGCATGCCTTGTCAGAGGTTCTAGGTCTGTCTTTTGATCATTTCGGGCCTTCAATAACACTTCGAAAGAACTATTTCGGGCTTCCAGTCCCGCAATTTGGACCTCATATTGTTCTGCTTGTTGTTCTATTGTAGCTTTCTATGCCTCCATCTCTGCCTTCTTGCTCTCTAATTCTTGTTTCTCCCTATCAAGGTTCATGTTTGCTAGCTTCAACTCATCCCGCTCCTCTACTAGAATTTGATAGTCCTGTTGAAGCTTTTCATAGTTTGAAAGAGTGGCTTCGTATTTTCTCTTTGATTCCCTGCCCACTCTTTCCTCCTTCCTTAAGACGTCTTTGATTTCTGCCAATTTACCTTTACACTGCTCAAGGGTCTCTGTGAGCTTATCAACATTATGAGCATTTTCATATGCAGTTGCAATGCTTATGGAGGCCAATCCTTTCAGGTCTTCTTCCACATTTCTTACTAGTGGCTTCTATGTTACTGTGGTGATCAGCGGTCGAGTTCCTATTTTTAAAGTCTTCTCTATTTTCCATACAATTTACTTTGTTTTAGGATCAAAGCGTATATCTTCAAAGCATGAAACGTCATACTTCTTGGACGGGGTAAATGGCACCAAGCCCATTTCAACCACAGGGAGATGACCTCCGATGAGTATACTGCTTGATGCGGAAGGGAGGCTCTCGGGGTTGTCCCAAATAGGGCTTTGTCCTGGGTCCTCATTACCCATATCTTCTTGATCTTCCTTCCTCTGTTCTTCCATGACCACTGTTGGGTTTAAGGCTTCTTGAGCTATTGACTTTTCTAATTCTATAATCTTCTCTAGGATATCCTCCTCTTTCTTTCTCATTTCTGCTTCTTCCTTCTCTTTTTTGGCAGCTTCTTCCTCTTATTTATCTCGCTGTGCTTCCTTTGCTAGAAGCATCTTTGCTCCTGCTGCCAGCCTTCGTGCAGTTTCTTTTGTTTTTCAATGCAGCTTATTCATCCTGTTCCTTTGGCTCTGGATTGTTGTTGATGCTGCCTTTAACTCCATATGTCGAAATATTCCCTTTTAACCGCATGTTCAAGGTTGTCATGCTGCAGACATTTTTGTACTTCTCTTCATCCTTGTCCACATAGTCAGTGTATTGAAAATTTACCTTGAGGGCTGCCTTATAAGCTGCAACCTTACCTTTGGAGTCATTTCGGTGAAAGCTCTTTTCTCCGAAATGGAAGATTTCTAGTTCTTTGACAAACTCATGGGCACTCTTGACTTTAGTGAACTTATAAATCCCCACATAGAATGGTAATGGCGGAAACACAGCCTTCTTCAGCTCAAACAAGTGACTTCCAAAACCATCCAGAAAAAGATGCCTAACAGCTTCCTTGTGAACTATATAACCTGTCGCATACCTAGGCAGCAATGAGGGTGCTTTAGTTCCCCCATACATCCTCAGATATGTACCTTCTTTAGAGAAGAAGTAGACCCCATATTCCTTGATGGAATCTAGAGCTTCCTTAGATAAGCATGGACATTCCTCTAAGAAAATCAGCTAATATAAGGGAATCAGGAATTCTTCACATATCATCTTGTAGTGATTATGATACTTATGAGCCCCCAGTATCTGGTAAGCTGAGTATATAGGGGCTTTCCCACCTTTCCAAATGCAGTTTAGTTTTTCGAACCGGTGGCGGTAGAGGATGAAGTCCACTAAGAAGGAAGACATATAGAACTCTGATTTTCTTTGCTGCAAGCCTTCCTGGGTTGCTTTGATGCACTTAGCTAAGTTCATGGATACTATGTCTGCCCACTTAAAAATCATCCCTTTCATAGCTACATAGTATAGCAATGGGATCCATCCAAAATTGTAAAACCTCCCATCAGCTCTACCGTAAATCCTTCTCAACATCAGCGCTATCACTCTGAATGGGGTCTGTAGATGAGCAGTCTCATACTTCCCAGACTGTTTATGTCTAAAGGTCTTTCCCTCAACCACCATCATCCTTGTTGTAGCTGTGTAATCAAGCTTTAAGCTCTTAACCCACTCCGTTGTCACGCTAATTTCTTTCTTTGGAAAGTTGTATGCTGCTGATATAAATGCAAGTGCGAAGGATGTAAATCCTTTGTTCTCCTCATCATTCATCATCATCCCGGTCACATCCACTCTAGGCAAAATCTGCCATGTCCCCTCAAATTGACCATTAAAAGTGTTGACCATGCTAAGTTCCTAGGGGCTCAAGTTGTTATTAATTATTCCTCGTAGGATAAATTTTTACTAATAATTGTTCTAAGGCATGTATTTAATTGTATTTCAGAAATTTTATTTATTATGCACAATAATGATGTGGAATTAAGGCTGCCATGTTAGGAGGGCGCATTGGGGAAAGCTAGTCAACTTTCCTTGGTGAAAATAAGAAAGTCCATGACAAAAGCAAGCACGAGAATAAAAGGAAGTTTCCTAAAAATAGAAAAAGCAGACAGAGGCAAAATCAGGAAAGTATTTCAAAGGGGAGGGCGCAGTTTCCTCTTATGGAGCTCAGAAAAGCTGTAAGAGAAAAGCAGGAAATTTTTTTAAGGAAAGAAAGAGTTTCCTTATGACCCAGGAAAAGCAGAAAGCTGTCATAACTCAAAAGAGGCAGCTTTTGACTAAGAAAGGGTGCAGTTTCTAATTGTGAAGGATGATTTGGACTTGGAAACAATTCCACATGGTCCTACTTTCCTAATTTCCCAAAGGGGGCGCTTTTGTGGCTAGGGTTAGGTCACCCATGGGGTTGACTTGCTCTCACAAGTCACCATTGGCCTCAACTTACTAAGCAGGTCATCCATAATTCTATAAAAGATAAATTCAAGCCCATTGCTTCATTTTAGTTGATGATTTGATTGTTGAATGCTTATGTGAGCATTACTTCTGAGTGTTGTGCCTCAGACTACTGGGAGATGAGCCCCATCCTTCCATTCCCCTCTCCTTCCATCCCCTTTTCTTCCATTGCAAGTGTGGAGTGCTAGATTGTAGGAATTGAAGGATTTATAGATTTATTTGCAGCCTCCATCAATTTCAGGTCAATATCCATTGAATCCCTAGCTTCACTTATGCTCACGGCCCTTGATAGTCATAATCTGGGCCTCCTGCCCCTTGTTTTTGGAGCATCCTTGTAATGGTCAGTAAATGATGTAATTTATTTTCTGTGGGTCATAATATTCTTCAAATTGCATGTATCAGGTCGAAACACCTCTTCCCATAAAGAGTCTTGTCTTCAGTTTTTCCTAAAAGGCCTATTTTAGCAATGTATGGGGGAAATTGAATAAAAAATGAGTGCTATAAAGAATATGTCAGGTTGGGGAAGTGATTGAAGGGAGTTTACATGTTCAATGAACTGATATTTACCCCTGTTACAGTTCTCATGTTTTACAGAAATGCATTTGAGATGATTAACTGTTTTTTTAGACCTTAGCTAGATTACTAGCTTTTAATAACTAGTTTTGGTAAAATTTATGTAAAAACATTTCTGTTAACTCAATATGAGCTATGTTAGTTCCTGTGGCTCACTAACAAGCCCACCTTCCCATATAAACTCTATAACAATTTTTATTTGGGTCTGTACCACCTTTTTGGATCTTCCTCTGCGCAAGGTTTTCCTTGGCCAAAACTGTCGTAAAACCCCAAATTCATCCAAAACTTCTTAGAACCTTCCAGAATCTCTAAAAACTATATAAAACCTTTAGTTATGCTATATTAATTCTGGAACAACCCTTTTTAAGTTTCCAGAAGCCCCTGTTTAAAACAGACCAAACTACCCTCCTTAGTTTCACGGTTTGGCTTCCCAGAAGCGTGGTAGTAGGTTTTCGTGTAGCGGATTCTGAACCCTAAATGGCACCAGATCTAAATGTGATAGGGGAGAGGGAATTCCATGTCTAATTGTCTTTGGTTGCTGCCCACTGCTCACTCCTCTTTCCTACAAAATTTCCCAGAATAAACCCCTTATTTGCCCAGTTCGAGAAGTCATTGTGTAAATAAATTCAAGTTCAGAAATTTTAATATAATTTACAGAATTGAAGAGTGTTCAGGTCTGTACACCAAACTTAGGACATTACAGAATCCATCTGATGACTTCTGCATAAGGGAAAATTTCTGGTCTAGTGGCCACCTTAGTGATTCCAGATCTTAGTATGTTGTCATAGAGGGCTAGGTCTTCCAACCCTATCTCTGGAACCCTCTTTTCCACCATCATGTGATAGAGCTGACCCCATCTGAATTCAGGTTCAGCTCTGGTGATGGCCTTTGTATCCTCATATATGATATCTACCCTTGGTATGGGTGAAACTTCTGCAACTTCTGCATCTGAATCATAATCGACGATCTTAGCTTTCTTTTTACCCCTCTTCGTTATGTTGTCTGGTATGAGCAGTAGTTGCAATAACACAGAAAATGTCTTAGTGTATACATCATAAAACTAACTAACACAGAAAATGTCTTAGTGTTTACATCATAAAACTAACTAACATAGAAAATGTCTTAGTGTTTACATCATAAAACAAACTTCTAAGGGGTTCAATGGAGAGGGTTTGAAAGTTTTGTGTGATTTATCCCGTTCGAGGCTTCATGCAATTGGTGGAGATCACCTATGGAGCTCACGTGGCACGTCCTTACCGAGTATTTATTGACCGCGTGTCTATCCTCATGCCTACTAGGTAGGTTTTGAGTTATTCCCTTTTCTATTGGTTGATTCAGGTTAAGTTCCAAGTTGTACAAGTGTTGGTACATCATACGAAGGGGAGTAGGTATTTTTCTTTGTTAGGTTTAAATAAGGTCCTCCCCATGCGTTTTTAGGAGAAATCCATATTTAGGAAAGTCTCTACCTCATTGAGGCCACCTCACCTACTCGCAAAGCCCTAATTTTTTCACCCAGTCCATTTAGAGGCGTTTCGCCCGCAAAACCTGTTAGACCTCAATGAATCTTCAGAAGACCCGGCGTTATGCCGGCATGGAGCAGATCTATGTCTCACCTTTGGGAATTTATGAAATCCGCATTTTCCTTACTTCACACAGAACCGTTGGGTTTGGGATTTGTATTTTCCGACCGTGGGATATTGGGCCTGGCCGTTTTAACCTAGGGCATCGCCGCCCCGTGTTTCGAATCGTGGCCTTTGGGCCGAGAACCATTCAACGTTTGGGCGTCTAAGTGCGGAAGAGCCTCATGGTCGTGAGGGTATTTTCTTCTATATTGCAGAAGCTGACACTCTCCTGCTCCAAGGTTTTATTGCTTGAGTAGTGACTTTACTGACCTGCATCGTTTGTCTTCACATAATGGTCGAATATAGAACAGTAATGTAAAACACTGAGGATTGTTTTAAATAGTTTGCTCAGTATATCATATATGTTTGTTTTCATTCTTTCACTCAAATGATCTAGTTATTTTATGATGTAAACACTAAGACGTCTCTTTGTTGTCACAGTTACAACTCATTCCAAACACCATGACAAAGAGAGGTAAAAAGAAAGCTAAGATTGTCGGTTATGACTCAAATGCAGAGGTTACAGAGGTTTCACCCGTACCAAGGTTAGAGATCATATATGAGGATACGAAGGCCATCACTGAAGTAGAACCTAAGTTCATATGGGGGCATATCTATCACATGATGGTAGAAAAGAAGGTCCCAGAGGCAGAGTTGGAAGACCTCACCCTATACGACAATATCCTTCGATATGGGATCACTAAGGTGGCTACTAGGCCTGAAATTTTCCCTTGTGGATAAGTCGTCTGGTGAATCTTTCCTAGAGTAGATACCACAGGGATGATGATGAATAATGAGGAAAACAAGGGAGTTGCATCTTTTGCGCCTCTATTTATATCAACATCCTACAGCTTGCCAGAGAAATAAATCAGCGTGACAACGGAGTGGGTGAAAATATTGAAGCTTGATTATATAGCCACATCAAAGTTGATGGTGTTTGAGGGAAAATCATTCAGACACAAGAAATTGGGGGAGTACAAGATGGACCATTGACAAACCCCTTTCAGAGTGATAGCACTGATGTTGAGTAAGATTTATGGCAGAGTTTACAATTTTTTATGGATCCCACTGCTATACTATGTAGCTATGAAAGGGATGATTTTTAATTGGGAAGACATAGTATCCAGGAACTTAGCTAAGTGCATCAAAGCAGCCCAGGAAGGATTGCAGCAAAGAAAATTAGAGTTCTATATGTCTTCCTTTTTAGTGGACTGCATCCTCTACCGCCACCAGTTCAAAAAACTAAACTGCGTTTGGAAAGGGGGGAAATCCCCTATATACTTAGCTTACTAGATGTTGGGGGTTCATAAGTATCCTAATCACTACCAGATGATATGTGAAGAATTCCTGAGGCCCCTATATCAGCTGATTTTCTTAGAAGAATGTCCATGCTTATCTGAGGGAGCTCTAGATTCCATCAAGGAATATGGGGATTACTTCTGATCAGAATAAGGTACATATCTAAGGATGTATGGGGGAACCAAATCTCCCTCATTTCTTCCCAGATACGCGACTGATTACATAGTGCACAAAGAAGCTGTTAAACAGCTTTTTCTGGATGGTTTTGGAAGTCATTTATTTTAGTTAAAGAAGGATATGTTCCCACTAGTGCCATTCTATGTGGGAAGCTATAAATTTTCCAACATCAAGAGTGCTCCAGAGTTCGTCAAGGAACTAGAGATCTTCCACTTTGGAGAGAGCTTCCACCAAAATAACTCCCAGGGTAAGGTGGCAGCCTATAAGGCAGCTCTAAAGGTAAACTATGAATATACAGACTATGTGGATAAAGATGAACAGGTATACATGAATGTTTATAGTATGACTGCTTTGAGCAAGCGGTTGAAATGGAAGACCTATGGAGTTAAAGGGAGCAACAGCAACAACACAAAACAGAAAGAACAAGATGAAGAAGCTGCAAAGAAGGCTAAAGAAGAGACTGATCACAGATTGGTAGCAGGAGCAAAGAAGTTGTTGGCAGAATAAGCACAGAGAGATAAAGAAGAAGAAGAATCCACCAAGAAAAAGAATGAGGAGGCTATTCTAGGAAAGATTGCAGAATTAGAGAAGTCGATAGCTCTGGAAGCATTGAACCTAGGGGTGACCACAGAAGAACAGGGGAAGGGAGATCAAGAATATTTAGGTAATGAAGACCCAGGAAAAATCCCTATTCAAGACAATCCTGAGAGCCTACCTGCCTCATCAGAGAGTATACTGACCGGAGGACATCTTCCTATGGTCGAAATGGGGTTGGTGCCATTCACCCCGTCCAAGCAGTATGATGTTGCAAGCCTGGAAGATATACACTTTGATCCTAAAACAAATTCTATCATATGGAAGACTGAGAAGACTTTAAATATAGGAACCCATCCACCAATCACCACGGTGACTGAGAAGACAGTGGTGAAGAATGTGGAAGAAGACCCAAAATGATTGGCTTCCATGGGCATTGTCACTGCATATGCAAATGCTCATAATGTGGATAAGCTCATAGAAACCCTTGAGTAGTATAAGGGCAAGATGGCGAAAATGAAAGAGGTTCTAAGGAAGGAGGAAAGAGTAGGTCGGGATTCAAAGAGAATGTATGAAGCCACTCTTTCTGACTATGAAAAACGTCAACAAGACTATCAAACTATGGGAGAGGAGCGAGATGCATTGAAGTTAGCAAACATGGACCTAGAAAATGAGAAGTAGGAGTTGGGAAGAAATATTGCATAGATCGAACCGCAGAAGTCTACAGCTAGCCTGCAAGCAGATCAGTATGAAGCACGGATTATGGAACTAGAAGCACAAAATAGTTCCCTGGAAGTATTGTTGAAGGTGGCCAATGAACAGAAGACAGACCTCACACCTCTGACAAAGCATACTCTCATGCTTAGGGGTAAAATATATCAGATGCAGGTTCAGATCGTGGAGGAGGTCTTGAAGATCAGACAAGTAGAAGCTCAACTGGAAGAAATCTCAGTCATAGGTACTCAGTTCAAAGACAAAACTCAGAATGTTATAGAAATCATTCAAGGATGATTGTCATGGTTGGAAACAACCAAGGAGCCTCCAGAGAACACACCATTCAAGGACTCGGAGAGAGTGCAGCTTGAATATGAACTAATAGGTTTCAGCAATAAAGCTGCTAAGAAGTTAATAGAGGAAGTCAAGAAAATAAAGGACCAATGCATGGAGTTTTGCAAGAAAGTACATACAACTTACAACAAATTCCAAACATCATCAGAGAAAAGTTTAGATGAACTTCCAGCGCATGAAGAACATTTGAAACAATTTCATGTTAGGTTGTAGGAGGATGAATTGGGCATACAGTTGATTAAGAGCTTAGGCGAAAAAGTACTCAAAAGTGTAATTGCTCAAGCAGCAATTAGCAATTGTCTATTGGAGGATCAGCTTCGAGTGCTTCCAGCTAGAATGGCTAACATAAAGGCTCAAGCTTCCAAGCATGAAGTCACTGTCAGATTTTTGGGGCCATCAGACTTTGAGATAATAGTTTCGGATTCTATGGCATGGAAGCAGTTTATTAATTAGTTGACTGGGTCTACTTAAAATGCTTTGTCCTATTTACACATGGGAAATCACTTTTGTAATATTTTGTATTTATGTCTTAATTAGTGAGCACACTAGAAGATTTATGTCTTAATATTTTGCATTTTGTAATATTTTGTATTTATGTCATTGCACTTACCATTGGAATCCATATTGTATTGTAATTGATATGCATTTGTCATTTTTTATGCAATTATTCTAATTATATTGGTATCTTAAATAAATAATGAGCCTCTTACTTTCAAATATAACAAATATAGCATCATTACTCTAAATTATAAATATAGCTAGTCTTGTAAGATACATTATTTTTGTTAATTATAAATGTGATATTATTTGAAAATAGACAAATATATCATCATTACTCTATAAATCTTTACTTCAAAATGTACCAAAATTGATATACACCAACCACTTGAGAAATAATTATATGCTAGATCATCGTCATATTTCAAGTATGAGAAATCAAAATCGATTGCCATATCAACCAACAATAAATGGCATGCGCGACACCAATTTACATCAACCCCAAGGTCTTGACAAATATGTTCAATTTGAAGGAGTGATGCCCTCATCCTAGAACAAAAATGAAGTTTATAGTTGAAAATATTGCATTTAGATGCAATCAACATAGAGACTTACAAGTATTTTACAAGTATTTATCTTTTGTCAAAGATGTTGACCTTCGAACAAATCATGTCATATGTTCAAGTCTAGAATTAATGGCATTGTTGGACTTGTATTTGATAATGTTGGTACCAAAATTTTATCTGCAATAGCTATATTTGACGACGGTCCATGTTGTTGTAGCTTGAATGTATCATTGACTTCAACATTTGATGTCATCGTATCAACCAACAATGAGCTACTAATTCTAGTGTTGTTGCTCTGTGGTGGTGGGTTGAATGTATTGTTCACTACTAATTCTAAGGCTTGAATTGCCAAGCAATAATGAGCTAGCCTCGACAACACTGTCGTTAAATAATAGAAGCCGATAACTTTGAATAGATTGAGATGTGGATCCCTCAACTGTAACAATAATCACAAAAATAATTAGATTTAGGCATTGGGTTCAGTCATGTACCTTATTTCAAATGAATTAAAATTTAAAGTTATATTGAAATACCTCTATTGTATGGAACAAAGCATTGCACTATATCTGATCTATGCTCGACATTTCTTTGTTTTCGAGAAGAAATCTCCATTTGCTCATCCATGCTTTTCCTTTTTCTGCAAACTCGTCCAACCCTTTGAAATTCTATTGCATCTTTTTTTTTAAAGTAGTACTTGACCATGTTGTCTTTTTTTATTAAGCGGGCTCAAAAAGCTATGATGTCTCTGTTTAGTGATCTTAGATGGAGTTATAGTACAATCAAAGATTTTATTGCACTATTCACCTACACTTGACACTAGGGTGTTAAGTCTGCGTGCATGGTCCAAACTTATAGGTGTTATTTCTAACAAACCCCTAAGTGTTTGTTTAGTTGATGACATAAAAAATCTCATTTCATCGGCCTCAGACATGGCATTATCTTGTCATGTAGTGGGAAATCAACATGATCTGAGAAATTACCATCAGGAGATCCAAAGCTTGGATGAAGCTCTGCTTGGATTTTTGGGCTTAAATCAACTAGAAATCTAGGCCTCTCAATCATAATGCTAGAAACATTTCGTGATACATGCTCACCAAAAACATTGTTTCCTACCACCATGCCAACCTTTATTACATGTTTACAAAGATTGCCATTCAAAGCCCAACCACAACCACAGGAAAAAAAAATTATGAACTTCTATATATGACCTTATACCAGGTATCACGAGTATTGTTATTCTAGCTACGAACCCAATAGTCGTTGTTGTTATTTTCATCACATAGGAATTCTTCATCTAGGATTTCATTTGCTCTACGCTTGCTTCTAGCCAGTTGTTCACGGGATTTTCTAGGTCGTAAAATACCAACTTGCTTTAAATGTTGCATATGGATGTAATAAGGTTCCACACTTTCCAACAACACATGAATGCACTAGTCAACCCGCCTGTGGAATGCATTGTTCTTCTCATCAATGTACCTTTGTTTTAGGTACCTATGGCATGACTCAATCGCATTATTTGTGTCTTGATTGGAATGTGGAAACTTTTTATAAGCTTTTGCCCACATATCTAGAAAATGAAGGGGGTTAGAGACAAAAATGAGACTAAAAATAGTGCAGTACAGAATTAGAATATAATCATGACACACCTACAAAAAATGCTTACAAATTTTGTTGTTGTCTAGCCGAGTGGTTTTGAAATACCCCAAAAACTTTTCTTCATCTTGGAATTCTTCAAGGATCTTTGCGACTGCTTTTTGTATCGAGAAATCATCCTTACATGAATGCATTATATATCCTAGAGCACGAAAATTTGAGACTCTTTTTTCCTTTCCACTAACTTTGCTTAAAACATTCTTCATCCATGCATGACGAGCATGCCATACGCATAATAATATTGATGATTTAGTTAAACACTTGTAATGGAATTTTACTAAAAGACATTAATATATTGATATACGTACTGAAACATTATTCATCTCTCCCCATCCCTTATGAAAATATTTAAGCAAAACACCTTAAAGCCTCAATCTCAGTTGCAACATCATCTGTAATAAAAGCATGAGCTTGCCAATCTGGACGTTCTTTGATTCTGATCTCAAATAATGTTGATAAACATTTTTTAATATCCTCTGTAGTATTACGTGATGAAATAACCCAAGCTATTGGGACACCATTTTGGTTCTTGTCGAAAACCATCAGTGTATAAAGTTGGTACTGCATTAGAAACAACACATAACTATATTTAAAGTCCACACATAGGAAATCATTTTAAAAAATATAATTATATGAGATCCACAAGAAATTTGTACTCACCCCATATTTGTTTGTGCTGAATGTAGAGTCCATGGATATAACATTATTGTGTGAGTATTTCAGCATCATTGATCGCATCCAACTTGTTTGTATACCAATGATAAATGGAATGTTTTGCATAACATCATGTTTTTGGTAGAAAAAAAAATTATCTAAAATTTGATTGTACCAATAATCCACACTAGTTGGGTCACTTTGGTCCTTAACATATTCTTTTCTTTTTATATCATTGTACATGTTTAAAATATCTTGTCTTGTTGCCAAGGCATCTCGAGCTATTCCTGTGAATAATGATCCAGCTTCATGCTGCACATCATGAATTAATGTATCCCATATCATTGTGACGTTAAAACCAGCTTCAAGCATTTGTTTTACATTGGCTTGCATATTATCTGTTAGATGTGGTGCATAATTGAAAGTTTGAAGCCTTCCAATTGCATCCTTCCCATGACACACAACACCAGAATTATCAAAATGCCTACATGTTGTATATGTAATAAGAACATCATTTGGTCTAAGGCAGAGTCTACGCACAATGAAGTGGCACTTGCAACTAACTTTAATGCTTTGTCGCAAACTACATTGCTTCATTGTAGTTTGAAGTCCAGTCGTTGTAATCCTATCAACCCAGACTTTACAAGTGGAATCCGAACCATATGCACAACAATACCTATCATATATATTTAAACTAGATTAAAAATATAAATGCATATTTTTATCGATTATCTTGAATGATAAAATAAAAACGTATATAAGCATGTTTCACACAATCAAATATGAGTAACTATAAAGACTCACATAGCATACTCCAAATATGTGTCAAATTGATTTTTTTTTATCTCCTCAACTTTTCGAGTTCGACGAGTATGAACAACAAATTGAGTAGGGGAAGTTTCTCTCGCTTGCTCTCCTTTAATAAAGTCTTGAAGTCTACAGTATGGAATAATTGCAACTTGGTCCCCCCATATCTCCATCCATGTCAAATCTTCAGCAGAAAACTCTACCATATCTTCTGGATCTTCAACTTCCAACTGATTAATCTCCTCCAACTTTCCCATTATAAAACCTCTACACAATCACATACAAAAATAAAATCCTTATAAAGTATTATAATATAACTTAGAAAATAATTGTTAAAAGGTATATAAACAAAGTAGGGGATAACTAGATGTGATATCTTCATAAATCTCTCAATCCAAGTGTAGATACAATACTTCATATACGTACTTATGATTTATCGGGCGAAGATCCATCCGAGGTAGAGTTCCAAGTCAGGGCGGAGATCCAGCCTAGGCAGAGTTCCAGCCGGGGCAGAGTTCCAGCCGAAGCATAGTTCCATCCCAGGCATAGTTCAAGCCAGAGCACAGTTCCAATAGGGGATTCATACCACTGAGGTGAAATATCTGATCATTTTGATTCATAAGTGTGGCATGGGTCTCCCACTACGAGACACTATACACTCAGCCTCAAGTGAAAATTTTATGAGGTATTATATTAGTGTACAAAACCTTCCCAAATTGGATGAATGAGGAGGATAGTATCACACTAATAGTAGTTTTTACTATGAATGTAATCAAGAGAGCCATCCATAAACTGCAAGTGGAAAAATTCTCAAGATCTAATGGATTCCCTGTAGAATTTTTTTTCAAGGTTTCTAGGAACTCATTCAATAATTGGTTGATAAAATAAGCTCATTGGAAATGGCTAAAACAGATGTTGTATTGATAGCACAACTAGATGAAGCCTAGGAAGAAATAAAATTATTGAAGGTCCAAGGTTTCATAGAAAAATGATTGAGGTCACCCCTCCTACCATCATAATATTAGATGTGGGATGCTTAGACACTCTTGGGATACAACATAAAATAATATAGTTTCTAAAAGGGGTGGAATCTTGCAAGGCTAAGCATAAGGAGGTTACAAAATAAGCCACTAGCTCATAAGCATGGTAGATAAGATGAAATCACGTTGGAACAAATAGGACTAGAATCTAAATGATGCATTGAAAAACCTAGCAAATGTAAAAGTATAATTGGCCAACATTTAGGACATGTGCACATGATAGAAAAAGAATGAAGATACCCTGGAACATATCAAAATGAAAAAGAATATGAAGGCCATTAAGAATAACATATGGGAAGTGTTAATGAATATATTCCCAAAATCATAAATAACTTTTGCTATTACATCGAATTTTAAAAACTCTATGCACAAGTTAGGAAATATTTAGATGAGGTGAAGGATGGCTTTGAACATTCGGGTGGTTATTGTATTCATCAAGGTTATTGATGTTTAAACCCCACAACAAAGCTTAGGGACCAAACCTAAATCCACAGCAAAGCTTAGGTTTCAAACATAAATCTAATAGGCACCCAAGTTCCATTTTAGAGGCGAAATGTGTTGAGGGGAAACAAGTAAAACAAACACAGAGGACAAGAGAAAATATGAGAGAATTGAAGGGAATATACATGAGAGAAAAAAACAAGTATATACTACTAGGTTTACAAATAAGGCACTTACAGCCTCTCCGATCAGTTCTATGTTTATATGGGAAAATTTATTTCAAAATTTTTTTATATTGGTATTATCACAATGTTATTATGTATTCAGAAATAACCATTTGGGAAATATCCTATTGCAGTCATTAAACTAACTCTAAATCCCAGATCTCTCAGTGTTGAGAGGTTTGCAACATGAGTTTTTTTCTATCTTGGTAATGAGTTGTAACATGAAATTATTAGGTGAAATAGTACATAAATAATGCAGACGCATTAGGTTCAATTGTGATTTCTTTCAACCTGCGGTCCAGGCATACCAAACATATCACACAGTTTTACACCATAAAAAATAGACTCTAAAGGCTGCAGCTATAAAGAAATTTGTACCAAAAAAATCCTGCAGCTTAATCGCTATTTACATTATGGTTGTGTCTTACAATAAAATGCCATAACATCAAAATTTAACAAACTACTAAGCCCTGCATATTTCATTCAAAACTGTTGGACTCCACCCAAAACAGAGTTCTTCAATGCAAAATAACTTTTATTTTTAATCTCTTTGGACCTTTGGGTTTAACGTTCACTTGTTAAACCTATCACATTTAACTGATTTCTCATCTCTCCTCATTCATTTATATGGAAATTGTTTATTTTCCATTATATTTTCAATGCCGGGTGATTGTGTTGGAATTTTTTCAAGTATAATAATTCTCATAGTTGTTTTGAGAGTGCAATTTTCTAACACCAGTGCACCTGGGATAGGTGTGTAGAGAAGGGACCAAGACATCGTCCACGAGTCTCATTAAATGAGCCACCGCAGTCTTCGCCCTTCCCTTCTACAATGTTGTCAATTAATGGAGTCGTAACCCACCATATGAATCAATGGCTGAGAAAGAAGACACTGCCACACACCAGAAACAATTAACTCACTGAAAGAAGTCCTGAAACAAGGGTACAGTCTTAGCTTGCCCCTCCTCAAATATGATCCAAACTCACTGAAAAGGAATAGGGGTCTGTTTATTGAAACAGGGGTGCAAGGAGTGGCGGAGTTCGGCGCCAAATGAATTTCGAAACCGTGGTTGGTAATGCATTAATTCGATGGCATCAATTCTTTGTTGTCGCCGTCGACGCTGGGTTGGCCAGAATTTTCTTTATTGGAAAACGGTGGACAATGTCCCGTATCTGGTGGACGGGGTCCCATATCGAAAAATGGTGGACGGGGTTGAGGCCCCGTATTTGGAGGTCCGTTTGGCGACGGGACAGGGCGATTTGAGGGCCCCATGATGGATCATGGAATGTATTGGCTGCATGATTTCATGGGTGCATATTAGCCCCCTACATGATGGTGGAGGGCATGTATTTTCCGCATTGATGCATCAATCCATCTATTCCAACCCTGCCCGCCCTGTTGCCATCATTCTTCGGGATGCCTCACAGCAGGTGCATTAAACACTCTGTTGTGGGGTGCATATTGCTTGCCAAATAGTAGAGACCCAATGCATGTGGAGAGATAAATCCATAGTGGGCATACTCACTAGAGGAAACCTAGGTTGCATATCAACATTCAAGCACAACTTGCTAATAAAAATCCATAATTGATAGTCATTTAGTTTTAATCCATAGATCTATGTTACGATTAAATGGATATTTCAAGGATTTTTATTTTCTACATATTTTAAGTACATATCTATTGCAATTCAACCCTAAAATTATTTTGAATCCAAAACAAATCTACAACATAGATGTGAAAAACAATGTCAAGGCATGAGCATTTGAACCATGCTCTCATACCATGTGTAACATCCCTCTAGGGGTGCCCTCTAAATCCTTAACTAATCATGCAATTCTTCTAGTAAATAGATCTAACTAAGCAAAATAAATATATAATGATGTTTCTTCTAAATCGATCTCTCGTTATGGGAAACTCATAACAAAAATAAAGCATTACAATCCAATTATAAAGAAACAATGTAAGATATAATTATACATAGAGATGAAATCTATGGTATTATTAAATATACCATCACTTTTCATAACACATGATTCCAACCTCATCTATAGTATTCTAATATTCCATAAATCAATCATTTAAATTTCATCATTGAACATGCTTAAAAAACGTTAAGATATGCCTTGATGTTACAACTAGTTTTAATAATTCTACCTTATCAAAATAAACTAATTTAATAATAGTTGAATACCTATTGATATCGTTGGTCGTCCTCATTTGAGGACGAGGCCAGAGGTTGTTTTTTTTTCAAACTCCACCGCAGTTCCCATCACGGAATTGTCAATCATGTTGGATCCACTAGTTTCCTCCCTACCATACCCTGACCGATACTCTTCTTCCCCCGAGACCCTTGAGCTTGACGGGGTTGAAAATACTTCGCTAGCAAAGGAAGTATGATGCTATGCTTCTGTTGGGAGGCTTCCAACCTCGCTCACGTCGTACGAAACCACACCCTCAACCACAGTTTCCTCAGAGCCACAAAGTGCTCAAAACTATGGCAAGTCCAAAAATCGCCCTCGGCTCTTGCTC
>LPNX010179043.1:302338-373940 GCA_001517045.1 Pseudotsuga menziesii | reverse complement strand
GGGGATCGCCTCGAGGGGCGTCCGGTATGATGGTGTAGAGATAACCCGACTGGGCGTAAATGAGATCAAACTGTTGGGCCTTAAGGATAGCCTCTTCCTATGACTGGGGTCTTTCGACTGCCACATCCTTAGCAATGAGCAGAAGGAGGGACTTGAGGAACCAATCTAGGAAGATCCGGTCATCTAGCTTGATTTTGCATAGGCTACGGCGTCGCCGCCATTCATGGATGTGGTCGGTGATGTGGGTAGCCGTGTTCTGTCTACATGATAGAAGGATCTCGATGCCTGCATCATAGCGAATAGGCAACTGGAAGAACTGGAGGAAGGTCGAGGCCAGGGACGTAAAGGTGGTGTGGGTTCCGTGGGGTTGCTCGATATACCATTTGGCAGCTGAGCCAGTGAAAGTGCGCTGTAATAAACGGAGGAAAATGGAGTCGTCTACTATGGAATTGGAGGAGCACCATAGATGGAAAGACATGATATGGTTCTGTGGGTCTTCACCTACTTTACCCTCAAACTTAGGGATGTCCGAGGGGAGTTTGGTAGGCATGTGGGGCCACACAGGGTTGTGCCGGATGGGGTCATTGGTTAGCCTAGCTAGGTCAGGTAAGTTGAGGCTAGCCATATATGGTAAACTGGATGGAGGGTGTGATACGGTAGTGGGTTGGACCACATTGGGGCCCATGCCCCCAGGTGGAGGGGTGATGTGAGGGATGTTACCCCCAAGTGGGGGAACTACAGTGGTAGGAGTTACTAATGGAGTAGGTATGGGTATTCCTGCCGTGGGAATAGGTACGGTGAGGGGAATGGTAGACGGGCCTCCTGTGGAGGGCATACCCATGATAGGTGTAGTAACTGGTATAGTGGCGGATGTACCACCGGTGGTCCCTATAATGGAGGGGTTGGGATTCACGCCAGCCATGGGGCTAGTGGGGGTAGTGTAAAGAGTGTTCTCGGGATCTGGTGACGGGGTCCTATGCCGCTGACGGGTGGAGTCAAGTGATAAGGCTCGAGATCAATGGTGATGACGGGTGGTGTCAAGTGAACGGTGCTGTGGGGGCTCGCCTCTGAGGCGACGAGAATGTCTCGGAGAGTCAATGGTGACAAGTGGTTTTCAAATATGTGGGTTGTGGTGTCGAAAAAACAACTCAAAAATCCTAATGCAACCGTGTGTGCAGAAGGAGAGCTCGAAAAATGAGGCACTCAGGCCAAAAAGCAACTCAAAACACCTAGTGTAACTGCGTGCTACAATAGGCGGAGTGTCAATAAAGTGGTCAGAATACCAATAAGCAGTCGGTTTCCTAAAAAAGAAAAATCGATGGACTCACTAGACCCAGAGGAGGTAAGGGAGCATGCAAACACCTAACTAATGGTATTATGACTTAACTAAGTATATCCTCTGTAAGGTGATGAAATCCAAGTCAGAAAATATAAATAGGAAAGTCAAATGGCTAAAGTATCCCCCTACCGGGAGGGACACCGGGTACGCAAACCTAGAAGTATGGAAACTAAGATATCCCGTTCATGACACGTCCAGAAAGGTGAATCTGCTGCTTGGTCCTTTAACCACAATATTCCCTATACAGGGATATTCCGAGAACTGCGAAAGGTAGCCCTTCAGTTACTGAATGGATTTCGGTATTCCACTCAGACTTCCGGAACCAATCTCACGACTTCAACCCTCCTAAGGGAGAGGCCCTCTGACAAACTGGTGGTGACCGTGTCAAAAAATACTAAGGGATTTTGGTTCCCTAAAGGACAACAACTATGTCTCACGTGTAAATAACCGAGGGGTGTTATTGGAAGCCTATCCCCCCAATCCTACCTAACTACAAGATTATTTTGTGTTCCTCAAATGAGGTTATAGTGTTGGTTGAGTTAAGTAGATTTTAGGTCTCACTTGAATTAGGGGATAGATTGTGTGCATGTGAGGTTGTGAATCCACAATAGTTACTCAATAACAATAATAATGTATGAAAAAACTTTGAAAAACTTTTACCATGCAAATTTTTTTATTTTTTTTTTGAAATAAATGCTGAAAATTTTCTAAACAATTTTGTAAACAAGGGACAGAAATGGCTGTAGGGCTGCAAGTGGTGCAGGTGGCTGTGCAAGTGCAGGAAAAAGGGAGGCAAAGTGGCTGGGTTTCGGCGCGTAAACAAGGGCAAAAAACAGTTCGCGGACCGCGGGTATGGGGCGGATTCACGTGGTCGGACCGCAGTTTTGAAGGCAACAGTCACGCGCAGATTGCGGGTTTAAAGGAAACAGGCGCGGTCTAGGTCGCGGGATTCGGGCTGACAGCGGCGGTCGAAGCGCGACTGTGTTATGAACAGGCGCGGTCGGATCGCGACTGTGGGCTGAAAACACGCGGTCGGGGCGCAACTGGGAAAGTTCAAGAATGCGTCCAGGACGCAGGAAAATGGCTGACAGCGGCGGGATGGTCGCAGGTTAGGGCTTGAAATGCGCGGTCGAGCCGCGACTGCGGAAGAAAAAAGTGCGGTTTCCGGTGGCCGAAAACGACAGCCAAAAGTACAGTACGGAAAAATAAAGTTAAAAAAGCCAGCAGAGTCGCCAAAACTGTAGCTAGGGTTTTCACCCTAGCTTGTGCTGATGAGCACCTACTAAGGAATCTGGAATCCTTAGTAGCAGTTCAATGATGTATATGAATTAAACAAAGATAAACTGAAACAAAGACTAATCTAAATGCGTTCTCGAAACTAAAGCAATAAAAAGTAAATAACATGAAACAGAAACAGTAAGGAAATGAATAATGATTTTTATTGATATTACCTCCAATGAGGAGGTTGGTGGAGTCCGTTACGCTGGTCCGATGTTGGTGGCTTCGAGCTCCAAGCTGCTTCTTTTCCTTCTCCGGTGGTGGAAATGGGCTAAAAAGAGTTCTCAATGGTGAAAGTAGCTTGATGGTAAGCTAGGGTTTCGAGAATAATTTCGGCAGAGGCAGGATGCTTATGATAATGGATGTGAAATGAGGGGTCTCCACCACTTATTTATCATTTTTTAGTGGTGGAAAGCTGGCCCATGGTTTTGGAAACCATATGGTTTAGGGCAGCTTGTTTAGGGTTTTTTCCTCCTTTTCCTCATTATTTTATATTTTTTCTTCCCTTTTGGGGATTTTTGCTATTTTAGAGGAATTTTGGATATTTTTGGAGGAAAAAGGGGTTTTTTGGCCTTTTGAAGGCATTTTAGGCCTTTTGGAGGCTTTTTAGATGGTTTTATGGCCTTTTGGAGGCATTTTAGGCCTTTTGGAGGCTTTTTAGTGGGATTTTCAGGGAAATATGGTAGGAAAATGGACAAATGAGCCATGTAGTGGGGTAGATGAGGTAGTTAACCATTTTTGGGTGTTAACAGCAGGGCTGCAACAGAACTAGCCTAGAAGTGCAAGAAATAAGTGCATGTGACAAAACATGCAAGAATCAATCCACTGCACAAGCACAAACAATCAAAAGGAAGCACACAACATGTATATAAGAAGGCTGTGCAAACAAGGAGATTTTCACAGAAAAAGAAAACTACACAGAAGAGGAAATCTACGCAGAAGAAGGAATATGTGCAAAAAGATGTCACTTGTGCAGAAAAAGGGAACAAAGAAAAAAGTCATTAGCACACAGGACAAAGCAAAAAGTGGTAAAAAGATGCAAAAAGTGGAAATGATAGGTTGTCTGACATTAAACTACGAATCTCTAGAAAATATTATGGCAGTTGTGACAGATAAGTGACATTAATTCGACGCAATACGAGGAAAAGGGCGACACGTATTTTTCTCCCATCACCCGTCCTCAGCATAACTGCCATAACTGGGATGACAGGTATTTCCCATAAAGTGAGTTGCAGAATTTAATGAAGAATTTGGTGACAAAACCAACCGAGGAGATCGATCAGATTTTGACCTCCCATCAAATAATGATTGCAGGATGCAGAGGGCCGTATAAATACTTGGCCTCCCCATCAATTATTCTTTTATGCATAGTGAGAGCTGAGAAAACTAGAGTCGCGTGATTAGAGAGCTAAACCCTACGTTCCTTGTTCCATGTAAACCAACATCCATGGTAATTAAAATCCCTAGTGAGAGTGAGGTATCAAGTGCAACTGTTATCTCTGGTCACCCCATTGATGAGGAAGAAAAAATATAGTCACATGAGGTACAACAACCGTAGCAGCAACTAGAGATTGACCCCATGGAAAGAATGCGCAAACAACCTATCACTGGGGCAGGTCATGCTACCATTCGAACCCTTCATTCATGTACTGTGCCTAACCCAGTTCAGAGAACAAGAGTTGCTCTGGGACCACATCAAGCAACTGTAGCACCTGTTAGACACTCAAGGCATCCTAGTGAGAAGAAACTAGGTGAGGCATCTAGACTGCCACCACCACAGTAGAGAAAAAGCAAGGCTACGGCCACCACATATGAGTAAGGAAAGGAACCTATTGGTGAAGAACAAGAGGATGTCATGGAATAAGACTCACTACCATGAAGAGGGCCGAAAGTGGAGCGAGTTGATCTAAATTTACCACACTACATTCAGACAAGGAGACCTAATGAAGAGGAAAAGGCTCTCCCAAAGAAGGCGGTGACTACTCCAGTAGTACTGTGAATTACTAACCACGTCCCCTTGCTAAAGGATATCCTTCCTGAGTTGGATACGTTGAAATTTTAGGACTTTGACACTTGACAATAGGAAGGATTGTAGATAACATACTACCTCGTCACAGACCAATCTGCCACAAGTGACACCCAGGTGCTTAGGCCAATGGAGTGGGCCGACGGACTTACCTATGCAGGTTTGACAAACATGTTGTTTATGCCTCACTTCACCCATAGCATACAAGTCAACACTTACGTGAAGTAGTTACTAGTCTGCTTTCATAGAGGATTCCTGTGGATGGATTGCCCATATCCAGTTGATGCCGAGTTAATTTCAAGTATCACTATCCTCCCAAATGAAGGGGATGATCCTACAACATACTTGGCCAAGCAAGACAATAACCCTATCAGGCAAAAGTATAACCTTCGACGAACAGGTCTGGGATTCTTGATTGGGCCCATCTAGGATAGAAGTGTGTGTGTTGCTGCAAAGATCCTCTCTTGTAAGTTTCTCCACAAGATGAGACCCAATCAATGATCGACAACGGTGGTGGAACTCATATATTTATGTGAGCTAGGAGTAGTATTCAATTGTTCACAGTACCTACTAAAGGAACTCATAGATGATGCGACACAAGACCAGCACAAGGCCACCTATAAATTCAGCTATTCATGGCTGTTGATCTTAATTTTGTTCACTATGTGGGGTAACCCATCAAACTATGTGGAGATGGTTGTCCCACTACTTTTCCTTAGTGAAAAGTACTAGAATTTGTGGGAAGAAAAGGTGGACAACAATCGGCGTAAGGATAACAACATTGCATTATTTTTACACACAGAGGTGTTGCATGATGTTGTCCACCGATCCCATAGAATCCATGCTTCGACAGTGCACATATACGCAACAATTATCAAGTTTCAAGCTAAAGTGCATAATATAATCCTAGAGCCAACAAGGGAACCGATCAAATAAGTGCACCGTGTGAACTTCATGGTGCCAAATGAGGACATGAATGCAATTATCAACCTTTGGCTAGAGGAATGGCGCAGGCCACTGGTGGAGCCACTGCCTGAAGAGCACGATGCAGAGGAACCACTACTTCACCAAGTTCATGGAGAAGAGCATGAAGGCGACGACAACCAAGATGATCAGTTACAAGAAAATTATGAGGACGATGATGATAATGATGGCTTGGACCATCATGCATCATAGCACCCTCCAAGTCAAGAGCATGCACAGAAACAGATGCATGCATGGCAAGAAGAGGGCCACTCGTCCCACAAAAAGCATAAAGCCGACATAAAAGCGAACACAAACACATTGATTGAAGATGATGTGCAGGAACTTGCTGACGATATTTCTAAGTGTTATATATTTATCATTCAAGCTAGCATTATGATCTTAGGATATTTAGCTGAGACAATAACATGCACAGCAATAAAACACAAGAGACAAGAGACACAAAGAATTTTCCTTGGGGAAACCATAAAGGAGAAAACCCCACAACTTCCTCAGATATAGAATCAACACCAAAAGTAAAACCAAAAAACATAAAGATGATCTCCCTCCAGCAGTAGTCTCTCTCTTGTCCCAGCAACTTCTCCTCTCACTCATGCACCCCAATGAGTGAGTGTGTGTGTATGATAAATAGAGAAGCTCACTCTCTATTTATATTCTTTCGTTTACTTGAAACCCACTCCAACATGTCGGCCTCACTTAACAATTACTTACTAGAGCCGACATCTCTAGGAGTGTCTAATAACCCTAGTGTCCCATAACTTATGGGGAATTTTCCTCCTTCGACCAACAAGGAGGTTTATTCTTAACACAATGGTGGGGACTATTGCCCCAACTTACAATGACTCACCTAGGGTCGAATTCTCTATGATAGTATAATAACCCTAGGGCCCCACAACTACAAGGACTTTAACCCTTGACCAATAGGAGGGTTAGCCACAATGACTTGACATGACTTAATACATTATATAAACTTCCTAGAATAAACATCGGGGTATTACATGACTCAATTACATTACAAAAACATCCCGAAATAAACATCAGGGTACAATATATAAGATATACAAATGAATACATTCCAAAGTTACAATTGCATCAACACTCCTTATTAACTAGGAAGGTATTCTCTCGACACAATTTATCAGTACAAGTATTCTTCTCTGTGTCATTTGGATCATCATTGAGTCCTTGTCATCTTCACCTTCAAGTCATCTGCATCATCTTCATCATCTTCATCATCATATTTGGATCATCACTCAATATGGATCATCATCACTGGATCTGGATCATCACTCAATCTGGATCATCTTCACTGGATCTGGGTCATCACTCAATCTAGATCATCTTCACTGGATCTGGATCATCACTCAATCTGGATCATCTCTCGTTCTGGAACATCTCTGCTGGAGCATCATCACTGGTGATATCTCTTGATTCTTCTCGTCACGGGAATTTCTACAGAGCCAACCCCTTTTCATGCTAGATGTAGGCCTAGCCACCATGTAGGTCTTCTTCAGTGCTTATATCTGACACTTAAGTTAGAATGGCCCACCCCGCACTTACATCTAATCATGTTGGAACTAATCCTATAATCATATTAGAAAGGAAATGCCCAGCACTCACATATGACCATGTGGTAACATAGCCCACAACCCTGTTAGAAAGGCCCAGCACTCATATCCGTTCAACCAATGATCGAAATGGCCCAGCACTTACACTTGGCCATGCGAGGAACCAATCCTCCATGCCAAAAGGCTCTGCACTTACATCTGACAACCAATGTCAGAAAGGCTCTTTCACTTACATCCGTTCAACCAATCACCAGGAAAGGCATAGCACTTACATCTGTTCAACCAATGATCAAGAAAGGATCAGCACTTCCATTTGTTCAACCAATGATCAAGAAAGGCTCTGCACTTACATTCGACACATGCGAGGAACCAATCCAACATACATGTTTGAAAAGGAGTGCACTCACATCTGATATTGTAGGAACCAATCCTAGAGTCATATTAGAATGGCCCCCAGTCCCAGACTGAGCTACCTGGTAACTGACCAGGTACCTCCATTCTCCTAGAGAATGGCAGTTGCTCTTACATCTGACATACTTGTTAGAATGGCCAGCACTCACATCTGACATGGAAGGAACCAATCCTATAACCATGGCAGAATGGCTCAGCCCTTACATATTACCTACTCATTTAGAATGGATATGGATTCAGCACTCATATTTGACATGGAAGGAACCAATCCTCTCACCATGACAGAATGGCTCAGCCCTTACATCTGACCTACTCATTAGAATGGCTATTGATTCATGACTCATATCTGACATGGAAGGAACCAATCCTCTCACCATGACAGAATGGCTTAGCCCTTACTTCTAACCATGGAAGGAACCAATCCTCTCACCATGTCAGAATGGCTATGGGTTTCATCACTTTCCATTGGAGGAAACCTCGATTTGGAGAACACCAAGCTTCTCCATGAAGTACTTAAACTTCACCCTAGCCAATGGATTCGTCAACACATCATCTATCTATTCCTCCATCGCAGCATATTGGAGCTTCACTACTCCCTTCTGCACCATATCCCTGATATAGTGATACTTGATCTCAATATGCTTCGACTTGTCATGACACACTGGATTCTTTGACAACTTCACAAAACTCTAGTTTTCACAATGTATACAAGTAGCATCCATCTGGAGATCAAATAAATTAGACAGTAGATTCCGCAGCCATACTGCCTCACAACTAGCTGAACAAGCTGCGCCATACTCTACTTCAGCTGTACTAAGTGCCACATAGGATTTCTTCCTGCTAAACCAAGAGATCACAACTGGTCCCATACTGAAGCAACACCCTGAAGTGCACTGCCTTCCCAATCTGAATCAACATAACCTTCCAGATTAATATTTTTATTTGCCTCATACTTGAGCCCATAATCAACTGTACCCTTTGCAACCATCAAGTGGACATGCCTCAATGTGTTCACAACAAAGAAAATATCTGGTCTTGTATTTGTCAGCTACATCAACTAACAATACATCGTGGCATCAACCATCTCTGATGAAGCATCACTCAATAGCTTCATGTTCGATGCCATAGGTGTGTTCATGGCCTTGCAGTCCATCATCCCAAGCCTCTTTAGGATCTCTACTACATACTTCCCTTGTCCACACCTCCATTCCTAGAAAATAGTGCATCGACACATAACCAGAGCATCACTAGTCTTCCGCCTTCAACCTTGAAGCAAAAGTTGGAATCCACTTTACTTTAAGTAAATCCTAGAGTCATTAGTAATCTGTCCATCCTGTCATACCATGTCAAACCTTAGGATCTTTTGCAGTCACTCCCTCTGAAGCATCATACTCCTTCTGTCTTCCATACTCTATGCATTAAAGCATTCTGTATTGGAGTGACACTAGATACCAAGATACTCTATCTTGAACTTTTTCAAAAGTTCTTCTCACAGCCATCTATGAGCTTGTCATCCTCTATCAACCTTGTAGCAAAGGTTTAGATCTTCATCAAGCTCCTCATGTATGTATTATCCCATGGGTGTCTTCTGAGCTCATACAAGGCCTTCTTTCATTTGCACACATGATTATGCATGTCATGTGACTTCACTTCTAGTGGCTGCAAATGTCTCTTCGTAGTCTATGCCTTGTATCCCACAATGTTTCCATCTACTGCATGATGGAACTATGAATTTCTGTTCATGTATCGATACTACATCCTAGACATCATTCTTCTTGAACTGATCTTCCCTTTGTTCTTGGAAGGTTCTACACCAATGATATCGCTGCATTCGTCATATTATTTTTCATTTTGAAATGTCGTCACTTGTTCTTCGGAACATGTGTCATCCTTCTTTGCTTGTAGCCGATTATGTATGTGATATTTCCTACAAGTCAAATGCATTTGTATGGTTAGAAACATTTCATAAGGAATATTCATACTCGCTAATTCTTATGCATAAATATATGATCATGCAACTACTTTAGCCAATACAACATTCATCCATAACTCACAGAAACTTTTCTAGATGCCTTCCATCTCTACCAAGACAACATTGAGATTGTGCACTAATCCAATATGTGCTGCAAAGAGGTTTCATTCTAAATAAGTAGCAATGGAGAGTTGTATAGCACCATGAGATAATTACCCATCACATGCATATTAGTAGTATACTATCGTTAATGCAAACATTCTATCATGCATAATACATCAACTGAATATAAACAAATGCATAACAAAACAATATCATGAACTGACAATTGATTACTTATCTTTATTTGTTTCGTGGGTATAATCCTTCTTTAGTGTTCAGCTTCATCATCTTCTTCATTCATAATAGCATCATTTCTTATACAAATGCTAAGGTGGATAAGAGATTCTTCAAGAGTTGAGTTCTTTATTCCTCATCGCTTCAGGGATCTTTCTTTGGATGGTGAGAGCTTGATCTTCAATTGCTCCCATCTTCTCTTCTCTTATTATGAGACACTCTTCTTCTTCTTTCCAGAGTCTGTTGAAAGTAATCACTTCCTTCTAGCATACATTCCTCGAATGAATGAATCCCATGATCTTGGGAGACCATTCAAGGTGGCTATCACCACTTCTACATTCTTCACTTCTTCTTTTACTGCTTCAAGTTTTTCTTTGATTTTAGAGACCCTTGTAAAGTATGAGTGTATGGTCTATGCATTCCGGATCTTCACATTCTTCAACTAGTTTCTTAAATTCATATTCCGAATTATGTTCGTCCCTTCAAATATCTTGGTCAATGAATCAAACATCTTCGGTGTCTTTAGGGAAGACACTTGTGGTACAAATTGATCCATGATTGAATCAATAATGATCTTCTTGGCCTTGACTAGGTTCTTCTTATGCAAGGCTTTTAGCCTTATCTCCCTCTAGAACTGGAATCTCTCTACTCATGTAGGTGTCTAATTCATTTTCTTCAGAGAGATCAAATACTTCCATGCTTGGAAGTTGTCAACTTTACCAAGATTATCATCAGGCTGATGTGACAGATCACTTTGAATTGAGAACCATAAATGCAAATAGCAAAAGATTAGATCTTACCAATTTGAGGTGTCCATCCTAGTTCCAAAGGTGGCTAATCTAGGGTTTGTCAAAGAAAACCTAATTTTCAAAACTTGGAATCTTTTATATCTGATTGGACAGAAAGATAGATCTCTTCAACGCAAGCTGTCCAATGTACTCCTTTTGTAAAAACAGTGGAGGGAAGCTCCTGGAACAGGAAGCCCTAGTTTTTCAATTTCTTCTGCATAAATGCCTATTAATGTTTCTGTGGTATCTTTGAAGTTACTACTCTTCTATGTCTTAAAATTCTCACTAAGGTATCCTCGCATGTATTTGTTCCAACACCATAGGTTTCATTAGAATTGGTTTCACCAATTGGGACTTATGATCATTTTCCCAAGGTGAGCTGTTACAGGATTGTTCAAAACAATGAAGTCGTACAGATTTCCATGTGTCACCGATTGATCTTCTGAGTCTAAAACTTAGACCACAGAAATTGCATTCCATTCCCTTTATGCAACATCTTTAGTAATTTCATTTGGACCTTTTTATCCCAATATATAGCAATTTTCCCCAGGTGTCCTGTTTAGGGATGAATTGTGGAAGAGGATGGAACCCTAACTTGGAGGGATCATATATCCCTGAATATAGAGAATATGAGGCTGAATTTTTGGCAAAGTATAAATAAGGTTTTTATCTTTTGCCTCTGCAATTTTCAGCTCCTAAGCCTTCGCCAATATCAGGATATAGTGAATGTACCAAAACTTATCAGTTTTAGTATTTTAGGGTTTTTTTTTCAGCTTGGGGTCAAACTAGGGTTTGACTTTCCCCAAGTTTCACCCAACCAAAAATATTGAACCAGGTCTCTAAACTTAAATTTTTATGAGGAGAGAAATCCTATGCGAGGCTCACTCAAAAATTACTCTTCTGCAAGAAGCCCTAATTTCCTGCACCAAAACTGAAAATGCTCAGAATCAAATTCCGCTTTGAGAGAAAGATGTGCCCTTCAATGGAGAGTGAGTCTAGCATACTTTTGCTGATGGATTGTGGAGAGAGACCCAAAAATTAAGAATCCATAGATCCTGTAGCTACACAATGTCTTCTTCTTAGGTTAGCTCTGATTCCATGTTATATTTTTGTCATTCAAGCTAGCATTATGATCTTAGGATCTTTAACTCAGAGAATAACATGCACAGCAATAAAACACAAGAGACAAGAGACACAAAGAATTTTCCTCGTGGAAACCATAAAGGAGAAAACCACACAACTTCCTTAGAGATAGAATCAACACCAAAATTAAAACCCGAAAACATAAAGATGATCTCCTACCAGCAGTAGTCTCTCTCTTGTCCCAGCAACTTATCCTCTTACTCATGCGCCCCAATGAGTGAGTGTGTGTGTATGATAAATAGAGAGGCTCACTCTCTATTTATATTCTTTCGTTCACTTGAAACTGAGTACAACATGTCAGCCTCACTTAACAATTACTTACTAGAGCCAACATCTCTAGGAGTGCTTAGTAACCCTAGTGCCCAACAACTTGTGGGGAATTTTCCTCCTCCAACTAATAAGGAGGTTTATCCTTAACACAATGGTGGGGACTATTGCCCCAACTTACAATAACTCACCTAGGGTCGACTTATCTAGGATAGCCTAATAACCCTAGGGCCCCACAATTACAAGGACTTTAACCCTTGACCAATAGGAACGTTACCCACAATGACTTGACATGACTTATTACATTATAGAAACTTCCCGGAATAAACATCGGGGTATGACATGACTCAATTACATTAAAGACACATATTAGAATAAACATCGGGGTATAATTCATAAGATATAATGATGAATACATTCTGAAGTTACAATTACATCAACACTAAGGTCGCACAAGATAAACTCATTAGTCTCAGGACGCAACAATTAAACATTGCTAGCCAAGTCAAGGGCCATCTCAATAAGTTGATAGAGGCTATCTAGGATGTCAAAGCCACTGTGGAGGCTACAACATATGGTGTTGATCCCAATATTCCACTAGTTACACCAGAGTTAGTGCCACCAATCAAAGTGGTGATTCAGAGGTAGGCACTAGAGTTAAAAGCAGAGACAAGTGCAGGTCCTAATGACAACAATACGCAAATAGAATTTTCCAAGCTAGCCTTGAATGAATTCTATGAAATTCAGGAGGAGGCCACGTCCGAAATTCGGCTGAGGGAAAATGTTGTTGCTTATCAGGAAACAAAACAACAGCAAAAGGAAAAGCTGCGCAAGGCCCTGTTGAAGGAGAAAGAGAAATAAATTCAACGATGCATCACCCTTCTTGCTGAAAGAGAACATGAAATACTAGCACGTGAACAAAGTTGCATCACATTTGTGGACTCTATCAGGAATTCCATTGCAGCATTTTTTCTAGAGGCAAGAAAATGAGGACTCCCTCGCAAAAGTAACCAAGCTAAAAAATATCGCGCAAGATCTTCAACAGCAAGTGGAAGAGCTACAAGCCAGACAAATGCCAAGCACATCACCAGAGGTGCTTAAGGAAAGAAGAAGAGCAACATCTGAAGCTCCTAAGAAAATCAAATAAGGCGAAGCACTTTGCGCAAAGGCTGCAGATGTTGTTGCTACCATTTGGAGAGAGATGCTCGAAGATGAAACAATAGAGAACATCAGGCAAAGTGCGCGAGAGGAAGATGTGAAAATCAACAATGCAAAGGCGAAAATGAGGAAGCTGCTCCTCCAGCAGAAGGTCACCAAAACTGAAGAGATCAAGAGACTGCAGCAAGAACTGCAGACCCTTTGCGAATGAGAATAGGCTAAGGAAGTTGAGGTAGAGACACATCAGTTGAAAGCCAAGTGGCTCACAGACTTTATTCAGCCTGTGCAGCAAAACTTTAAGGCATAGTACAATCGATAGAGGAAAGACCGTTGAGACATGTCCCTTCCAACTATGTTGAGCAGTTGGCCGCATAAGCTGAAGAAGTTGCATAGGAAGTCACTAAGGTTCAGCAGATGGTGAATACATTCCAGGACAAGGTTGGTCCTCCTGCGCAGCCTCAGCTGGCGCTAGCAACTTAAAATTGTGCAAGGAAATAAAATTTTGCAACAAGACAATTTTTGAAAAGATATACCTTTTTTCTTAGTGGCTCAAGACAAGCCACATGTGAGTGTTGGGGGCTTGTTGGCCCGAGAAAGGAGCACAATGAAGAATTTTGCGTGCAAGCAAAAGAAGGTGTGTCGCGTGCGCAACAGAAAGAAATGAAGGCCGCAAAGGAAGCAAAGGACCAGCGCAGGCAGAATGGAGATGCGCACGATGAAGGAAATGCGAGCACATGGGTGTGTAGGTGATGACGGTGAGAAGACGACATGTGCATATCGTGGCCGTTTAAGGCGGCGTAAGATTGCAGCAATGCACATACGAGGGAATATTTGTAAGCGAGGCCGATAGTGCCCTGTGTCAAACCATGATAGCCTATAACCATTTTTATGGCTGATCACGACCTGTAACTGTTAAGCAGTGTGTAGTTGACCCTGGATGGTCTAAAAGAAGTTATAAATAGGGAGAACCCATTTTGTATAAGGGTTGGTGATTAATAGTTATTGTTTGGATGTTCATTGGGAGTCCATAGCGAAGGACATTGTTTTGCTATAATTTTGTAGAGATTAGAAGAAGAGAAGACTCACCAAGAGTCTCATAGCGATAAGAGGTTGTTAAGTCGCGAATCTGGCTGCTGTGTGCGCTGACCACTAGGAGTAGAAGTAGGGTAGAAGAACAAACTAGAGATCATGAGAATGAGAAGTCCTAGTCATAAAAACATATCATAATATTAGTCTGCATCCTCCACACTGCAAGGTGCTATATCCTTTTTTCATGCGAGATGAAGAGCACCATGGTAGTTTTTCCAAGATGGCTTTCCACATTATCCCTTGTGTTTGAATGGGTTATTGATGCTATAAATGTTTATGTGAATGGTTGTTATTTGCTTAGTCTATGATAATGAATTACTGATTAAATGCATGATGTTATATTGTAACTAGTAGATGAATGTTTGAGAAAGCGTCATTGAAATATATGCATATATCGACGTGTGCGTAATGTCTTAAGTCAGAACATAAGTGGCAGACGGTCTATTAGTACGAGTCAGCTACACCACACAAGTTGCGTCAGTTGTGAGGTTGAGAGCAAGGTTAGGTTGCGTGCGCTGACATATAGTTGTGCTGAGTCGTGCATGACTAACTCCACCGTTCATCCATCTTGTTGCCTTCATTGAGCGCCTTGGTCACGCGCCAAGGGACTATAACCCTTCGCCAACTGCGGGAACATGGTTCCAACGGTTACCCATTGAAGAGATATCTCGGGTGCGACTGTGTGTGCTTTGCGGGCGTTTCCGATAGGGCTTGCTCTTTCGGGCCGTTATTTGAGGTGTTTGTTAGGTTAACGGGCTGTGTAGAATCTAGGTTGCGCTAATTGGGAAAAGTGGCCAACAGTTGGCCATGCATGTCATTTTCGTGCCATGGGAAGTTGAAAAAAGCTCAAAGTGGAGTTCATTTAATAACAAGTTTTTAATGTCCTTTTTAAGTAAAATCTAGTTACTATTTTAAATAATAATGCATAAAGGTGATTAATTTTCTCAAAAGAAAATATATGTTAGTATTATGAGTGTGTGGTTGTGGTCACTATTAAAGATTTGGTCATTGAGTCATTAGAAAATCACCTTCATTAGGACATTATCATTAAAAATGGGCATTATCAATAAAATTTTATTATGTAAATTAAAATAATTATATATTAAATAAGTGCTTAAAATGTGTGAATGGTATGGTGTATCCATTATAGGAAAAGTCTTGGTAAATAGTTTTGAATAAAATCTTATTAATATCTAAAGGAAGCTTACATATTAAATCCAAATGGTTTAAGGATGGAATTATGATCGAGCTTGCTTTATTTAAAACAGAGTGACAATACTCTAATGCATGGGAAAAAGACAGTTAACCCTTGGTAGGGCGGCGACCTCTTAAAGAAAACCTATCCCCGAAGTCGAAGTGGGAGGAAGTAATTGATATAACGAATGGAAATAACGGTCTCCTGAAAGAAAAAAAAAAGGAGGCAACCATCATGGCTTCGACTAAGCTTGCAAAAAAACAAAAAGAGACGAAATTCTTCTCATGTTCTTGACACCGATTATGGTTGTATACAAACTATTATTTTTACTGGTTGTCTTCCATATCGATGAATTTTCTCTCGTCTTTTTCTCAAAAGATTGAATTGAAAGATGATCAATGCACGAGTATTATTTCTAGTTTATTGTGAAATCCAACCTCCTGTCCGTAGAAGTGAAATAGGTTGTAATGTGAAGGTAAGTATTTGTTCCATGTGGAGTTTTCCCTCAAATACTGCTATTAATTCTACTCACCAAGAGGGTATGAAAGTATTATTATGGTAGGAAGGGAGAGGTATCAGTCTCTCAGAGATTTGATCTTCCCCCTGGCTAAAACCTATGTTACTTTTCTTTCCATAGTTACACATAAAGGTCGGATTTTCAGAAGTGTCATGTTTTCCTTATTTTGTATTATCTCAACTTTATATACAGTCAAGAGAAATCTATCTAGAAGCGGCAATATCTTCTTCACTTGCATACTCGTATACATATACATCTTGTTACTTGTGATATGTCAATTGAGATTACCTCCACGTGAGGCAATGATCTCAGCTCCTTCTACCTTTGTGAATACAAGGTAAACCTGTAGGTCATGGCACCGTTTTGACTTTCAGTGATGAGAGCCACTCTCTATTTTTCTTTACTTCGTTGTGTTGGTGGAACTCATATGAATGGTCAATGTTATATGTTTTTGTTACAGTATTACATCACCATAGTAGGCTCGATCTTTGGTATTATCATCTCATATTTTTGCTTGGGATACTCGACTCTTTCAACAACATCTCATTGAAAGAGAGTGATGAATGTGACTAAATATGTTATTGGAATGAGTAAGTGCATTTAGGCGAATGGTGGTTTCTCTGTAACTAGGGTTTCCTTGTCAATGGAAGTTCAAGCTTTAATCTGGTAAAGGATAAATGCAACTCAAGCCATGTGTCTCGAAAAATGGTCAGGTGGGTTCAAATGAACTAGGGTTAGCCCAATTTTTTGTTAGACAAAATATTCACGGGTATAGAATCCTGAGTTATAGGGTTTCTAGGAACTAGGGCTATAAAATTGTTAGTATATTAACCTTGTAAGGATTTTGGGGAACTACATGCCAAATTGCTGTAGACATAGTGACAGCTCTACCTGGTATGTTTTATATCTGAATCGTGGGAAGGAAAAAAAATTTGGTCATTTCGGGAGCCACCGGTGAAACCTCGAGAAATAAAAAGCTTCTTAAGCCCTGCATGAACCCCATCGCACATCTCTGGCACATGGGTAACGGGTTCTCTAAATGCCACAAACCTAGCGCCGTCAAGAATATACCTACTGTACCGGAATATAATGAGACTATCAAGGATTTTGCTCATCAAGGATCAAAACCCTCGTCGTCTCTCGTGGTTGGACACAAGATGGAACGCGGTCGGAAATTTGCACCGCCAGTAGAACAAGTCGGCTTCTCTGACATTTTCAAAATGAAATTTGTTAAAAAGAAGGGTTGGCCACTTAGTCTGGCCTTGGGTGAAGATGTGCATATGAAGAACGTTATCCCCCTCTCAGAATTTGTACTGGTTGGCCGATTCGGTGGCTAGGAGATTTCTGTGGAACACTTCCGAGCTTGGGCTAAAGAGATTTGAACCCTTCTTCGATATGCCCCTGAATGCTATTCACTAAACAAATGTTGGTTTGCTATTATTATGCAAAATACAACGGACTCCAGCCTTATTCTTGGTGGGGTTTGGATGCTGGGAAACTCGTTACTCGATCATCACCATCAACCATTGGCGCCCTTATTTTGACGTTGGAAGAGAAATTATGCCTCGTCAACCCATCTGGCTCAAACTGCCAGGATTACAACCAGAACTTGAGACCAAGGTTATTTTCTTATCTTATTGATTATGTTCTTGGTCCATCTTTAATAGAAGTCTATTCTTTCAGACTATCTAGTACGATGGTCGTAGCTAATATCATAGTGGAAATAGACCTACGTGATGGACTGTGGGATGATATGATTATTTCAAAAAGTCCCCATCATCATAAACAAGGCCTATATTACAACGGTATTCCTTTCAGATGTAAGATATGTCATAAATATGGTCACATTGAAACCTTCTTTTTGTGAGACATGACTGGCAAAAGATTGAACCTTCTTTTTGTGAGACATTACTGGCAAAAGATTGAACCTCTAGATGTGCAGGTCACTCATGAATTTGTGCACTAGGGCGTCCTCCCTATTGTGGAATCTTCTACTCCAATCCTATAAAAGGTTTAGAGTACATCGATTCATTCTCCAAAGGTGCAATCTGTTTGTACTAACATGGAACTTGGAAGAACGCACGTGATATTCCTTTGGAGCAACCATGTACTTGAATTGAAAGGGTCCCGGATAAGTCACATGTCTAGTCTAATTCTGTTGATGTTCAAAGAAGTTTCCATCTTTCATAATTCCAAATATGAGACTATTTGTTCATTAACTAAGTTGATGGAAAACCCAAATGTAGATATGCCTATGACACTTTATTCTTTAGTGCATAAGGGTTGTAATTTTTTCCCCGAATCCCTCATCTTCTTTAACCAATCTAATATTTTGACATCCTCCAGCTCTTCGAAATGGGTTCTATATGAACCAAAAATAACCTTATTTGTTGAGGGCTCTCTATTTCCCCATTCTATGGAACTAGGAACATATTTGCCACTTAACCACAATATTTCTGATATCATTGCCCTCAAGCTTATCGAGTACTTCATTCCAATAGAGCATGAATACCAGAATAATCAATCAAATTCTGTACTCCACCCCGCTAATGAAAAACCAAATAACCTTCCTTGAGCCCCATATCCCACACTTACCCTATTGCTCAATGAACTCTACACTCGCTCCCACAAGTATTCCATCGAATGGAGTGATGACACCTCCTCAAGAGGTTACTACATCCTCTCATTCTCCCCTTATTGAAGGGTTGGAAGCCATAGATAGATTTTGTTGGAGCTATTAATTACTCCACTGCCTAGATTTGTACAACACCGCCATAGTATAAATATTTGCATTGTAATGGTGGTTTACACACTAAGACACATTGTAATAGAGAAAGTGATACACATTTGAAACTCTAAATTTTAGAGTGTATTTTTTGTGTTTTACTTTCTTGTGAGTGTGAAAAACTCGGTTTATTTGATGTCAATGTTATTTATTAATTTAGTAGAATATTTGTGTTAGGTTTATGGATGCAAGGGTCATCTCAAACTTGTTAAAAATTCATATGTAACTCAGTTGTGAGTGTGTTGTAGGTGAGTGTCTCGAGTCACACCTAGGTGAAATAGTAGTGTTAATTGTTGTTAGCTTTAATAGCTAGTTGAAACACCATGTATAGGATATTGTCCGCTGCAATAGTCGTGTAAGTGTTTATTTGAGTTTTGTGAGCTCTGTGAGTAGCCAACTATGACATTGATGTAAGTTTTGTTTTGAGATGTTAGTGAAGTTTTATGTGCTGCTGAAGCAAACAGCGACACTCCCTTTCCAGATTGTGGTTAAGTTTTCTTTCTTGTCTAAAAGCTTGGTTGAGTTTTCTTGCACATTTTTTGGAATTTAATTTGAGATGGCTACTAACAGCACTATAGTGCAGCCATGAATTCATGTGTTGACTCAAAGAAATTATGATACATGGTTTATTAAAATGAGAACTATCATGAGTGCTTAGGATCTTTGGGAGTCTGTTATGATTGGGTATCCAAAACCAGCAAAACAAGCTGATTAAGCTCTTGAGTTGGCTCTGTCAAATGTTGAGCGTGTTCTATTGAAGGAAAAACAGAAGAAGGAAAATAAAGCTCTTTGTCTTATTCAGCAAGGCGTGAGTGAGTCTATTTTTCCAAAGATATCAAGTGTTGAGTCTTCAAATAAAGCTCAAGATACTCTTGAAAAGTGCTATCAAGGTGTGAGGAAGGTGAAGAATGTTAAGTTGCAGAATTGGAGAAGAGTCCAAGATGAAGGATAGTGAGACTATTGATTGTTTTATGACACAAGTCATGAATATTGTAAACCAACTATAGAAGTATGGTGAAGACCTATTATATCAGTGTGTGATTGAAAAATTGATGAGATGTTTGCCAAAGAAGTTTGAAGCAATGGTTGTTCCAATTGAAGAATTTAAAAATTTTAGTCACATGCACATTGAAGATTTGATTGGTTCATTGATTTCTCATGAATCAAGAATGAAGAGGTATGGCAATACTCCATTAGAAAATGCTTTTAAATCTCAGTTACATGTTACTAGAGGTAGAGGGAGAGCAAGAGCTAGTAACAGAGGAAGAGGAGGATGAATTGTTGGTCATAGTGACAGCATAAATGATTCTGAAAATGAAGAGAAGTTACAAGAGAGTACTCCTAGCTAAAGGGGGGGGAGTAGCAACACACATGTGAGCCAAGAAATCAGAGGTATGACAAATCTAATGTTCATTGTTTTTATTGTAAGAAACTTGGGCATTTTGCTAACAAGTGTTGGAAGAAGCAAGGAGATGCTAGTAACTTGTTTACACACATTACAGAGGAGACTAAAAATGAAGAGAAGCCTATGTTTTTTACTTCTAATGTCACCCAGGAAAGTTCAAACGATATATGGTTTGTGGACAGCACATGCAGAAACCACATGACTGAAAATAAGGAATTATTTTCAAGTCTAGACACTAGCATTAAGTCTCAAGTGAAATTAGGTAATGACACTAAGGTAAAAGTTAATGGTAAAGGTGTGAGTTGTGTATGCAAAAAATGGTAAAAGAAGAACTATTCATTATGTTTATTGTGTTCCTTGTTTAATGTGTAATTTATTAAGTGTTCGACAATTGCTGAAGAAAGAATACAAAATGTTCTTTAATAACAAGGTATGCACTATTTATGATAAATATCCAAGTAAATTGTTGATATATAGAGTAGAGATGACAAAGAATGGAATGTTTCCATTGATTATGTGAAATGATTTGACTAACTCTTTGAATGCTTATAAAACTAACAATTTAGATCAATCATGGTTATGGCTTTTGAGGTATGGCCATTTACATTTTGGTGGTTTAGATTTGCTACAAAAGAAGCAGATGGTAAAAGGATTGCCCAATATTGAGGAGCCAACACGCTCATGTGAGAGTTTCATATTGGGAAAGCATCATAGAAAGAAATGTATTTATGGAGTTGCATAGAGAGCAAAAGCGCCATTGGAGCTCGTACACACATATTTGCGTGGACCCATGCAAACACCTTCTTTGACTCGTAATGTTTATTTTATCACTTTCATTATGATTACATTAAAAAAACTTGGGTGTATTTGTTGAAACATAAATCTCAAGAATTTGATGTGTTTTAAAGTTTTAAAACTATAATTGTAAAGGAGAGTGAGATTTATTAAAGTCTTGAGATCACATAGAGGAGGTGAGTATATGTCAAATGAATTTATGTTTTTTTGTAAGTATTTTGGATTTAAAAGACAGTTTACCGCTCGCTACACTCCATAACAAAACAAAGTAGTAGAAACAAAGAATCAAACCGTTATGAACATGGCTCAGAGTATGATGAAGGAGAAGCATCTTTCAAATGAATATTTGGGAAGCATCTTTCAAATGAATATTTGGGAGACATTGTTACTTGTTCAATATACATTCTGAACAGAATCCCGAGAAAGAGCATGAAGGGTCGAGTTCCTCACCCAACATGGAGTGATAAGTGTATCAACATATCTCATTTAAGAATTTTTGGTTGTGTAGCTTATGCACATGTACCTAAAGAGATGACGAGAAAGTTAGATGACAGAAGTCATAAATGTATTTTTGTTGGAAATAGTGAAGAATCTAAAGCATATAGACTCTATAATCCCATCACCAAGAAGTATGTTATCAGCAGAGATGTATTTTTTAAGAAAGAAGAAGCATGGGATGGGAGTATTGATAAGTTGGTTGAAGAGGATGATGTTACAACTCACATAGAAGATGAAGACGAAGAACATAGCACACATGAAGGACAGTCAACTCCATATACACTAGCTGTAACAATACCAGCTAGAATGCCCAGAACGCATGAACGTTGTGAACCATCAAATATTTGTGGACGACACAGAACAAGATCAAAGGTAAGTAATGAATCAAATCATACATTAGCGTCATTAAGAAACAGATTGAGAGGTCAGAAGAGTAGATGTTTAGGAGAAATGTATGATCAAAATGAAGGAGTAGATCATGTTTCAAATTTTGCATTTATAGCATGTGATCCTCTAGATTTATATGAGGTTGTTAAAATGGATGTTTGGATAAAGAAATGGATGAAGAAATTGATGCCATAGAAACAAATAGTACTTGGGATCTTGTAGATTTGTGTGATGATAAAAATTCTATTGATTTCAATTGTATTTATAAGACTAAGTTAAATGATGATGGTGATGTTGAAAAATATAATGCAAGACTTGTAGCTCAGAAGTTTAGTCAACAACTTAGTATTGGTTATAGTGAGACCTTTGCACAGGTGGCTAGACTTGATACAGTAAGGATGGTATTAGCTATTGTTGGTCATAATAAATGGTATGTACATCAAATGGATGTAATGTCTACATTTTTAAATGGATCTTTAGAAGAAGTGTTTTATGTGAGACAAACTCCATGATATGAAGTTGATGGACAAGAAGACAAGGTCTACAGATTGAAGAAAGCATTCTATGGATTGAAGTAGGAACCCAGAGTATGGTACAATAGAATTAATGAATACTTGAATGGTGAAGGATTCAGTAGAAGTCCAAGTGATCCAACACTATATACAAAGGTAAACCAAGAAGGTAAAATACTGATTGTTTGAATATATGTGGATGATTTGATATTCACTAGAGATCTTTTAGTAGATGAGTTGAAGAAGGCCATGAAAATAAAATTTGAGATGACTAATTTAGGAATGATGAAATATTTCCTTGGTATTGAAGTAATTCAATCTGAACATGGTATTTTTATTAATCAATCTAAGTATGCAAATGATGTATTAAAAAGGTTGAGAATGATGAATTGTAATCCCGTTGTAACTACTATTGCAACTGGCACAAAACTCAGTAAGGAAGATGATGGGTCAAAAGTTGATCCAACGTTGTATAAGAGATGGGTTGGGAGTCTCATGTACTTAACTACAGCAAGACATGACATAATGTTTGTAGTAAGTTTGATTTCAATATTTATGGAATCGCCAAAGAATACCCACTAGCAAGCTGGAAAGAGGATTCTTAGATATATTGTTGGAACAACAAATTTTGGTGTCGAGTATACCTCAAATTCACATTTTAACTTCATTGGATATACTAACAGTGATTTTCGAGGTTGTATCAATGATATAAAGAGCACATCTTGATATGTGTTCAGTTTTGGATCAAGATAAGTAGCATGGGAGCCAAAGAAGCATTCCATAATTACATTATCCTCTCCTGAGGCATAGTATGTTGCAGCAACAATAGATGGATGTCAAACTGTATGGATGAGAAGAACTCTTTCTGAATTACAGCATGAACAGAATGAACCAACTCAAATTTTTTGCGACAATAAATCAACTATTGCACTATCAATAAATCAAGTCTTTCATAAAAGAAGTAAGCATATTGATACAAGGTATCATTTTATATCAGAACTCATAAACAACAATGATATGAGCATGGATTTTTGCAAATGAGAAAATTAGTTTGCAAACTTATTTAAAAAACCTTTGGGAAAAAGTTGTTTAAGCTTCATAGGAAAAAAATTGGAGTTTGTAAGTTGTAATAGAAAGTTGGTATCACAATTTTTTTTTGAGTGAAGTAATTAATGGGGGAAATGTTGGAGCTATTAACTACTCCACTACCCAGATTTGTGGTCGCCACAACACTGACGAGTCACAGCACCACAACAATGCCTCACCACCTTACAAACATAACATTATTAAAATATGAAAATTCATTTTGATTGAGCCAACAAAGCACATCTAAATTATGAAGAGGTATCATAGATTTTATTTATGTGACATTGTAAATCATTTAGAGAGAATTTAATTTTGTATAAGCGAAGGGTCAGTTAGTAATTAATGATCGGCTTAGTTACAAATAGTATAAATATTTGCATTGTAATAGTGGCTTACACACAATGAGACATGTCATAATAGAGAAACTGATACATAGTTGAAACTCTAAATTTGACTATGTATTTTTTTGTTTTACTCTATTTTGAGTGTGAATAACTTGGGTTTATTTTTTATGTTAGTCTGCAGTAACAACTGAAGGAATCAGAGTTTATTTGATGTGACTGTTATTTATTAATTCAGTAGAATATTTCTGTTAAGTTGATGGATGCAGGGGTCATCTGAAACTTGTTAAAAATTCAGCTGTAACTAAGCTCTGAGTGTGTTGTAGGTGACCGTCTGTAGACACAGCTAGCTGAAATCATGTTAATTGATGTTAGCTATAACGGCTAGTTTGAACACAATTTGTAGGTAATGTCGACTATAACAACCAGCTGCAACAGTCCTGTAGGTGTTTATTTGAGTTTTGTGAGCTCTGTCAACAAGTCACAACCAGCTGTGGCAATGCTATAAGTTGTGTTTTGAGTTGTTTGTGAAGCTTTAAGTGCTGTTGAAGTAGATAGAGGCACTCCCATGCCTTCCCCACAGATTCTCACTACACATGTCCTCCTATAACGAGATGGAACGATTCTCACTTGGATGATACACACTATTGGGATTTATGTATGGGTACAGGATCATAATAGTGAACTATCTACTCATTCTGATACTTCTATATATTTACTCAGGTTTATCTCTACCTTGAGGGTAAAACCTACAAGGGGATTGGGCAGTGGGGTGGACACTCATATGTTTTCATGTCTCACACGGAGATGTTCAGTCATTGACAATGCAATACACCAATATATCCAGGATATCAACGCAGAAAGATAAAGTACTATTAAAGGAGAAATTAGATAATTGACACATAAGACATATCAGACATAATTTTGATCATATCCTTCAACTACAGAGGGCTTGGGCATTCCATGAAGAAACACTCCCTCAAAAAATGATTAATCTACATCATCCCAATATACTGATGTTACATGAAACTTTGTCTAATGGGGACACTAGTTTGAATGAGTTGAGGTTATTGATTATTGGCTCGGATTTCATATGCATTGACTCTATTTTTTCGTTTTGGGGGAATTATTAGTAGATGATAAAAAAATACCTACTCTGCACTAATTCTTGGTCTGTTTTCACAAGTCTTGGGAAAACCCTTTTCTCATGGGAACTAGGGAAATCATTTACATTTATTAATATATATGGCCCTAACACCTACAGGATAGCATATTGGCACACATTATTTAGCTTTGGTATACACAGAGTTCATAGATTCATACTAGGTGGTTCCTTAACATCTCACTAGGGGAAGTTGAAACCTGTAGACCACATGCCATAAAAGAACCACTCTCAGATATTTTTTTCTAGTGACTAGAAGTTGAAGGAATATTTTATTTTCCTCCCATAGTTCACAAAAGCGCTTGGAGAAATAAGAGAATTGGATCTCGAAGTGTTGCTAAACCACTTGACAATTTTTTAATTAATGAAAGCTCATTAAGGATAGCCCCTCACATTCAACAATGGATTGGAGAGGGAGGTATATCTGATCACCATCGCATTTTTAAGAAATTTATCCCCATTCCTATGAAACCTCCAACTCCATTTAAATTCAATGCAGCTTATCTTAAACATGAATCTTATACTGAGATGATCATGAATGTTATGGATCCAAATGATCGTGGAAGCTCTACTTGAGCAATTTTTTAACTTTCCAATAATATTAAAAATGTTAAGAGGGAATAAATGAATTGGGATCATTATCATCCTAGGTGTATGGAAGTCAAACTATCCATAATCGAAGACATTTTGGCATCATACTCAACCAAACACCCAAAACGATATCATAACATATAGCATAAGGCTTATTACTTGGATCTATAAAGGAAAATAATCAAGAGTCTTGATGGAAATGAAGTTTCCATCATGCTCAAGAGTTGATCCATTTGGATCAAACATGGTGATGGAAATCCTAAATATTTTCACAACTTATACGCGAACAATCTTGGCAACAATACTATCTCAAAATTGGATAAAGGTGATGGTTAACTAGTATATGGATTTAAAGGCCTTGTTGTTGTTACCACTGGTTAACACAAAAAATTACTCGATTATCTCTACATGACCTACACCACAAAGACATCCATGTAATTTCCTTCATTTGACCCACACACCCTTACAATGGCTCAAAAAACACAAAAAGGGCTTAAAAACCCCTAAAAAGAGCCAAAAAAGCTCTCACAGGGCATAAAACCTCCAAAAGGGGGCTAAAACCCTTCTAAGGAGCTTGAAACCCCCAAAGGAGCTAAGAAATGGGGAAAATGGGCTTAAATCCCAAAAAAGGGGCTAAAGCCTTGACCAAGGGCTTAAAACCCTAAAAAAAAGCTATAAATACAAGGGTGGGGGTAACTCTAAAATCATTGCTTATTTACCTACCGTTGCTCTTCCCACGTGACTGCCTTGAGACCCATATCTCTCAAGACATTCACCCTTGTCCTCCATTTTCTCCCTTGCTCCATTATCCAAAACCCCATCTCATTGAGAGGTAGCTTCCTGCTAGGGCATGGTGGCCCATTTCATCAAAACAAGAAGGTATACCCTAAATTTTTGTTGTTATTTTTTGATTTGTAGGTTGTTTTTACATGAAGGTAGTTTATTTCTAATAGTGTGATGCAAATTCTCCATTGATAACTTGTTGCAGGTTTATTTTTTCAAACAGGTTTCTTGCAGGGTTTTGTATGGTTCACTAACCCTTTCTTTCAGGTTCCTCTTCCATCCATATAGACCTTATCCTTCCATCTTATAGATTGAAGGCATATGTTTCTGCACATAGCTAGGGTGAAATCCCTACTACAATTTGGTGACCATATGAGGTTGATCCCATAGGATCCATGGGTTTTTACAGTTCATTTCCAGTTTTTGTTAACCTAGTTTAAATTTTTGTTTATTTCTAGTTTAGATATCTGTTTTTTACATTTACATTTCCATTCGAGCCCCTTTAAGGCCGAACCAAGCTCGTTGAGCCACTATACAAGTTACTGTCGGTCATTCCCAGCTCATTTTTCAAAGTGTTTCACTTCAGCAGCCAAATCGCTCTTATCGGGCTAAAAGGAGCGACCTAGTTGCCCATTTAGCCCCAAAAAGAGCGACTTCACTCTCAGGAGCCCGATCATGCCTATTTTTGGTTTTGGGAAACCCCCTCGCTTGTTTTTGGAAAAATCCTGCAACCCCTTCGCTACATTTTCCCCAAAAAGGGCGACCTGTCTCTGAGGATTCATTTTTTGTTGTTCCAACTGTCAGTGCGGCTCAGCCGCCACTATCCAACAGCCTGTTTCTTTCTGCAAACAATTTATGTAAATTGATGATAGATTTGATTAGCTCTGAATACATATGAACCTGTTTTAAAGCTTAGCTAAAGTATTGTAAGTTAGTTTTCATTTTTTAATTAAACTTTTGAAATTAACCCCTTTCCTAGCCCTTCCTCCTCTATGGAGTCATCACCCTCTAGGGTATTCCAGGATAAGACTATGGGTCAATATCATATATTAATAGGCAATTATACTTGTTATTACTTGAGACCATTAAAAAGAGGGTGACTTGGAAGGTGGAGGGGGTGGTAGGCTAAGGGGGCCTCATGGCACTCGCGTCCTCCCTATTGACCGACCTTGCACTCAAAGAGTGACCTCAGGATATACGAGTGGGATTAGTCCCACTGTGTTGAGAGCCCAGCACTCTTTCTTGGTAGAAGAGGAATAGAGGGGTAAGGAAGTCACCTTGGAAGTCTGCAATAGTTCAGTTTCATTGTTTGCATGTTTCAAATTTTCTGGTTCAAAATTTCAGTGGTTTCATGATAGGTTTCCCATTCTGTAATCTCTATGACAAAGCACAAACGTCTATGAAGTATTAATAAACCATAACTACAATCACCAAACTAATAACATAAAATAATCTAACAATGAACAATCTTTCATACACTAAACATGCACACAGCCACACCATATAAGCTAACCAAACTCGGTTCATGACGCTAAGCCAACCATTAAAATTTATTAATTTACACTAATTCAAAATCTTGCAGTCTTTGAGGGCATAAGTCCCTAACTACCTTAATCGTGGGAAGTACTTGGGCTTAGACCTGAAACTCATTGTGATGAGTACCACATGAAACCCAAAGTATCTGGCCATTGAGAGGAATTTCTAAGAGAAACAGGCAATGACCCCTACCGACTGACTAGATCTCTTGTGAGGAAAAAGCCACACACTGTCACCCGAAAGTCTTGGTGGTCGAGTGACCACCTGAAATCCAATAGGAATCCACTGAAACCGGGGTCCAAAACATCATTACCATATTACACTATTTGATCTACCAACCATACACAATTGATTCCCCATGCTCTTATTCACTCCTAAGAGGTGATCCACCATAGTTTGGTTCCTTGAACCAACACCGTCGAGACCATTCTCGGAGACCCTCTACAATTAGACTCAGAATCAGACTCAGTCTCATATCAATTTGTGCCAAATTTACACACTGCACCATCTAGCCCCATGGCTGGTGCAAACCCAGATCCAGTTTTCATATTGGTGATTGGCAGTGGACCCATGTTCATACCTCACACCTCCACCAACACCCTTACAAGTGGTCCTAGTAATACGATGTAGATTGTCCTCACTCAGTTGCCTCCACCTGCACCCACCAATTAAACTGTCCCACCTGTCATACCTGGGGGCAATGGTCCTTATCCTAACACTGTCCCGATTTCCATGCCTCGGGGCAGTGGACCGTCCACAACTATCCCAAAAGTACCCCTAGTCGTGCAGGGACATCATGTTCCTGCAAAACCCACACCATTGTTGGTCCTTCCCACATCAACCTTGGGTCAAACCTCCCTTTCATGGCACGCCTCAACTTTCCTGACTTGGTCAGGTTAACCAATGACCCTATCTATCATTAAGCATTTTGGCCTCCCGTGCCAACCAAGCTCCCCTCAGACATCCCTAAGTTTGAAGGGAATGTAGGGGAATGCCCCCAAAACCATATAATGACGTTTCATCTATGGTGCTCATCAAATAGCATCATAGATGACTCGATCAGACTTGGACTTTTCCAACGCACCCTCACAAGTGCTGCAGCCAAGTGGTACATTGAGGTACCATAAGACAAGTACCAAGACTTCAAGTCCTTGGCCTTTATGTTCCTGCAATATTTCCAGCTCCCCATCATATATGATGAAGGAGTGGAAATCTAGTTATCTTGCTGCCAAAACACTGCAACCCACATAAGCGACCACATCCATGAGTGGCAGCAACGTCGCAGCTTGTGCAAGATCAAACTTGATGACATGATCTTCCTTGACTGATTCTTAAAAACATTACTGCCACCCATAGCCAAGGACGTTGCATCTGAATGTCTCCAAATAGAGGAAGAGACCATCTTGAAGGACCAACAGATTAACCTCATTTACGCACAATCTGGATACCTCTATACCATAATTCTAGAAGCTCCCCGTGCAGGCACCTCCTACAGGGATGCACCGGTGGCATCCCATGCTTCATATGGCATCATAAGCTCTGTCTCCCATCAATCACAGCATCACCTGGCACCACCTAGAATTACTCCACAACCAAGAAATGCCCCTAGTGTTTCCTACCCAAACCAAGCTCCTTACTATGCAAGAATGATGTCCCAGTCTGGAACTACAACCTCCTATGCACAACCTGTTCCACAGCAGTAGACCTATGCACCTACATGTCTAGCACAATAATATGTGGGACATATGCCCACATTTGTAACAACTCTAGCCCCCCAAGTCTACTATGCACCACCAGTGCAAGCTGCTTAGGCCCCCGCCCCAACTCCACCAGCACCTTTAGGATAAGTGTTTGCACAACAAAATCGTCCCATCCAACCAGCCCCCAATAACCAACAAGGGAAAGCCAGAAACAACCAAGCCAGGAATCAAGGCAATAACCAACCATAAGGAGGCAGTCAACAACCAAATCCTCCCAACAACATTGAGGTGAACTGACTAGCTCAAAACCCCCAGCAATGAAAACCACCTAGAAGAAATGCTCCATTATGCACAAATCAACCGTGCAAACTATGCGAGGTCTACGGGAACTATACACATGAATGCCCCTTCATGGGTTGTGCTAAGCAGGTCATTCAGAATGAAGTTCAGCATGCTACCAATACGACAGCCCCAACTCAACCCAATCCAGCACCAATAGGACCTCCTCCTATGGTGCTCCAAAACCCATTACCAGTCCAAGGACTTGTAGCAACCACATATGCTCCCTAACCCAATCCCACCGCCCTGGATGCACCTCCCATAGTAGAAACATGTGTTCGCCACCTGTTAGCCTTGACAATTGAAGACGTCAATTTACAAACCAAGCGAAATCAGTACGGAGCCAAAAATGAACCCACTAACCCATTAGTATTATCCACGTCCAAAACAACCAATGCACCTCTTCACTTACCCCCTTTTCCCCCATGCCCCCCTATACGGTGGGTTGCCAACAATGCCACAACTAGAGCTGCTTTGAGGTACAACATTGTGGATGACTTGGCCCAAACACCCATGGCCATGTCTGCTCTTGAGGTACTTAAAACTTTCCCAACACACTAGAAGGCCTTACTAGACGCCCTTGGTGCTGTAGACCCATCTGACTCCAATTTGATCATATTCGACACAGATAACGGAGAACCGCTGATGCCATCAATCATTGCCTTCCAAATCCTGGTTTCCATTCAAAATTTGGTCATACACGGATGCATCGTTGGCGATGGGGAATCCATGTGTGTCATGTTAACCTTAGTCTCACAGAAACTTGGGTCCCCAATTCTGCAACCATCCACTACTACTCTACCGGCTTATGATTACCGCCCCACTAAATCCCAAGGTATCCTCCCGCATGTTCCCATCACATTAGCCAAGAAAAAATTATTGATTGACATAGAGGTTGTCAATACTTAGTTGGACTATAACCTCCTTCTCCGAAGAAGTTATATGTATGCCATGAGAGTTGTACCATCAACTATTTTCTTTCTCATGATGTTCCCTCACGATGAGAAAATCGTGTCGATTGAGCAATTAACTTATCACGATTTGCAAGGGCTAAGAGCACTAGCCAACGTTATCCCTAGATTCAACAACATCGTCGATGACATACTTGCCTCCCCATTATTGAATGTGGGCCCTGGGCTGTTTGCCGACAGCACCATGACAGCCTCCTTCCCCTTTGTGTCACCACCAGCGACACCAAATGAGACAACAGATTTGTGCATTCTCTCATCCAGCACTACTGCACCTAAACATCAACCGCATCTGCATCCCCAATAGCAGCCGCAACATCATACGTAGTCGCAACATCATCTGTAGCTGCAACATTATGCACAGCTGTAACCACAACCCCATCCCCACATGCAACCATCAGGGATTTACTTAGTCTCCTCCCCAGTCCACACAATTCCCTTCCTATTTCCCCTGCATGGTGCCATGAGTAAGCCAGTAATGGATACCTTAAACTTACCCAACTTCACATTGGGGATTCCTATCTGGTACCTCAATCCACTGGTCAAACCTATGATGCCCCAAGTTGTGTTAACCCCCATTCAACCCATTGCAATCGAATATTGTCCTCCACATTTCCTACAAAAGGCAACCACTGCACCTACGCCTATGATTCCCCACCCAAAAAGGGCCAAGGGAAAAAACCTGAACACAACAACTGAACCCCAACAGATCCCACCTTGCATCGTATGTGATGAACAGGGCCATGCAACTCAAAAATACCTAAGATCCCCATGATTTGTGCACATTTGGATGCCATGGATACAACATAAAACATCCCCGTGGTTGAACTCCCGAGCGGGCCAATAGTGAAAAACAAGTTATTGAGAACAAACCATGCTTGCACCCTTTGCGGATTGTATGGAAATTATTCTCACTACTTCCAGGACTTGTCCAAGTTTCAAACAGCCCTAGCCAACCTTGTACAACATGCCCTTGGATATGAGGTCACTCTGATCAAAGAAGTCTATCCCCCTCCTCCTTCTTCAAAAAACATGTCCATTTACATGATGTCTAGCTCCACAGACCCTCTTATCTTCATGATCACCGACAATCCATCATATCTATCTCACCATTGCTTTCGCAATGACTAGGAGATACTTGAAGCCTTAATCTCTCCATAATACCCTTCGGATGAAATGCATCGCGACTCGTTCTTCCTCCCTGAATATCGCAGTATGACCAATTTTCCATTGAAACAAAGGATTTCATTCATGGGAAAGTTGATTGCTTCAAAAATCACATTCCGACACCATATGCCTTTAAATAAGGGAATGTGTCCAACATTTCACCAACCATTAAAATCAACATCTCAACCAATCCTGATATTGTTGAGGAAATCATGCTGGGGCATCCTGCTCCTTGGAAGAAGTCGCTTCCTACAAAGCGCTCTTCCAAGAATTTTGCGACATCTTTTCCTGGTCCTACACCAAAATGCTTGGGTTGTATCCATCCATTATGGAGCACCACATCGACACATGGCTTGATGTGGTCCCCATGCGCCAAAATCAACGACCAATCCATCCCTCCAAAGCTGTCGTGGGCAAAGCCAAAATTGAGAAGTTACACAAAGCCGACTTCATTTACCCCATTGCTTACACCACATGGGCTTCAAATCTTGTTCCCATGAATAAAAAATAGGGTACCATCCATATTTGTATAGACTTCCACGATATGAATTGGGCATGACCCAAAGAAAACTTCCCAACACCCTTCATCAATCAGATTATCGATGCATGCATCCGACATGAGATCTTTTTTTTGATGGACAACTTTTATGTATACAACCAAATTCATATCCTGAAAGAAGATTGTTACAAGATTGCATTCACAACCCCATGGGGCACATTCGCATATCGAATAATGTGCTTTGGTCTAAATAATGTTGGATCCACCTTCTAGTGCACCATGACGTATTGTTTCCATGACCTAATCCACATCATATTGGTCTACCTGGATGACCTTATCACTCGATCATGAAAATGAGCACAACATATAGACAAATTGCAACAAGTCTTTTTGTGATGCCGTAAGTACAAAATTTGCTTGAATCCCCTAAAGTGCATTTTTTGTGTCCCAGCAGGCCATCTGCTCGGGCTCATCGTATCCCACAAAGGGATAATGGTGACCTCTCAAAGATCAAGCTATCCTTGATCTCCCTATACCACATACCTTGTGAAAACTGTAGATCCTATAAGGTAAGGTCAACTTCCTTTGTCGCTTCGTACTATAGTATGCAAAGAAATCCCACGTATTTGTACACCTGCTCCATACAAAAATCCTCTTTTTTTGGGATCAATAAGCACATGAATCGTTTGATGCACTCAAAGAAGCCCTGGCTTCCACACCATTACTCTTGCCACCACACTTCACCTGAGAATTCATTCTTTATGTGTCGACCTCAGAAAATGCCATTGCTGGATTCTTGGTCCAAGAAGATGATGCTCGTCAAGAGCATGTGATTTATTATGTCAGCCATAAAATGACAGGTCCCCCACTACAATATTCATCTATGGAGAAATTGGCCCTCACTGTCGTTTTCTTAGCCCAAAATCTTCGCCACGACATCAATGCAAACCATACCTGAGTAGTGGATGATTCCAACCCAATGCGGTACCTCTTAAGCCGTCACATTCTACAAGGCCACATGGCTAAGTGGGTAGTCGTCCTCCAAGAATTTGACTTGGATTTTGTTTCCCTAAAAAGCACAAAGGCTCTAGCATTGGTCTCGTTCATGACAGATCTGCCACTGGTGACCATGTCACTATCACCCAAGGATGACCTCCCTGATGATTTCCTATTCGTCATATCCATGGAAGACCCATGGTATGGGGGAATCCTGTTATATTTGCATATGCAAAAGTTCGCAGCCCACTTAAACTGCGAAGAAAGGTGACGCATCTAACATCAAGCCGCTTCTCATCTTCTGATTAAGGACATTTTATATCATCAAGGCATCGATACCATCTTACGTCATTGCCTCACCCATGATGAGGCTGATACAGTCCTAAATGACAATCATAGTGGAGCCTATGGTGGCCACCTTTCAGGTTTGGAAACTCCCCAGAAGAGTCTACATGCTAAATAATTTGGCCTTCCATCTTCACTGATTGCGTAGAGGCAGTCAAGAACTGTTGCAGTTGTCATCTCTTTACCCCAAAGGCAAGAACCGCCCCCCACACTATTACACCCCATAGTCATAGTCAGTCCCTTCTACAAATGGGAAATAAATTTCAAGACAATCAACCCTACCTCAGCCAATGGTCATAAATATATCATTATAGTGGTTGATTACTTGACTAAGTGGGCCGAGGCCATGCACACATTTGATTGCAAAAGTAAAATAGTGGCACGATTCTTCTTTAACCATGTCATTTTGTGATTCGGTGTTCCCAAACAGTTGGTCTTAGGAAATGGTAAGCACTTTGAAGATGTTGTTTGTACTGAGATTTCAACCATGTTGAAATTTTAACACCAGTACTCACCTTCCTACTACCCCTAGGGAAAGGGCCAAGTTGAAGCAGTCAACAAAATCATCAAAATAATGCTCCAAAGGATGGTACAAAACAATAAAACCAACTAGCACCACATGTTGTTTTCCGCCCTATGGGCTTATCGCACATCCGCAAAAACCACAACTAGTTTCACCCCTTTCCATTTTGTACACGACATTGAATAAGTTCTCCCTATAGAGTGCCAGATCCCACCACTCCGCCTTGTGGTAGAACTCCACCCTGACACTTCACGTTTGGAAGAATGACTCCTCCAAGTTGAGAAAACCATAGAAGACCATTAGGATTCCCTCCAAGACATTGAAGTAGCAAAAACATGGTCAAAATCCCATTATGGCTCCCATGTCCACCATCGTACCTTTAGTGAAGGTGATATGGTTCTAGTTTATGACCAACCCAATGATAAGTTGGGAAAAGGAAAGTTTGAGTCAATGAGGCATGACCCATATGTCATCTATCGTTGCCTCAGAAAAGGGGCATACATTCTTGTTGACTCTGATGGACAACTCTTAGAGAACCCCTGTAACAGGCTCTACCTCAATAGATTTTATGCTTAACATCACCAATGAGTCGCTTATTTTTCCTTTTTTGTTTTGCAACGTTCTTACCACAAGTTAGAGCCCCCTCCAGTAATAGTCCTACACATGAGGATAGCCAACTAGAGGGTACGATATAACATTTACACATGTACATAGTATGTCGCACGTATGAGCTAGAATACCATTAGGTCCCTAGACTTGCCCTAGAGGTCTAATCAATTTGCATATCACCATGTGAATCACACATTGTACGTTGAGCTAGCTTCGTACCCATAGGCCCCCATTGGGTTTATTTTTCCCCTATGCATCACGGAACTAGAGGAAACACCATTAGATTCTAGTCCAGGTCACTCAGAGTCTGTTTGAGACACCCCTCACACCTCTAGGTGTAGTATTTTTTCCTGTATTTTTTAATGAGACCATTGTCTCATGTTATAGCCATAATTTTCGGGACCACTTCCTGAGAGCTACCTCGGTTTACATACCACATTGTGATATAAGTGTCTCCATACCTATACTTGCATAACATCACCACTGCAACTTATGCAGGATTATGGACCACCTCTCGAAAGCCACCTCGGTTTACATTCCCTTCATGTATAACTTTATAATCCTTCCACCATAATCTATGGGAGTCCTTGGACCACTTCCTAGAGGGCAGATCATTTATTTCGCGTGCATTTGGCACATAAGTGCCTCTGTATTTACACTCACATCATATGTAGTCCATTCCATCCCCCCCAACTCACACAAGACTCTCCTCACCTCTGTTTGAGATCCACCTCGGTCGGCGTGCCTCTATCTCACCGATTCACATGCCTCTATCGTGATCTATCCCATGCATGTATTGGTATGTTCAAGAGCCATTTGCTCCATCCATACTTCACAGTTGACCTTTGGACCATTGTACATAGTCCCGAGAAAGGGGCACCTTTAGTCCCCCCTCGATCGGTTGACCATACCAGAGTTTTTGTTAAGCTCTTTTCTGAATCCTGAAACAATTAAAAGATTGCCGAGTGCAATTGCTTCATCTCCTACTCGTTAAAGTAGCGAAAAAGGCGTCTACATTGCTTCGTTTATCTCCTTTTGTGAACCATGTACACTACCGCATGAAAAGGACTACCTTGGCACATTCAAGCAAAGACCATTCCCCTCTACATCCTTTTATCTTGATCGAGCAGAGGGGCCGAACTTTATGAAAAATATCACCATGGGTTGTCTTTAAGATCTTTTCCATCCTTCTCATCAAGAAAATATCGTTGAGCAAACTTGGTCTCATTCATGCTTGTAAACGTCTTTAAAGGACCGTCCAATCAGGATAGGTTTAACCTTTTCTGGCTTGAATGGACTACCAATGCTAAAGAAGTCCCTCATCCCCTATGTCCACCCTGCCATCATACTATGAACAAAGGAAGTTTGAGTCCACTACACTCCCCCTCCCCCTGTTGCAACCCACCCCCATTTAGTGGGTTAGTCCTCATATTGTCTCACATCTTTCGGTTATGTCCATCGTGCTTCTGGACAAGGAAACACCATTTTCCTTGGTCAGTTGTAGGTCTCCCTTTATCGACGACAACACATACATTCCAGAGGACAGACCCGAAGGTCCCTCTATCCTAGTTTCATTAACCTCATTTATGAGTTCCTTGGACCACTTGAGAGGATTCCTTAGTTCCTCTTAGGATGGTTGTTTCTCACATGCTTGACTTCAGCTACATCTTCGCACCATTGAGATTCGTACAGTGTATTGGTTCGTGCAGTATTTGGTTAAAGACACCTAATGTCACCTGACTCTAGAACATTGACAAGTGTATTGAGGGACCCAAATAGGTTCATTCCCCTTGCGATTTTCGGGTTGCGTTGGAGATAGTGTTCAGAAGCCCCATAATAGTGCTTTGGTATAGATTCATGATTGATGCTACATGTTGGCCTAGGAAAGGAGCACAACTAAGAAGCTTGGATGTAAGCAAATAAGGTGTGTTGTGTGCACAACAGAAACAAAGGAAGATCACAAACAAAGCAAAGGACCAGCATAGGAAGATTAAAGAGGTGTGTGGAAAAGGAAAGGCAAGCACAGAAGCATGCAAATGATAAAGGCCAAAAAGTGACAGGTGCAGAATCCAGACCATGGTTGTTTATGGCGGCGTAAGCCTACAGCTATGCACGTATGGGGGGATATTTGTAATTCATGCCGAAAGTTCCTCATGTCAAGTCATGATCACCATAGCTATAGCCTAAGGGGCGGATTATGGTGAAAGTTAACCAACTACTGGTATGCAGTCGGCCCTGCGTGGTCATGTAAAATAGTATGAATAGGAGGGATGCAATAGTTAGAAAGCCAGCGTTTAGTGGCTTTTAGTTGCTTATTATTGATTATGATTATGGTTAGGTCATTTTCTGGCGATTGTTGGTCAGTCAGTGGTAATCCATGGTGAATGATTCCATTTCTACTATAAGGTTGCAGAGATCAGAGAAGAGGAAGACTCAAAAAGAGTCTGGTAGCTGTGACAGGAGGTTGTTGAATCGTGGGTATGGTTTCTATGTGCACGGACCGCTAGGAGTAGATGTAGGGTAGAAGAGAAAACCATAGAGCATGAGAACCATAATTCTATGTATTAAAGACATATCTTAATATTAGTCTGCATCCTAGAGACTGCAAGGTGATGTATCCTTTTCTCGTGCTAGATGAAGAGCACCTTGGTGGTTTTTCCCATATGGGTTTCCACGTTATCTCTCGCGTTTGAATGAATAATTGATGTGGTGAATGTTTATGTGAATGGTTGTTATTTTCTTTCTGTATAATGCTAAATATTGCTTAAATCCTTGATGTTGTCGTGTAATCAGTAGATGAATGATTAGAAAGGCATCACTAAAATGAACATGTATATATCGGCCTGTATTCTTCTATCTTGAGTCGTGACCTGATTTGTAGATCCATTGATATGATTCAATTGTGCCACATAGGTTGCGACAGTTGTGAGATGTAAATAAAAGGCTATTCATGTGTGATGACATGTATTTGTGCTCGATCGCGCAAGAATGACTCCTTTGTCCAACCATCTTGTTTCCTTCGTTGAGCTCCTTAGCTACAAGACAAGGGACTATAATCCCTCAACAATCATGGAAACATGGCTCCAACGATTACCCATCAAAGAGATATCTTAGGTGAGGCTACACTTGCTTCACAAATGTTACCAATGGGGCTTGCTCTATCAGGCCGGTATCTTGGGTATTTGTTGGGTTAACATGCTGCATAGAACCTGGGTCGCACGATTTAGGAAAAGTGGCCAACAAATGGTTCCATTGACGGGACCTTTTGATCAAATCGAGGGAAAGGTTGTGGCACTCGATGAAGAAGGAGATAGAAGAATGGATAGATTCTAAAACAATGCAATTCGCATAAGAAGAGCATGCAAGGACACAATTGAGCACAGAGAAATGGATAGATGAATATATATACTCTGATACTCATGAGATCCTTTTTGTTGAGCTCCTCATTTGATTGCATGATGGGTGTTAAATATTGGAGACTAAGGAGACCAATTTTCAGGGAAGGGAGGATGTTGAGTGGAGCGACCAGTTGGTTCATGAGGTAATCAGTATCAGTGATTAAGTTTCCTGGTCTGTGAAGGAGATATGTTGTGTAGAATTTATGAATAATATGGAAGGTAGTAAGTATAAATGTTCCAAAAAAACTCAGAAGACGAGCTAGACGCTAGATTCTTAAGAAGTGGAAGGAGGTTCTAGTCAAAAAAGAGGAGGAAGGTAGCAGGAGGTAGGGGGGCTTATAACCTACCCAGGGAAGGTGAATATGGATGGGAGTCACACCTAAATGAAGGGTCCTACAATGAAGAGGAGTATAGTCCAATTTTTGAGAGAGAAAAATCAGAAGAGTCTTCTAAGACGCTAAGGACAGGATGTGACTACGAAATTCCAGGAAGATCACCTAAAGCGAGACCTAGGAGTCCCTCACCTGAAAAGCTTGTGAAAACTAGTAGTCATAGTGTCGAGACTGGTGTGCAAGGAAACCCATCAGGGATCCCAGTAAATCCAGTAAATCTAGGGAATCCAGTGAACAATCCCAGCTCCACACTAATGGAGGGAACAAACATTAGATTAGCCACATTCAGTGGGAATGGAACGAAGGACCTAGAGTAGCATTGGTTCCTCTATGAAGCTGTGTGGTTGGTACGTTCAGTCCATAACATAGATATAAAGAAGGCACAGATGATTAAGACCTTGAGGGTTCATGTGATATATTGGTTCATGAAGTTTTTTGTCGCACCAACTGGAACACCGCAGAAGACTCTAAAGGAGATTCGATGAGCAATGATCTCAGAGTTTAGAAATCCCCAATATGAGTCCCAATGTATTACCGAGATCAAGGCGATTAAGTAGGCTCTAGAAAATACAGTATGGAACTTTGATAAGTGGTTCAAAATGCCGATGGCCAAATTTAGCTTCCAGATGTCAGAAGCACAGCATAAACAGTGGTTTATTGCTGCATTGCTGCAACACATTAGAGGACCACTCATGCAGCAAAAATCGTGATGCAAACGGAGGCATTGTAGTTGGCGATGAAGCTAAAGGCCTCACTTATTGGAGATGGCATCACAGGAATGATACAAATTCAGTTGCAATTGGCTAATATAACATCCGCGACTCTCTGACCCATGAAGAGGACACTACCATAACATTATATATCTGGGTAAAAATCCCCATGAAAATACACACAAAATTAAAATTCTTTGAATCAAAACATACATACATTATTACCATACAACGGAAGAAAACCATACATCCAACATTTAGCATGTTTATTGTAATTTATTATAAAATGTAAATTAAAAGGATAAACACAAGAATACTTATCTTATGAAGAAGAATGCCCCATAACCAGCTATGTTGCTGCAACGTTCCACCCAACCATAGGCCATTGTGCTCCTTAATCTCTCAGAAACAATTCCACCCCCGGGCTAGGTATGATTCCCTAAGGAATAAGGAAACTAAGAAGGATCACACATAGCCAAAGATACACAACAGTACATATCCAAGCCAACGTAGTTAGGTTTATCAGGCCATCAGGGAGTTGGGAAAAGTTGACTGTTAAGATGGTGGGCTCACTGAAGAGCTAAGGACACCTGTACTAGAACTAGCCTGAATTCTAGGACATCGACACACACCCAACCCAAGGAATAAGTCCCTTCTCTGTTGCATATTCTGTCAAGCACTAAATTCCCTTCTAGTGTTATTCAGGGGGTGTGGAGAAGAAATCCATCCCATCTAGCTCTGTCTATGAGGATCTCGAACACACCAGGTTTATCAAGTAGACCAAGCCTTCATTCCCACTCCAATACAGTCCAATGACCAACCAGTGTATACACATAGAAAAATCAAGCAATTCACACCTCTGGGGAAGAAAAAGGAAACATTGCGGTATCCAAAATGGTGATACACAATTCCAACTAAGCAAAAAATTCTTCAAGTTGTTCTTGGCTCTAACATGGCCAAAAAAACTCAACAACAACCAACACTTATGGGGAAAACAACAACCACGATCTCACCACTGAAAAAAATGGGAAAGACATAGCATGATTTGGAAGGAAATTGGACTCAACAGACTCTCAGCGTGGATATGGGTTTGAATACACAGAACCACAAAACCTGTAGGGAAACTACACACAGCAAAATCCAACATTGAGATTCACGCACAAGAAACTTCCATCCATTTTAGAGAGATCCCAATGAGACTGTCGAATGATGGGAAAAACATTTAGGGTCCAAAATCATGAACGAGAGCTTCACACAACCAAATCTTGAGGTTAAAGCCACACACGCAAGGAAAATCGTGAATGACCCAAAAACAACTCTCCCCCCTTTCTGCATGAGGAAAACAATGAAGAATGGGCAGCGTCCTCTCTTCCTAGCTATGTGAGGGTGAATGAATCTCCTAGAGGAGTGTGCATGTGGGTAGGGACTGACAGTGCTACCACACACCATTGCCCATGCAATAACTATCCCCAACCAACTCCGTAGTATTTAATTTGGTAGTGGAATGAGACAAGGAAAGGTGAGTAAGTCAAAAGGGTGGGTGACAACTAAAATGATTTTATCAACTGACACATGGATTTTCGCCACTGGCCCCAAGGGTTAAATAATTTCCCTCCCTATCCTTAGGAAAATCATGCCCTTTTCATTATGGTTTCATTGACATAGCTATTTGGGGTTTATTTTAATTAAAATGTATATTTACATGATGCCAAAATTATAATGTGCTAGATATCATGATATACCATCGGCAACAATTTTAATCGCCACAACATTAAATGCTAAATCGATGGTGGTGCTTTTGCCTTTAGATCCACACCACGTTTAATTACAATATATACATCATATACATTTAATGCAAATGAGGTCAAAACCAGGGTGTTACATTCCCTTCCCCCTTCAATAGCACTATCCTCAGTGCTTTACAAAATTGAACAAAAATGGATGTGCCGATCGCATGGCATCTTCCAGCTCCCACATAGCCTCTTCAGGACCGTAGTGTTTTCATTGCACCTTTACCTACCCTATGGCTCAATTCCAGAGCATGGTGACCTTCCTGTCAAGCATGCGCATTGGTTCTATTTGGAACTCTCCCTTGGGTTCCACCTAAATCACATCCCAATTTATCACATGGTTAGGGTCATGTACATCTTTCTTAATCAAAGAAACATGAAAAACATTATGAGCTCTAGTGCTAGTAGGCAATGCAAGTCTATATGCAACTAGCGCTATTCTTTCAAGCACTTCAAACGGCCCACAATATCTTAGTGACAGCTTCACACAATTTCCAAGATTCAAAGAACTCTTCTTTGCCCTCACTCCGAGGTAGACATGATCCCATACACCGAACTCTCTGTTCACCCTATGCTTATCTGCATATCTTTTCTATCTGTCCTGAGCTGCTTTAAGATTCTACCTGATCTTTACAACCTCTTGCTCCATTTTCTTGAGTAATTCTTGACCAAGCACAACCATGTTCACTTGATTATCCCAAGTCACTGGTGTCCTACACCTTCTTCCATACAAATCTTCGTATAGGCTCATCCTCAAGGATTCTTGTTGTCCATTGTTATAAGCAAACTCTACCAAGTGTAAGAAATCTTCCCACTTGGTTGGTTTATCCATCATGTACATGCGAAGCATATATTCAAGCACCTGGTTGAATCTCTTCGTCTGACCATCAGTCTGAGGATGGTAGGCAGTGCTAAAGTTCAACTTTGTACCCAAATCTACAAACAACCCCTTCCAAAAATTGGAAGTGAACTTGACATCTCTGTCAGAGACTATTGCCTTGGGAAATCCATACAGTTTGAAAATCTCCTTCATGAAAATCTTTGCATTATCATCAGTCTTATGCATAGACTTAACTGGTATAAAATGTGTTGCCTTTGTCAACTTGTCCACCACAATCATGATGGAATCACGCTATCTCCAAGTCATCGGCAATCCTGTAATAAAATCCATGTAAATAACTTCTCATTTCCATTCTGGAATTGGAAAAGGATGCAACAAACCTTCTGAGTGTTGATGCTCAAACTTTACCTGCTGGCATTTCATGCATCTTGAAATATTTTCAGCCATGCCATTTTTCATTCCTGGCCAAAAGTATTGTTTTCTGGCTGTAGCAATTGTCTTCTAATATCTTGGGTGACCAGAATATGGAGCTTGATGGATTTCATCCATAACAACTCTCCTCAAATCTGCTACATTTAGAATGTATATCCTATTCTTATAAGTAAGAAGTCCATCTTCTTCCAATTTATATCCATCATACCTCTTCTCAAGACTTTGCTGCTACAATTTGTCTTTCACCTCTACATACAATTCATCGCCAACAGTATGATTAACAATCTACTGCCTCAAATCTGATTAGAAAATATTAAGAGATGCCACATGCATTTCCTACACCTTCCTACTGAGTGCATTGGATACCTTATTCCGTTTTCCCTTTATGTGCTTGATTTCAAAATCAAACTCACATAAAAACTCCAACCATATCGCTTACATATCATTCAGAGTAGGATGATCAAACAAATACTTCAGACCGCAATGGTCTGTCCTTAGCTCAAATCTTCTACCCATCAAGTAATGCCTCCACATCTTGAGAGCATGCACTATGGCTGCAAGATCTAGATCATGAGTGGCATAGTTCTTCTCATGCTCCTTCATCTTTCTTGACTCATAACATATCACGTGGTTGTCTTGCATAAGGAATCCTCCAAGCCCTTTTCTGCATGCATCGGTACATACCACAAAATATTTCTCTAGGTCTGCAACTTTCAATACAGGTGCACTAGTGAGAATATTATTTAACTGCTGGAAGCTTTCTTCACACCTTGATGTCCACTCAAACTTTATCCCCTTCTTTTGGAAAGAAGTGGTTGCATGTGCAAATTTGGAGAATCCCTCTATGAATCTCCTCTACTATCCTACAAGTCCCATAAAAGATCTTACATCTGCCACATTTCTCGGAGTAGGACAATTCATAATGGCTTCAATATTTTTGGGGTCCATAGATATACCCTCTTCTGAGATAATGTGACACAAATATTGAATTCTATCTCTATAGAAGTCACACTTGCTCAACTTTGCATATAGTTTATGCTCCCTAATCAATTGCAATGTCAATCTCAAATGCTCTTCATTCTCTTCCTCACTCTTAGAATAAATAAGGATGTCATCAAGCAAAACAAGAAAAAACTTGTCCAAATACCTACTGAAGACACTGTTCATAGAGCACATAAATGTAGCTGGTGCATTTGTGAGACCAAATGGTACCACTACAAAATAATAATTTCCATACCTTGTTAAGAAGGTTGTCTTATGAATTTCTTCATCCTTGATTGTCACCTGATGGTAACTAGACCTTAAGTCAATCTTGGAAAATACCTTTTCTCCTCTCATTTGATCAAAGAGGTCATCAATCCTAAGAAAAGGTTATTTGTTCTTCACAGTAACTTTTTTCAATTGTCTATTCTTCCAGCATTTCTAGTGTACTCATTCTGTAGGGCATCTTGGAAACTAGTGCTGCTCCTGGAACAAGTTCAATTATGAAATAAATGTCCCTCTTTGGAGGAAGCCCTGGAATCTCATCAGGAAACACATCCCTAAATTCCTGCAACACATGAAAGTCCTCCAACCTAGGAGTTTCATTGTCTGTTGCCCTTAAAATATGATCTGCATACAACTGACAACCTTTCCTATAGAACTTCTTCAACTGCATTGCAAAAACCTGCCTTACTAAAATCACCTTTGGAATTCCTTTCACAACTTTTGGGTTCCCTTCTTCATCCACACATTCAAAAGTCTTATTATAGCAGTCAAGCTTCACTTGGTGAGCTTCTAACCCATCCATTCCAATGAGAACATCATAGGAACCAAGTGGTAGAACATTCATATCTACACAAGTGACCAATCCATTCATGACCAATGGACATTTCTCTACCACTTCACTAACCTTACTCTTAGTTCCAGTGGCTAGCTAAACTAACCAATATTTTCTATGCTTTACTTTCTTAAAAACACAAATATCCACTAATTTAGGGGTAATGTAACTATGAGTAGAACCAGGGTCAATCAAACTAGAAACAAATTGCTCAACAATATTACCTGCAACTTCAACCACAATTGACTGGTGATCTTCGTGGCGGTCCTCCAGTGATGCATAAATACTAGGGATGACCCTTGCTACTTGACCCACTATTTCTACTTCTTGAATGTTGTAAGTTGGCATTGCATTCTCATTCATGAGTGGGCAATTTATGCCCATGTGGGGTCCTCCACATTTCCAACATTGGAGCTATTATGTTGTGGACCTTTAGACTTTTCTCCCATCACTCCAACTGGCCTACTCACATCTTGGGATGGCTGATTCTACTGATTCCTGAAGTTAGAAGGTTTGAAACCTTTCTTCCTTTTTCCTAACTTCTCATTCTTCTTGTCCTTCCATGTCTTATGGTAATCAGGTTTTCTTTTTCTTTGCTCATAGCAATACTTAGCCTTCCTTATTGCTTCTTCAAGAGTTCTAGGTTCATAAAACTCAATTTTGTCTTTGTAAGACTGAGGCAATCCACTCAGGAAATGTTGGATTTTCACTTTCTCATCTTTGATGTACCTGACATAACTCAATAGTTCTAGGAATTTATTTGCATACTCTTCCATGGTATGTTGTCCCAACCTCAAATCATGGAATTATTTAATCTTTTCATCATAATACCTGTCAAAGAGGTATTTCTGCTTGAAATACTTCTTGAATTGTTTCCACTTAAGTTTCCTTTCACTAATCCTCCTTACTTTCTTGAAGTGCTCCCACCAAATGGATGCCCTTCCATTTAGATTGAATATGGAAACCTTGCCTTCATGTTTCCCGAATAATCTTGAACTTGGAAGTACTTATTTATCCCGAGAAGCTAAGCTTCAACCTCTTATCTAGTGTTTACCTCACCATCAAATGTAGGAGGTTTAGCATTCTTAAATTCATCCCGAGAGAAATCCCTATGGTGTCTCTTTCTCTTTCCATTGCAAGAAAAGAGCTAGAATCCCCGCTGGATTCTTCTAAGTCAGATGATCTACTAGAGTTCCTTCTTCTTCTCCTGGTACTGCTCTTACTACCTTTCAGTTTTACTGTACCATGTCAAAAGTCTATCTTTCTTTGCAAGTCTGTCAAACTCTGCAACATAGTAGCATTCAACTGATGCTGCTCTTCTTGGGATTTAATCAAGCTTCTCATGGTGGTTGCAATATCCGATAGTGTATCTTGGAATATCCTTCCATTAGAATCTATGTCATCATTTCCAACTCATACATTTTCTCCCATGGCATCTCACGCACGCTCGTAGGAGTCCCGGGCATCATATCCATCATGGGTTCTCATGGCCAAACCACAACCTACCTTACCGAACTACACTACTTGGAATACTTATTTTGAAGGTGACTATGAATCTACAAAATGTGTTAGTAACACAAGTATTAGATACATAACATTTATACAAATCATAAGTACTTACCTTCTCTTACAAAAATCATTCAATGAAAACTTTTCCCAAAACACAAAATTTTTCTTCCTCAAAGAATGACTATCTCAGGAGGACAACAGGGGTCAAGGGGGATTTCCCCCTTGTGGATTCCCTGTGCCACTGCAGGGTAGGTCAATGGCAGTGCCCTAGTTTTTTTTTGTTGAAAATACATGATTTTCGTGCAATCTGGGGCATAAGCCCGCTACCCTTTTTCTCCTTTTCAGCCCTGTAAATCCACTGAAAAAACTGTTGAAATCTACTGCAAAATCCCACTGAAAAATAATAAAGAAAAATCAGGTTTTTTTTTCTTTTTCTGATCGGATCCCTTCCCAGCTAGCCATCTGATGTATCGGATCATTAGTTGACAATGATTCTGACACCTTATCGGCTGAGTCTTCATATGTCTTCTGATGCCATATTAGATCCCTCTTCCTCTATCCTCTGATACACATCGGCTCAATATTGCTCTATCTTCTGACGCATCAGCTGATCGATCTTCTATTCTTTTCTAATGCTTCACCTAACCGATCCTCTATTCTTTCCCAATGCCCCGGATCGATCTTCCTTTGTCTTCCGATGCTTCTGCTGACCGATCCTCTATTTTTTTCTAAGATTTCCTATACTTAGAAAATTTTCTGAATTTTTGTTTATTTTCCTCTTCTTCTTCTTTCTACCGCCATTTCAGCTCCCTTGCGGTGATCTTTTCCAACACCTCAGCTCCATCTGGCTGAGACCTGCTACTCCTTCCAGCCGAGAACTACGACTCCTTCGGCTCCTTCCAACCGAGACCACCAGCAAAATTTCAAACTTAGAAATTCTTTGAAAATTTTCTTTTCTTCTTCCTCTTTCCGTCGTTGCATCGGCTCCTTTCATACTTTCTCATCCGAAGTCATCCAAAGTCATTCGGCTAACTGAGAAGACGTATCGGCTGAATTCAGCAAATGTCTTTTGATGATTTCGACAATTAGAAAAATTTTCAAAAACTTTCTCTCTGTTGGTTCCTTACCAGATGGACTTAGCTCAAGTCATCTGACGTATCAGATGGAATTCTAGCTAAGTCATCTGACATATCAAATGAACTTCAGCCTAATTCATTTGATGTATCAAAGGGAATTCAATCTAAGTCATCGAACATTTTCCATACTTTGATTTTTTTTGAAATTTTCCTATAGCCTACGCTCAACAGAGATGAACCCTACCTCTGTCACTGCTCCTTCATGGCCCATTGAGGCCCATGCTACAACATGAGCAATGATACCACACTTTAACATCCCCGAAGCTCTGACCGATGAAGAGGACACTACCATAGCATTATCTATCTGGGTAACTAGCCCCATCAACATACACACAAAAATAAAATGGTTTGAGTAAAACATGCATACATTATTACCACACACCGGAAGAAAACCATACATCCATAATTTAGCATGTTCATTGTAATTCATTATCAAATGTAAATTGCAGGGATCAACCACAAGAATACTTATCTTATGAAGAAGAAATCCCCACAACCAGCTATGTCACTGCAACGTTCCACCCAACCATAGGCCAGTGTGCTCCTTAATCTCTCAGCAACACTACCACCCCCAAGCTGGGCATGATTCCCCAAGGAATAAGGAAACTAAGTAGGCTCACACATAGCCAAAGATACACAACAGTACATATCTTAGCCAATGTAGTTGGGTTTATCAGGCCATCATGGAGCTGGGAAAAGATGACTGCTAAGTTGGTGGGCTCACTGAAGAGCTAATGACACCTGCACTAGAACTAGCCTGACTTCTAGGACATCCACACACACCCGACACAAGAAATCAGTCCCTTCTCTGCTACACAGTTCGTCAGGCCTTGAATTCCCTTCTAGTGATATTCAGGGGGTGCGGAGAAGAAATCCATCCCTCTAGCTTTGTCTATGAGGCTCCCGAACACACCAGGTTTATCAAGCAGACCAAGCCTTCATTCCCAATCCAATACAATCCAATGACCAACCACTATATACACACAACAAAATCGAGCAATTCACAACTCTAGGTATTAAAAAGGAAACATTACGGTAGCCAAAATGGTGATACACAGTTTCGACTCAGCAAAACAATCTCTGAGTTGTTCTTGGCCCTAACATGGCCAAAACAACTCAGCAAAAACCCGCAGTCATGGGAAAAACAACAACCACAATATCACCACTAAAAGCAACGGGAAAGACATAGCATAATTGGGAAGGAAATCAGAATCAATAGACTCTCAACGTGGAGATGGGTTTGAATACACAGAAGCACAAAACCGGTAAGGTAACTACGCACACAAAATCCAACAATGAGATTCATGCACAGGAAACTTCAATCCATTTTAGAGAGATCCCAACGTGACTTTCGAATGATGGGGAAAAACATTTAGGGTCCTGTTGACGGGCGTATTCGACTAAGCCCGTAACGGGGGAAAACGACCCAGTCCGGGACCCTTAGAGCAGGCTCCAAGCTGTTTGGGATAGTCGTTCCCGACAGGTCTAAAGGCTCTGTTAGCCTGGGATCCTAGAAGACTAATGGTTACGATTAATGCTACTGATAGTTAGTACTGGTCCTACGCTTATAATTACAAAGATTAATCTGAGTTATATATTACAAGCATCACAAACTGTTAAGTATAAAACAATTAACCCTAATTACATGAATAGAACATAAACTTAGGCAGAGTTCGTGTCCTACAAAGCCATGTTATAATTATCTACACATGTACAGTAATTACAAAAGGATAATCTAAATGTAATCAATAATAAGATCTGATTCAACAAGGTTCTTTAGATAGTACAAGAAAGCAGTAAATAAATAAAATATAATTCTGATCTAATTCCTATCCTGATCAGGAGCAATAATAAATTAACCCTGTAGTCAACTGATGTCGATAAAGCTACTGCATGTAAGCCCTTGAGGAAATTTGAAGACATTCAAATATTACAAGACCATACAGAACTTACTACACATTATGTAACAATAATATCAATTATTTATTACAGCACATGACATACCAACACAATCAAAAACAGGAATAGTCGATATTTTATAAATAATATTTGCACAATTCATCAAGGAAATTATAATAAACATTTATAATATAGGAGAGCGAATAGCAAAACTGAAAGATATTATAAGCCATATATAAAGTTTTAAAACTGTAGATATGTATCAAACATCACCAGTCCAAACGCTGTAGCTACTGACAGATCACTGTCTAGAAACACAGATGGAACGAACCAGCAGTTTGTTCTCGCTTTCCCAATGTATCGACCCCCTCTCATCTACGCTATTAGCCCTTTAAATACATTTTGAATTTCCCCAAAATAACACTCTCTAAGAGCTAATAACAACCAACATTGCAATCGCTAACAGATATCACATAAAAACAACAAGTGGAACATGTCATTTTTCAGCATATGCACAACTATTCCATCCATCAGATGGGATTGAGGACATAAGCAAAATAACGGCACCTGTAAAACAGTCCTCCCAATATCGATTTGTCTCCAGGAATAAAGGGATCGTCCATATAACCGAAATCCTCAAAATCAGGGAAAGAAATATTCATAATGCTATCTGCGATATAAAACAAAAGAAATATAATTAAAATATAATTAAAATAGTAACAAATAAAATCATTAACAAACAAATTTAAAATCATCAAATACCCAAACTTGATCATCAAAACACCAAACCTGATATCACAATATCATATCACCAAACACTAAAGATTGACTGGGGCATTAAAGACCTGGATATTAACTCCACTGGACTGACTCGGAGATGGAGTCTTAAATTGCATGAGAGCGATCTGAGCATTGAGCTCACGCAACTTTTCCTCACTCTTTTCATTCTCGTCCTGCAACTTAAGAACCCTCCTTATCAGTTTGTTTTTATGATTCTTTAGTCGTAAAAGATGCTGATCACTTACATCAACTTTTGCCTTTAATTTCACATTATCAGCTCTTAATAAATCCCGACTCGCAACTATTTCGTTCATCTTGACTTCCATTCGACGAACCTTGTCTAACAGACAACTAATGAACAGAGGATGAATAGTTTCCCCAATTCCACGAGGAACAGCCGAGGTTGTTTTAATAGGCTTCTCTTTTACCATAGAATCAGTCATGCAATCACCTAGAACTTCCTGAACCTTCTTATCCGCTGCTAGAGGACTGTCATGATCAAGGGTAACATCAATGTCAGGCTCAACAGGCTGAACCTCTACAGACAGAGAAGGATTTTCAGAGATATCATCAACGGTCACAGGGTGACTTTGACCAGCTGGATCAGCAACAAACTCACGACGAACCACATCATCATTAACAGGTGAAGGAGCAGTGATTTCCTCATCATCAATCACAACCGTTTCGACTAGAAGCTTAATATTCAAGGGGTTTTGTGCCATCTTGGATTTCGCCATACTCCTGGTTAGCCTTCTAGCCAGCTTGGATTTGGATAATTTTCCTCGACGATTTCCAATTTTATCACTATTGTTTAGCGGAGTGACAGGTGACAGAGGTGAGGTCTTCTTTACATGCCTAGACTCTGGAGATGTATGAGGAGTGTTCATTGGATCACCCATAGGTGCTTGAGAGGGTTCTGAACTCTCATGGCAAGGGTTTAACACAGATTTGCGCAGAGGAGCTGAACCTGAATCTCTATGTTTGTTACAGTCATCAGGACTATAAAACATGCAATGACAAAACCCTGAAAAACCATTTGATTCTATAAACTGCTCCCATGAGCGACCTGACTTTACCAATTCATTCTCAACCAACATACGGACTAGCCCGTGGTGAAACAGACTGTGGCTTACATGTTTCGGTCCCTTTTTCATGGCATTTGACATTTTAGACAAACTGTGCAGAAGATAGTAAGGGAGATTAATAGGAAACCCTATGAAGACAACCATTAAACGAAGATGGTATACATATGCCGATGACAACCGACCTTCGCAGGTTAAATACCTATGAATCAAATCAAGCACGGGGCGCCAATATTTGAGGAAATACTTACGTGCAACTCCTGTTCGAAAGGAAATGTCTTGAGTCGGGTTCTTCAGCAATGATCTCCATTCCGTAATCTCCATTTTCTGATACTTAAACCACCGCTGCCCAGACAGAGGCAAACCCGTTTCACTTGCAATCGACCTCTCATCCACCCGAAAGCACAAATCACCAACTTATGCTTGGTAATTTAGCAGGGACAAAGCAAACACTCTCGTGACTTCTGGGTTAGAATCAGAAAACTTATCGAAGAACGGTAGCAACCCGACATCCTTAACCTTTTGCAAAAGCCCACGGTTTGAATTCAACAGGGTTAATTCATAGGGTTCGACTCTCACAACAGGGGCCATTACTGGTTGTTTACAAATGCGTAACGATGCACAGAATACATGCCACCACTGAGCCAAAGACAGAAGACCAGGTCATGAGCATTTGAAATAGAGACTCAACAGCACTAAATAATACATAGGATAAGCCATATGTGAATGCAGGCGAAACCCTTGCGGGTTCAGCATGATCGGAGCCATCACTACTCGGAGTGATAAACACAAATGACGGTTGAAACCCTGAAAGACTGATGTTATCACAATATACCCTGAATTAATGACAAGAGAGCTCGAGGTGTACGTAATAACAGGTGCTCCACTGGTAGACAGACACGACAAGGACTATGTACGTGGAGAACAGGGTGAGTACGAGTGTCATAATAACACTCTGAATTTGTGATAAGTGTGACTCGTGTTACAAATCAGTCGTTGAAACCATAATACATACGTTCCCAATCATATATTTGGCCTATTCATCAAAGGTGGCCAAGGATCATAAACCATATAATTTGAAACCAAACCTTTGAATATCATGATATACCAATTAATATCGACATGAATAATGGTTTGTGAACTTTAGGATATGGCATATGAGACATGTGTCTAAGCCTCAATGGAAACAAAAAGATTAAACCTTTGATCACCATTACTCACCTTTGCATGAACAACAATGGTAACACAATCTCATTAATGTGTCTAGCAATGACATCCACGAAACCGATTTAAGGAAACATGGGCAACTAGGATATACAACATCAAGCATAAAGACCATGAACACTCATGTGTCAACCTTCTTAGTCGAAAATCATACAAACCAGTGACTCAGAGGTAGCTATTTCATTGATCCAATGTAACTTGCAAAGGTTGTTCAAAAATGTTGAATGTCAATAAATCAGTAGTTAAGGAAAAATTCTCCTTTCAGTAGTTGAATTTATCCCTTTTAAAATTTAAACATTTCATCAAACAAAATAGGATTTTGTCTGATGAAATAATGATTTTAGAAGGCTGTTGAACGAGGGCACAACAGATGGCGACTTGCTGGATGAAATAGTTAACTCTGTCCATTTACCTGAAACCATGCAAGCAAAGAAATTAAATCCTTAACATGAGCCATTGCGTAGATAATACTATTTTAACATCTCAACCAGATTCAAGTATCTCACAGTTCTACACATTACCAGCAAATTACAGTTTCAATTATTTATTCGATAGAAATCAGATTTCTAGCAAAATTCAGTCTGAAGAGAATGAAACAGTAAATGGTTCAGTCTTAAAATATAAAACCTCAATACCACAAGCATGGCCCTGCTGCCAGTAGGCGTCCATAGCCTCGACAGGGTTGCTTTAAAATCCACAGACCGTCAATATCCCATTTGCTAGTAAAAAGTTTACAATTCTGGACAATATGAACTGTTACCATCATCTTTTGTTTTCTTTTTCTTTTCTTTTCTTTTTAGTCATGAAGGCCATGATTCGGGCTTGATAACCCGGTAGTAATCATGTCAGTCACAAGTCTACATGACAGTAAAATGAACCGGCTCGTGATGAGACCTTTCACCCCTCAGACCTTTACGTCCAAGGGTCATTGCTCAGGCTTGGTGACCGGAGACGACAATGCTACTAGATGTAAACTCATGATCCTAAACAGACCGGCTCATCACAAGACCTTCTGTCGTTCAGACATCTCTTTCTTTTTTTTAAATGTTCTAGTCCATATCGTACAGAACATAGTTATTGTTAATCCCAAATGAGATTTCCTTAGCGGATGGGGAGACGGGTCTGGTTTTCTTTATGAAAAAGGAATGGCGTAAGAGATTAAAATAGATGACTTTACCCAAACCTGCTCTAATCTCTTTAGACAAATTTTTGCAGAAACTAATATGATTAATTAATATAATCATGTTTTACAGGCTGCTGGTAATATTCAAAACAGTGATAATACTCTTCTCTGTGTGAGAAGTAAAACATAATGACAGTTTCCAGGAAGATAATTCCTTTGAGCATGATTTTCAGATTAATTTTAGAAATTGAATTTAGTCATCTATTTTGGGGTTTGATGAATGTATCAGGTTCGGATCACAAAAACAAAAACAACAAATAATATGACAATGTGCAAACAGATCAACGGAAAAAAAAAAAAAAATCTTTCAAGCAAACACACCACACCAGGTATATGTACAGGACGATCCCTTGAGGGGGATCAACAGAAGTATCGTTTGATTAAGTGACCATTTACTGGAAGTTCATCAACCTCCCCTTCCAATGTTTGTAACCTGAAAGTGCTGGGACCGAGTTTTTCAGTGATAATAAATGGCCCTAGCCACAGACACTCGAACTTTGTGTGTTTTCCTTTATCCTCATGTTCCTTGTCCCATTTCAACACTAAGTCACCTACTTCCATATCTCGACTGTCTGAATTCTTGCGGTCAAACCAGTGCTTGACAGTCTGCTGGTGTTTCTCAAATTTTTTCCGAGCTAACTCCCTATCTTCTTCCAACTTCTGCAGGGTGTTAATTCGATGTTCCATGGAGGAACAAGGTATTTCTTGCACTGATTGGGCAAGTTGTAAAGAAGGCAGGAACAAGTGAGGCGGTAAAATGGCTTCCTTGCCATATACTTGGAAAAATGGAGAGTTTCCAATAGCAGCTTTAGGGGTCACCCTGTCAGCCCACAAAGCGCTTGACAGAGCAGTATGCCAATTCCTGTGATGATTAGCCACAGTACGTTTAAGAATCTTGATCAGATTTTTATTAGAAGATTCTGCTAACCCATTACCTTGTGGGTAATAATTGGCAGAATATTTTAATTTTATCCCTTTTTCCAATGCATACTCAGTTAATTTAACAAAGGAAAAATAAGTTGCATTATCAAAGATTAAAGACTCAGGCAGTCCAAATCTAGTGATGATAAAGGAATCAAGGAAAGCTATCACCTGATCTAAATTGACTACTCGCAACGGGATGGCTTCAACCCATCGAGTGAAGTAGTCTGTGGCTGTGAGAATATATTTATGCTGTTGTGAAGAGGATTGCATGATTGGGCCCACAATATCTAGACCCCATTGCTGAAATGGTACCTCGATAATTACCGGCTGAAGGGGTAATGCTTCCTTTTTCAGTCTGCTCCCTGCCCTTTGACACTCTCAGCACTTTCTGGCGAAAGAATATGCGTCTTTGAACAATGTGGGCCAGTAGTACCCAGGTTTAAGCACCTTATGAGCAGTAGTTTCTCCGCTGAAGTGGCCTACAGCTGGCCCTGCATGTAGTTGAGATAACACTTCATCAGCCTCATGCCTTTCTAGACAACGAAGGAGAACCCCTTCGAAATTATTTCTAAACAAAACATTATCAATAAGCTGATAAGGTGTTGATTTTAATCTTAAATCTCTCTTATGACATGGGTCTAAATGTTCAGGAGTAGTCCCATGTAATAAGAATAACCTAATATCATCATACCAAGGATCAGGAATAGTGGAGACTGGAAAAACTTCCCTTTCACACAAAGAAGGGTCGCCGAAGAACTGCAGATCAGGATCAGAATTGTACACAGAGCCAGCTGCTAGTTTGCAAAGTCCTTGCCCCGTAACAATCTTCAAAGGTTTTATTTCCAGGTCATATTCTTGAAGTGCTGTGACCCAGTGTGCTCTTTTTTCACCAAGATATTTCTGTACCAAAAGATTTCTAACTGCAGAATATGGTACAACGACTTTGGTGTGGGACTTCAGTAAATATGGCCTGAAATGTTTAACTGATTTGAAAACAGCGAAAGCTTGCTTATCTACTTCTGGATAATTTAATTTTGAACCGTTTAGACCAGAACTCATGAAAGCGATAGGAGCTTCATTATTTTCCTGGTTTTTCTGTGTCAAAACAGCAGCATAAGAGGCATCAGAAGCAAAGGTATATAAAATAAAAGGTTTGGAAAAATCTGGGCTAATGAGAGTGGGAGCTTCAGCAATCGCTTTCAAGATGTCATGAAAGGATTGTTTCTCGTCAGTGTTCCATTTAAATTCAGCATCCTTTCTTATCATTTTCTGGAGTGGCCGAACAATTTCTGTAAACCCAGGAATAAATATGGAAACAAAATTTATCTTTCCAAGAAACGACTGCATGGACTTGTTTGAATGGGGCATCGCAATCTGTGATAAGGCATGGGTGCGTTCTGGGTCAATATTGGTGCCTTGTTTAGAAACAACAAAACCCAGTAACTTACCTTCCGTGACTGAAAAGATAGACTTTTTAGGATTTAATGAAATCCCATACTTCCTGCAACGCTCAAAGACTCTTCTGAGATGAGTTAAATGGTCAGTCCTATTTTTTGAAAAGACGGTAACATCATCAAGATAAATCATGACAAACTTACCAATCAGACCTCTGAAGGTGATGTCCATTGCCCTATGGAGTGTTGCTCCAGCATTTATGAGACCAAATGGCATTTTCCTATATGCATAGGTTCCCCAAGGAGTCCTAAAAGTTGTTTTCAACTGGTCATTCTTGGATACCAACACTTGGTTGTATCCTGAAAAACCATCTAGTAGCGAAAACATCTCAGATACGGAGACCTGCTGCAAAATTTTCTCCATTGTAGGAACAGGATAATTGTCTTTATCAGAAACCTTGTTCAGGTTTCGGAAGTCGACACACAATCTGATATCACCATTTTTCTTCCTTACGGGTACAAGATTTGCTACCCATTGGGCATGCCGAATAGGGAAAATTATTCTGGTAGAAAGGATTTTATTTAGCTCTTTTTTGACAGCTGGTTCTAGGCTGGGGTGCATTTTCCTCAATTTTTGTTGAAAAGGCTTAACCTCTGGTTTCGTAGGAATAACATGTTGCATGATATTAGGGTCGAATGTTTTCAAGTCCTCATAGGTCCATGAAAATATGTCCTTGAATTCATTGAAGAGTTTGACAAAGTCTGTTTTTTCCTGAGGAGTGCAGGCACTACCCAAGTTTATACATTGAGGGTTGTTTTATGTTCCTAGATTCACAATATCAGATTGCATGATGGAGCTATTTGTTTTACTATTCCGCGCAGCCTTGAATTTATCCTTCAAGTCATAAAATTTCTCAAGTTTGATCACTGATCTAGGGAGTGGACTAACCTGATCGAGAGTTTCTTGAATTGAGCAAGGCTTAGGGATTACTGCAAAGTTATATAGGTCCTCATCGTGAGTCATTTCATCTACGATAACATCCTTAAAAGTGTCCTTTAAGGTCAGAAAATCGATCAGCTATTCATCATCATTGAAAACTCTCCAGTTCATTATGTTGTCTAGGACAGAAGGCCTGAAAAGCAATTCAACCAAGAAAGCATCAGTAAGCATTCTTTCGGAAGGAATTAATCTAGAAGCGACGTTAGCCAAAAGGTCAGCTTCTTGATTCAGATAGCGAGGAATGGAGTTTATGTTAAATGCTTCAAATGCCAAAAGTAAATTCCATACCTCAGCCTGATAATTTTTTAGGTGACCAGCAATGCAGTGTATTGTACCACGTACCTGTCTCACAACTATTTCTGAATCTCCTAACACTAACAATGCTTTTACACCTAAGTCGATTGCTTTTTTAAGCCCTTGAATCAGAGCTTCGTATTCAGCCACATTGTTGGTGCATTCGAATTCTAACCTGCAAGCGATAAAGTCTCTCTTCCCATAAGGATCTATCAGCAAGCACCCTACACTAGCCACTTCTTTTGACTTAGAACCGTCAAAATAGAGAGACCAGAACCCGTTATTAAGATCTAAATGCGGTGTTTCAGAGACTGAAATTTCAGGTGGGAGTAGCGTAAAATGACAAATTTCGGATTGCTGATTTGAATCTGGAATTTCTGAAATTTCAGCTTCAAAGTTACCAAAAAATGAGTCAGCCATATAGTTACCCATTATGGTATCGGTAAACAAAACTGGTTCATTTGAGTCATCAATTTCAGTGACGGTATGTTTCATATACCGTTCTCTATCGATTCTGATTTTATTCAGATGACCCTTATGAGGTATCCACAAGTGCGACCAGTCAGTTGCGAAATATCCATCGAGCTTTTGTGACCAATCCCTGCTAAGAAAAATACCATATGCTTCTGGTATATCAGCAACAATAATATCGATAACAAAAAGGACTTGGGGATTGGCAGCTAACCTTATCAGCACTTCCTTCAGTTTACCTATTACCTTCACGTTTGAGCGATCCAGCTGTACAATATTGGTATCACAAGGCTGAGGGACAGCATTAAGCCTTTTACACACCGAGTAAGGAATTACATTTTTGGATTCCCCTGAGTCAATCATACAGTTATGTACTTTGCGATTAAATATTTCAAACGAAAGTAAAAAGGGTGGAGTTGAAGAATCAGATTTTTTGCCTATAGAAGATGCGTTGACTGAAGACTTTTGGGAATTATCTTTGTTGCTAACAGCACTATTCTGATTTGAGGAAGTCTTACCAGTTCTACTTGGGGGGACCCCTTGCACCATTTTCTCTCGAATCATAGGTATTTTTATGAGTTCATATAGAGAAATATTAGCTCTTCTCCTTTTTAAGTCTTCAATCAGGTCATATTCCAGCTCAAGGGAGTGTGCAGATTTACTATTTGTAGGTTGATATTTGTTTTTTGCAGCTGAACTGTTTTCTGTAACAGTTGTAGCAGGTTCAGTTTGAGGCTGGTCTTTATTACTTCTAGTGTTATACTTATGCTGATTCACATTGATAACAACCACCTTTTTGTCATCAGTTAATTCTGAGGTGTCCCAGAAATGACTGATGACATTGGGTGGTTTGTCATCATTGTTATCCTCTGTTTTTTTACTGTCTTGAGAACTCTGTCCAGAAGACTGAGCTTCATTTTCAGTAGTTATTTCCAGATCTGAAACTATTGATTTGAGAAAACTGTTAATTTCTTCAATGCTGTTGGCTTCAGAGGGTGTATTTTGTTTTGCAGCTGGATTTTGAAAAGGTCTTCTAAATAAATGTCTGGGTGGTTCTTTATTTGGGGTATTATCGAAAGTGCCCTTTTTTAAATCGATGATCTCATTAGAAAGTTTTTTGATAACTCATTGGAGACTATCCAAATCTAAAGCATCTTGACTTCTTTTGTCAGAACCAGTTGTAGTTTTGGCCGGACTATCGGCCTTCTTATGAGAAGAAGACGCTGAATCGGTATCTACTCCGGAATTTGCCTTTGTGGCAGACACATCCTTCTCAACCTTAATTGCTTCTTCGAAATTTTCAGCTAGAGTAAGTTTGGCCTTTTGCCGGACGAACATGGATATTTTTCCAGGTAAGGCTGAAGTGTAAAATTCAACAGTTACATCCTCAGTGGGCCTCGAAGTAGCAGGAATTCTATTCCTTAAGTTCAGAAAGCGTTGGTTAAAATCTTTAACCTTTTCTTTAGGTTCTATGCGAATTTTAGACAGTTCTGACACTAAGACTACCAGAGACTTGTCATCTCCAAACTTGTTTATAAATGCGATATCAAATTCGTTCCAGCTGGTAATGGACCCAGCTGTCAAGGAAAAATACCATGTTGAATCCCTTCCTTCAAATGTGAAAGGGAAAAGTCGACATACGACATCTTCATGTTCAACATCTAGGAGCCGGACTGCCAGCATAAACTTCTTGACGTGATCTTCAGCTGGCTCCTTCGACTCAGGGTTGAACTTAGGCAGAAGCTTCTCAGGATGTTTAGGCAAAGGATGCTGAACACCAGGGACATCAACAACATTCTGAGCCATCCAAGGCATAGGGTTAGGTGGGTTTGCAGCTGCCATGTTCCTAGGAGTCGGAGGTGGTGATGGTGATGTTGGTGGAGTGTGAGGAGGGGAATGAGGCGGTGATGGTGGTCGCCCAGATCCTCCTGACAAATGTGGTCCTGCCGATGAGGAAGGATGATTTACTTCTATTAGGGGTTGTTGCACCTGAAGATCCAGGATGGGACTTAAAGGAAACTGTTGTTCTCCCACAACAGGTCCAGAATGACGGGTGCGAGGACGGGTAACCTCAGGGAGAGGTAGCTCAGTAGGATGGCGCCCAGTAATACTTGAATAAGCTCTGGTTAAAATTCTTTGAGATTCATTTATGGCTTGTTCAATTTGATCTAGATCTTCTGGACGGGGAGCACCACTCGCATCAAATTGGGAGATGAGGTTTCGAACTGAGTCGGTTAAAGGATCGTCGCCTAGTCGTGATGACCGGCGTGTTCGTGGTTGTGTAGTTGATTGTATTTGAGGGGTAGTTTGCTGATTAGTTTTGTTAACAGGGTTGTTATCATCAACCATTTTACGCTAGCCCTCCTTCTAGCGCCATTGTTGACGGGCGTATTCGACTAAGCCCGTAATGGGGGAAAACGACCCAGTCCGGGACCCTTAGAGCAGGCTCCAAGCTGTTTGGGATAGTCGTTCCTGATAGGTCTAAAGGCTCTGTTAGCCTGGGATCCTAGAAGACTAATGGTTACGATTAATGCTACTGATAGTTAGTACTGGTCCTACGCTTATAATTACAAAGATTAATCCGAGTTATATATTACAAGCATCACAAACTGTTAAGTATAAAACAGTTAACCCTAATTACATGAATAGAACATAAACTTAGACAGAGTTCGTGTCCTACAAAGCCATGTTATAATTATCTACACATGTACAGTAATTACAAAAGGATAATCTGAATGTAATCAATAATAAGATCTGATTCAACAAGGTTCTTCAGATAGTACAAGAAAGCAGTAAATAAATAAAATATAATTCTGATCTAATTCCTATCCTGATCATGAGCAATAATAAATTAACCCTGTAGTGAACTGATGTCGATAAAGCTACTGCATGTAAGCCCTTGAGGAAATTTGAAGACATTCAAATATTACAAGACCATACAGAACTTACTACACATTATGTAACAATAATATCAATTATTTATTACAGAACATGACATACCAACACAATCAAAAACAAGAATAGTCGATATTTTATAAATAATATTTGCACAATTCATCAAGGAAATTATAACAAACATTTATAATATAGGAGAGCGAATAGCAAAATTGAAAGATATTATAAGCCATATATAAAGTTTTAAAACTGTAGATATGTATCAAACATCACCAGTCCAAACGCTGTAGCTACTGACAGATCACTGTCTAGAAACACAGATGGAACGAACCAGCAGTTTGTTCTCGCTTTCCCAATGTATTGACCCCCTCTCATATACGCTATTAGCCCTTTAAATACATTTTGAATTTCCCCAAAATAACACTCTGTAAGAGCTAATAACAACCAACATTGCAATTGCTAACAGATATCACATAAAAACGACAAGTGGAACATGTCGTTTTTCAGCATATGCACAACTATTCCATCCATCAAATGGGATTGAGGACATAAGCAAAATAATGGCACCTATAAAACAATCCTCCCAATATCGATTTGTCTCCAGGAATAAAGGGATCGTCCATATCACCGAAATCCTCAAAATCAGGGAAAGAAATATTCATAATGCTATCTGTGATATAAAACAAAAGAAATATAATTAAAATATAATTAAAATAGTAACAAATAAAATCATTAACAAACAAATTTAAAATAATCAAATACCTGAACTTGATCATCAAAACACCAAACCTGATATCACAATATCATATCACCAAACACTACAGATTGACTGGGGCATTAAAGACCTAGATATTAACTCCACTGGACTGACTCAGAGATTGAGTCTTAAATTGCATGAGAGAGATCTGAGCATTGAGCTCACGCAACTTTTCCTCACTCTTTTCATTCTCGTCCTGCAACTTAAGAACCCTCCTTATCAGTTTTTTTTTATGATTCTTTAGTCGTAAAAGATGCTGATCACTTACATCAACTTTTGCCTTTAATTTCACATTATCATCTCTCAATAAATCCCGACTCACAACTATTTCGTTCATCTTGACTTCCATTCGACGAACCTTGTCTAACAGACAACTAATGAACAGAGGATGAATAGTTTCCCCAATTCCACGAGGAACAGCCGAGGTTGTTTTAACAGGCTTCTCTTTTACCACAGAATCAGTCATGTAATCACCTAGAACTTCCTAAATATTCTTATCCGCTGCTGGAGGACTGTCGCGATCAAGGGTAACATCAATGTCAAGCTCAACAGGCTGAACCTCTACAGACAGAGAAGGATTTTCAGAGATATCATCAATGGTCACAGGGTGACTTTGACCAGCTGGATCAACAACAAACTCACGACGAACCACATCATCATTAACAGGTGAAGGAGCAGTGATTTCCTCATCATCAATCACAACCGTTTCGACTGGAAGCTTAATATTCACGGGGTTTTGTGCCATCTTGGCTTTCGCCATACTCCTGGTTAGCCTTCTAGCCAGCTTGGATTTGGATAATTTTCCTCGACGGTTTCCAATTTTATCACTATTGTTTGGTGGAGTGACGGGTGACAGAGGTGAGGTCTTCTTTACATGCCTAGACTCTAGAGATGTATGAGGAGTGTTCATTGGATCACCCATAGGTGCTTGAGAGGGTTCTGAACTCTCATGGCTAGGGTTTAACACAGATTTGTGTAGAGGATCCAAACCTGAATCTCTATGTTTGTTACAGTCATCAGGACTGTCAAACATGCAATGACAAAACCCTGAAAAACCATTTGATTCGATAAACTGCTCCCATGAGCGACCTGACTTTACCAATTCATTCTCAATCAACATACGGACTAGCCCGTGGTGAAATAGACTGTGGCTTACATGTTTCGGTCCCTTTTTTATGGCATTTTCCATTTTAGACAAACTGTGCAGAAGATAGTAAGGGAGATTAATAGGAAACCCTATGAAGACAGCCATTAAACGAAGATGGTATACATATGTCGATGACAACCGACCTTCGCAGGTTAAATACCTATGAATCAAATCAAGCATGGGGCGCCAATCTTTGAGGAAATACTTACGTGCAACTCCTGTTCGAAAGGAAATGTCTTGAGTCAGGTTCTTCAGCAATGATCTCCATTCCGTAATCTCCATTTTCTGATACTTAAACCACCACTTCCCAGATAGAGGCAAACCTGTTGCACTTGCAATCGACCTCTCATCCACCTGAAAGCACAAATCACCAACTTCTGCTTGGTAATTTACGAGGGACAAAGAAAACACTCTCGTGACTTCTGGGTTAGAATCAGAAAACTTCTCGAAGATCGGAAGCCACCCGACATCCTTAACCTTTTGCAAAAGCCCAGGGTTTGAATTCAACAGGGTTAATTCATAGGGTTCGACTCTCACAACAGGGGCCATTACTGGTTGTTTACAAATGCATAACCATGCACAGAATACATGCCAACACTGAGCCAAAGACAGAAGACCAGGTCGTGAGCATTTTAAATAGAGACTCAACAGCACTAAATAATACATAGGATAAGCCATACGTGAATGCAGGCGAAACCCTTGCGGGTTCAGCATGATCGGATCCATCACTACTCGGAGTGATAAACACAAATGACGGTTGAAACCCTGAAAGACTGATGTTATCACAATCTACCCTGAATTAATGACAAGAGATCTCTAGGTGTATGTAATAACAGGTGCTCCACTGGTAGACAGACACGACAAGGACTATGTACGTGGAGAACAGGGTGAGTACGAGTGTCATAATAACACTCTGAATTCGTGATAAGTGTGAATCGTGTTACAAATCAGTCGTTTAAACCATAATACATACGTTCCCAATCATATATTTGGCCTATTCATCAAAGGTGGCGAAGGATCATAAACCATATAATTTGAAACCGAACCTTTGAATATCATGATATACCAATTAATATCGATATGAATAATGGTTTCTGAACTTTAGGATATGGCATATGAGACATGTGTCTAAGCCTCAATGGAAACACAAAGATTAAACCTTTGATCACCATTACTCACCTTTGCATGAAAAACCATGGTAACACAATCTCATTAATGTGTCTAGCAATGACATCCACGAAACCGATTTAAGGAAACATGGGCAACTAGGATATACAACATCAAGCATAAAGACCATGAACACTCATGTGTCAAACTTCTTAGTCGAAAATCATACAAACCAGTGAATCAGAGGTAGCTATTTCATTTATCCAATGTAACTTGCAAAGGTTGTTCAAAAATGTTGAATGTCAATAAATCAGTAGTTAAGGAAAAATTCTCCTTTCAGTAGCTGAATTTATCCCTTTTAAAATTTAAACATTTCATCAAACAAAATAGGATTTTGTCTGATGAAATAATGATTTTAGAAGGCTGTTGAACGAGGGCACAACAGGTCCAAAATCATGAATGATAGCTCCACACATCCAAATCATGAGGGTAAGGCCACACACGCAGGGAAAATCGTGAATGACCCAAAAAAATCTCTCCCACCTTTCTACATGAGGAAAACAATGAAGAATGGGTAGTGTCCTCTCTTCCTTCCCACGTGAGGGTGAATGAATATCCTGGAGGAGTGTGCATGTGGGAAACGACTCATATTCCTACCACACATGATTTCCCATGCAATAACTATCCCCAACCAACTCCATATTATTTAATTTGGTAGTTGAATGAGACAAGGAAAGGTTAGTAAGTCAAAAGGGTGGGTGACAACTAAATGGGTTTATCAATTGACACTTGGATTTTCCCCATTGGCCCCAAGAGTTAAATAATTTCTCTCCCTATCCTTAGGAAAATCATGCCCTTTTCATTATGGTTGCATTGACATAGCTAGTTGGGGTTTATTTTAATCAAAATGCATATTTACATGATGCCAAAATTATAATGTGTCAGATATCATGATATACCATTAGCAACGATTTTAATCTTCGTAACATTAAACGCTAAATCAATGGTGGGGATTTTTCCTTTAGCTCCACACCACGATTAATTACAATAGATATATCATATACATTTAATGCAAATAGAGTCAAAACTGGGGTGTTACAGCTAATCTAACAATTCAACTCCAAGCCATAAAAAGGGGAAAGGAGGTGTAGGAAGACCTCTGGTGTACGCGATGCAGGACCGATGGACATACGAAAGATAATTGTCTAGCTTACATGAACTACATCTTGTCCGGCATGCAGAATCCATTGAGTACCCAGGGGATTCCCTAGTGCACCGTATGTCAGACAAGAGGACACTGTGACGCAGATTGCATGTTTCTACAGAAGACGGTATGTACCCCAGCTAATTTATATTGTAAATTTTGTAGATTTGTATGCCATGATAAAAAAGACTGTAGGGCCTATCAACTTTTGAGAGACAAAATGGTAGATTCCTATCTAATGAATACTGAGGATCAGATAAAGATTGAACATGTTGCGCCTCAGCTTCAGGCTGGGCCTCAGTTCTATCCTGCACCTCAGTTTCCACATGCACAACAGTTTTATATGGCACCACAGTTTCAGAATATGGCCCCGTATAACTTGTACCAATAGCAGTACCAACAACCACAATACCTACCAGACAAAGCTCAACTTCAACTAAGGGGGGGTGGAAATTACAGGGGCTGAGGAGGAGGAGGATTTGGCTAAGGGAGAGGGCTAGTTGTATGCTACAATTGTGGAGTACTGGTCCATTATGCTAGAGACTACCCTGAACCTATGAAGACTTGTTGATATTGTAGAAAAGAGCACAATGTGGATAAATGTTCGCAACTCATCGCTCGATGGAAAGCCCGAACGGTTGGAGCAGTTAACCCAACACCAAAACCTACACCAAATCCTATATTGAATGATCCCAACCTAAATTCTAATGTCAACATACAGATGATAGTCGCCGAACCAAAAGAACCAAATGTAGCAATGGTAACAAGGGTAGGTATTGTGACAAGTGCAAACCAATCTACACAGACAGAAGCTACGACCCAAGCGCAACTGCAAATGTGACATGCCACATAAAAGAAGGCATCGCTTAATGTCCAAGAATAGAAGTAGATATTCATTGACATACACCCAGAGTTCGTAGGAATGGAACATCCATCCACCTTAGGCCAAGTAAAAGATATTCCTGAAATATTCCAAAAGATATTCGAACAACTAACTGCAAACAAAAGTGCAGATAAGGTTAGTAATCTCAAACCATTCCTATCAAGTTCTTTGGTGCTAATTCAGGAGAAGGATGCACTTTCAAAATTGGGAGTGCTTATCGAAACACTTCCAGAGAAAGACCTTCCATTAAAGAAGGTTAACAGTGTCAAGACGAAGTTCAAAATGGGACATGAGCTCAGGATGTTAGCACAAATCAGCGATTACGACATGGACTATATCATAATTGACATAGGATTCAATGTTATCATTCTAATGCGCCAAACATGGGAAATAATGGGAAAACCACCCCTAGAATTGTCCCCAATTGAATCAAGACTTGGTAATGAGGAAAAGGTCCTGCCTGTTGGTAGACTGAGTCAGGTCCAAGTGGATATTGAACAATTGCACACTTTTGCAGACTTCAAGGTCATCAATATAGTAGATGATACTAACCCCTATCCCGCGCTACTGGGAATTGATTGGGTAATGGAAAATAGAACTATCACTAGTACATATGGGCAGATTTTTCCACGTTAGTTTTCCACGTTTTTTTACTTTTGTGGAAAAATCAAGGGTAAATTATGCATTTTTACAATTTTTTTTAAGGAAGCCCCGACTTTCGTCGCTATATCCACGAGAAGGTAATATGGGCGGATTTTTCCACGTTATTTTTCCACGTTTTTTTACTTTTGTGGAAAAATCAAGGGTAAATTATGCATTTTTACAATTTGAAGCCCCGACTTTCATCGCTATATCCATGAGAAGGTAATATTAAGTTTGTTTATTTGGATAATCCCGCGTTTATTTGGTAGTCAAACGCAACAAGCTGGGTCGAAGCTGGGTCGAGGGTTCTTGGAGAGGAGAATATAGCTGGGTTTTCACGGGCAGGAGAGGAGAGTAACAAGGCCATAAGCATGGGCTTGTGATCTTTTGCGTTCAGGAATCACGGGGATGGTGGCAGGGTATCCAACTGCTGACCCTAGCCCCAGGGAAACAGAGCTCACCCGAAATCCGCCACTCATCGAGGCAACTCCTGTGGGATTCAGAAATTACGATCAGAGGACAACAAAATATCCAGCTTCCAGCTTAATTTGGACAATTTAAAAAAAAATGGGCAATCTAGATGTTTTATTCTTGTTTTTCGCATAGGTGGAGGGTTTTAGGATTTATTTAGGGTTTATCTATGGGGTTGTTGGTATTAAACATAGGAAGCTGCTGAGAATAGTCCACTGGAGAAGGCCAAGGCCATGAAAAGCATAGACATTGAAGAAATCGCTATCCCATTGGACCAAGTTAATTCCAGAGTGCCAACTAACATGTACCTATGCCCTAGCGGTATTGACCTTGAGCATTCCATTGCGTTTTCTGATAGTCAGTGCCAAGATATCATGGCAGTCCTACTCGAGTGAGTTCAGTTCTAAAAATGTCTTCTTGTTAGATTTAATATCCTTGTTTGAGCAGAATGACATTTATTTAACCATTTTTGTACTGGGCTACTTGATACAGTTCGTTCCAGAATGCTGCTGGAATTTGGAAAGTGTTTATAGACACTGATACGAGTCTCCATGGAGAAACTGGTGCTTATGCAGCTATTGCTTTAGGTATTGCTGACTTCTTATGCATTCGCCTACATCCGGATATGTCTGATTGGTATGGAGCGCAAGTTTTGCTCAATGATGTTGAGATTCTTCATGACTTGGATGAGTGTCATGCACAGGTAAATTCTGTTACTGTGAATTTACCCATTTATTACCACAAACCCATATAATGTGCACCTCCAAGTTTCAATTTTCATTTTTATTAACACAAAATGTATTTAAATAGAGGTATAATACCCAACAGCTCTAGTGTGTAGCTTGAGGAATATTTTGGATTTTTTACTTGACATTCAATTTTCGTATTAATTAGCATGAACTCAGGTCTGATACCTTGCTAGAGTATGAAGGATCTTTTAAAACTTCGAAGCATGAGTACTAATAGCAGAGGATCATTAAGTATGTTTATGACACTCATTTTTATATAGATCTCATTTTTATATAGGAGACAGCCGATATAATACACGACCAAGTAGAGAAAGCCTTTGAGAAACCATAGATGTTACAGTATCCTAAAGAGAAAAGTAAAGCTGATACATGACTGTTTAAAAAGCCCCACTTATTTTATTTATCCCTAGACCACAACCCTTCACCTGAAAATGGAATACCTAACATGGTATCGGCTTGCCCTAGATTTGGATGGGTTTTTGGTAGTGTCCATAATCAAATCACCCAAGACATTTTTTACATTCAATGAAGTTTTATCCAACACGGAACAATGGGGTGGAAATTTTGCCCAGTTTTATATTGATGGCTTGGCTTGGACCAGGTTAAGAGGGTTTCCATCCATAAGAACGGGTTGGTTTTGGAGCAGGTTTGGAAGAGTCTTTGTTATTTTCGATATTCAGCGTACTCAATTCAGTATTTACTTTCAATGCACTTTATCCAACAGATGGGCTTTCACAAAGGCTAGATAAGTATTCACCGATAAGTATTTGCATTTGTGCATATTCGATTCACCTTTACCCCAGAAATGAATGAGGTTTTAGAGGAATTTTCATTTCACACACAAGAATAGGGTTAGGGTTGGAGCAGATTTAGAGGGGTCGAAACCTGAGTGTCCATGTGTAGTGCATATTTACCCTGTTCTTAGCTCATGTTTATATAGGTTTTCACCCACAATACTGGGGTAGGGAGTCGTTCGCTTTAATTCCCCTTATCCAATAGACAACAATGGGTGGGTAATTTCCTTTCCCCACACATATTGATAAATTTCTGTTCGCCCACTCATGAGTTTGTGGGCATTAAACCTCCAGATCTGATGGTGCAGGCAAGGAGGGCAAATAGCACTCGATGATTAGCGTTTTCGTAAGGAAATTATGTCTATGAAGAAGGGATGGAGGAAATTTGGAGTTGAAGTTGTGGATTTGGTGCTGCTATCCATGCTCATTCCATTGGTATTCTTGCTTAGACTCTATGGTGGATTTCAGAGCAGTAAGTTCATCTGAACCCATTTCATTTTTTATTTGACTTGATGCCCCCTTCTCACAGACTGTTGTGTATGGGGAATCTGGATTTGGAGTACTTTGGCTGGGGCTGGGGCACTTACAGTTTTTTATGAAGCCCATTTGTGGAATTTGTTGTGGTTTTTTTTCATTTTATTCAATCCATTGTAGTCCTGTAGCGATGGATTGTTTTGCTCTTCTACAGGCGAAGCATGCAAAGCTTCAACTCTTTAAAGAGAAGATGATCTTGATTGTGAGTTTTTTCTCTTGCATCTAGGAACATATATATCAAAAGGTAACTTAGGTAAGCATTTCATGTTTGAAATGCTTTCTCCTACAGCTGCTGGGCTGACATCCTTCTCTATTCCCCCTATTGTCTGAGACTGAGATGCCCCTTTTCCAACTATGCTTTCACATTCAGTGAGTTTCTTAACTGGAGAAGGAGAATAGAGAGATTGAGAGCTGTTAGTGTCTGATATGGAGATTTATTAGTGACAGAAACAACATATCTGTGATAAGACTTTCCTCTGTGATACCAGGAACTTGTCAGCTTCTGAGAGATGGGTAGCCTATTATCCTCTGCATATTGTGAACAATAAACCATAATCAGCATTGTTTTAGAGTTTAAAAATTACCAAAGTACCCAAAGTAGTATTTGCATATATTCACTGGGAATTAGTGCATGGAAGTCACAATGTCTGTACCAGAATCAGTATTTAACTCTTTCGACACTCTATTTATCAACATTGATTTTGTTTTTGTAAAATACCAACAATTGAAATGAAGACACATAGGAAACTATGATATAATAAAAAAGAGATCAACCAATATTTTGAGTTCAAGAAAGATTTATCTGTAATGCCAGAACTACTATTGAAATTACTTATATTGAACTCCCTATTTGGCCCAGATGAATTTGTTTCTTTCAATATGACATTAAATTTGAACTTTTACCAGCATTGTCTTTCTCCTTTGCTCATCCCTGCTAAAGCTAGATTTTGGGAGCCTAAACTTGGGATTAAGAAGCTTACTCTGTGGGGAAGTTGGAGGAGAAGAGCTCTATCTAGGAGAAGGAGAGGGCCTTGGTGTTGGCTCTAGCTTTGGCTTTCTCTTTGGCTTCGGAACTGCAGTTGGAGCAGAAGATCCCAAACCTGATCCGGGAGCAAACACAACAACTGCCAGAAGAACAACCATTAAAACACCACCATCAACATTACTAAAACACACAAACCAAACTAATAGCATCCAGTAAGACAATGATACCTGCATTTCCACCTTGAATTCTAGCTAAAACTCCCACCATTGGGCTATTGTTGTAGGTTGTAGGTTCTGTCTGTTGATAGTTGTCTCTTCTGTCAACAAAGTTATCATTTTGGTCAGGTCCTCCAACAAGAGCACCAACTAAAACATTGGGGTCACTTTTTTGGCCACCGAACCATGTATAATATCCTCCTCTGCAATTGATAAATGATGAATTCTCTTTGTATGATACAATGGAGGCAGCTCTGTGATGGACCTGACGCAGATAGTTTGTCCCATACCCCACCATGTAGCTTGTGGCTCTTGGATTGTCACCTAGTATGTAATCGACCTAGAAGAGCAAAGTTTAGCCAAAGGAAGCCTGATTAGGAATTGAGACTTTCTAACTTCTGCACTCTGAGTTATCTTAGTGTACAGGAAGACCCATCAGTTAATCTTGTTCCGAGATGAAATTTAGGCTATCATGGGTTTTATGATTATTATACCTGTGACTTGGCCAATGCTAACAGTTCAAATGGCTCCACTTCTCCACCAGGGCATTGTAGTTTCTTTCCAGCAGAAGACAAATAATCAGAGTAGACAGTGAGTAGGAATGAGGCACTTGTCACAACATGGATGTTGTTCCATTTCTGCCAATACAATAGCCCTCCTGAATACACAGAAGCACTCCATTAGTTCACGTTGCGGCTTAGCTATCAAGATAAAGGCATGCATGTGTTGTGTATTCTTGAAGGAAAACTAATGAAGTCCAACCTGGTGTTCGTTGTACATTGTATTCATTCTTCTGTAGGCATGCACACATGAAATACTCAGCTTTTTCTTGGTATTGTTCCATGACTGCCTGGTTTTGGGCACCTCTACCTTGCATGAGTAACTGATTACAAACCAGATATAATGTGAATTGTAAGAAAAAATTCTTTCTCAACTAATTTAGTGGATAAGCAGTCCAAACTACCTATTTATCATTTGGAATTGAGATATGCATTGTATGCAAGTTGATGGCATGGATGATTACAGCTAACCAGCTTAAGTTCACTAGACAGATTGAGATTTAAAATCATGATTAATTATTTTAATATCACAACCATTAAAAAATTGGTTAATTTATCATTTCAAACTGTGACCTTGGATGCAAGCACTTGAATTCCTGCATATTTAACATCCCAGTTGAATTCTTTCACAGCCCACGTTGTTCCACCTAGTGACTCTGCATTGTCTATCACATAGTTCAAATAGTACTGATCTCCTGTTGCTTCATGAAGCCATGTTGCTACCCACAGCAGTTCATCCTACACCCACCCAAACCAAAACATCATAAACCCAAGTCAAATGCCTATTTTTTCATGTAATTGTACCACGTTACTTTCTTGCAACAGAAACACTTACCTTATATCCACTAACAGACCCATAATACTTTCTTGCAACAGTGATGCTGCTGTCATAATTTCCTCGGTACTTGTCAGCAAACTCAAAAAGCTGCAGGATTCACCCAAACAATTGAATAGAGAGCTTGAGAGCTTGAGTGCATTTTCCAGTTATGAGATCATTTTCTGCTTGCTGTTTTTCATATTTATTAGTGACATTATTCAGGACAGCAGAGTTTTATTTTGATCTAAGTGTTAATGATCCTTGTTTTCTTTGTTAGTTGACCCCTAAAGTCACCCAGGGATTTTCCCTGTGGTTAACACAAATATACTCATACAAGCAATCAAAATATGTCTTTTAGTGCCTTGGAAGACTTACTTTAAATTTGTCTAAATTAGTCACAAACACTCTCCAAAGTCTGTAATGAATCCTTCACACAGTCCTTCAAAATATGCCAGGGAACCCTTAG
>LPNX010179043.1:116950-302117 GCA_001517045.1 Pseudotsuga menziesii | reverse complement strand
GGTACTTTTCTTCTCTAGTGAAAGCAAGCATCTTCTTTTGTATGAGGATTTCATAGATCAAACTACAATCCGCAAATCCCTATCCCTTGAAGGTATGAGTATTTCATTATCTCAAGTGTTGAATTTTTTAGGTTAATGAATTGGTTAACTATGTGTTGTTAAGGTCAAACCATGTTATACTTAGTTATATTCCTCCTAGACGAGTAGGACAAAAATTGGCTTGAACACAACACAATATATCTAGGGAAGTTGTGAAAATTCTCTATATCCATACATCATTATCCCATTTGTAAAAAGGGACTTTAATAGTATTTGGAGGCCTACTAGATTATAAATGCAACTTATGATTAAACCGGCATTTGGTTTTGTTTGAGGTTCACAAATTATTTACACCTCATCCCATATGTCTCTCTCATTATATGTTACTTGCATTTCTAACTCAAGTATAGTGGAGTGAGTCATTACATGGTGGTTTCTTAGAAGTTATAGCATAGGAAACAAAAGTTATAGCACAGGAAACAAAATGAAGGAGGACCGAGACTAGTGCTTATCCAAGTTGGGAAAATGGAATAAATAAGAGACACAAAGAGGGATAAAAATAAATAAGAGACTAGGAAGTAATGTTTATCATTTTTCTATTGCAGCTCTTCTTTAATTTCTTTCAAAAGTAGGTCGCACTTGTTTCTTTTTAAAACTGAATCTAGGTGGCAAGTCATCAACTTCTTAGTGTATCAATAGAGGTCTAGGGTTAAGCAATACCTTGTGGTCCTACTTCTTGACAATCTCGTGTTTGGTATGATGTGTGCAAGGTCCTTATCAGGCCTCTTGCTGGTGGTGGCATCCCTGTGACTCCAGACCTTCTCCTCCAAATTATGTAGTTGGTACATAGTAGTTGGAATGATAAAGATAGTGTTCATTGTAGATAAGATGTACAGGGATAGAATGAAGATTCCAGCTTCCTCTTCAATGGATGTGTGTGCCCAGAACTCAGGTAGAAGTCCAACTAGTGAATATATAGTAGCCAAGACTCATTTTTCTGCCCAGCCAAATGTTCATCTCCTAAAATGACTCATGCTGAATATATAGTAGCCCAAACTCATGCCGCTGCTGTACTGTACGGCCCTGCTCACTATAAATGAAGCTTCCTTGCCTCATTATGCATGCCATTGTTTACTCAATAATGGCTGTTGAAATCACCCTTGAACATGCATCTACCTTCACCTTCAACATGCTAGAAACCCTTGTAGCCTTTGCAAATGAGTGCTATTAGGTATAATAGTTTATACCCTAATTACTTATGGGGTGACATTTTTGTTTGGGTATTTTGTTTGAGTTGCGTTGTCTAATAGGAATACAAATTGAATTGTCTTTGTCATTAAGTTTGAAATTAATAGTAATTTGTGCAAGTTAAGTCTAATTTGCTCAAGTTCAATTCTGTTTTGCAAGTGCATGTCTGTTTGCCTTTGGATTTTAGATGGGCATTGATTCACTTACATCTTGCAATTTGAATAATGAAAGGAACATGCCAAACTAGAGTGTATGCTTCTTTTCTGCTGCAGTGTATTTCTATTATAGATATTAGTTGATTCTTTTTTAATTTATATTTTATCTGAACTTTCATTTTCACTGAATAGTGCCAGTGAAGAAGGAACCACTGGACTTGAGGCAAGACCGAAGAAGGACCAATAGATTCCTTTTCTCCAGGCAATTTCTCTTAAAAGGATCTAGTTTGGGTATTGGAGGGCCTGAGTCCCTAGGGAAAGCCCAAGTATCAAGTGATTTGAAACTTGAAGGTTGGATTTGAGCAACAAGTTCTGTCTCTTTGAGCATCTCAGTATTTGTGCTGAAATTATATAGATTTCCTTTAGTTTTTTGGCACTGAATGTACCACCGTAACTTGCAATTTTAGTTGTGAGACTTATTTGTACAAAATCGCATGTCTTACAGGAAAATGGAAGCATGTTAAGAAAGGATTTCAGCTACAGGACAAGTCACTGCATTTTAGTGCTCCACTCAGATATGGGTGAGCATGTTGAAAAAGTGCACTTCAGTATATTGAAAAATGCAATTCACACTTTTTAATGCTTGTTAGGTTTGTTAAATACTTATGATTTTCTCGCAGATTTGTTAGCAGTTCTTTTGGATGGTGGTGGGGTGCTTTCCATGAGGTACAATCTACGCAAGCTATTAAGCAAATATGCTACAGCCTACAATGTGTTTGAGCTACATATTTTTTGAAATGAAAATAAGGTAACTAAGTGTAAATATGCCTAAATGTTGTGTGGGAAATGACACTTTGTTGTCACAAATTTTTCCCTTTTAACATTTTTATTAGCAGATCTGGATGGAAAATACAAATCTCTACTACAATATCTCATGATGCTTTGGAAGCTTCAATACCATCCCATTCTGTGCTAGGTAGGTATGATAACAAGGACAGAAGAAGTCGTGATTGTTGGTTGATTTAGTGAGTCTCAAACTAGGTCAAGAAGTGAACATAATTAATCGCTCTTCTATTGTTATTATTTTGGTACATGTTCACACCTGGAAGCTACCCACCAAAGTACTCTTTATAAGAACAATGTTCTGTCAGAAAGGTGCATGACCTTAGGCCACCGAAATTCCTCAGTTATAGGAAAAAATTTAGACTTCATCAATACTTAATTTGTCTTCTTCTTGACTATCCATAATAATCCAAAAACAAAGCAAATGCTTCTAAGTCCTTTGTACTTCATCTTCAAGTACTTCCTCCTTGACTTCCATGTCATTTTAATGGCCAAATCCGTTCCAAAAGAGAGTAGGCTTTTTGCAAGGTAGAACACCACCATATATGGATCTCAAACTCATCAACTCAGATACACATATGTCCATAAAATCTTCTAGATGTTCTTGATTTCTTCTAACTCTCATTTACTCAAAGAGCTTAGGATATACTCCATTGGTAACCTTCTCGTACATATTTTTAGCTATGTTACTGTATGTATGTTATTTAATTTTCATTATGTTGTAATATAAACTATACCTTTGCTTTCCAAATAATATGAGCTTCAGATCTGAAAATCAGACCTATGTTTGTTGTTGTAATGACTAAACTCCCAATTTGATAACCTGCAGCTAACAATAGTTTTTTCTAGTTCCACTAGTTTCAGGACATCTAGTCAATCAATATTACAATTTTCTCAATATATTGTAAGAATTGGGTCAACTTTAGAAATGATTTTGAAGGAACTAATAAACTCATTTAACTACAAAATCCAGGCTTCCATTTGCGGTGAAAACTCCTAGGTGATCATTTAGTTCAGACATCAGTGCATTACCCCAAGTAACGGACGTCAATGTCAAGAATGCACTCAAGGATGTCTTGGCTGTAGATTGGGAGGAGCTTCCTGACCCTATACATGCTGATGTTATGAATGCATTGTCAAAGGATACCGATGATAAGGCTGGACAGGAAGCTTTAGCAAGTGCATGGCATGCAGCTGAGGTAGTGGAGCAGTTTTGTGGAGTTTTGCAATCCTTGAGAATGGAGCTAGATGAAATAAGTGGGAAAACAGGCGTGGTTCATTTTTTCTTTTTCAGATTCTTCAGATACTTATTAAGTATAACTCGTGTTTCTGAATGTACATTTTGTTTTCTTAGCTGAGTATCAAGGATTTAACACTCAAATATAAACTAGGCAGATGGGGTAAAACAAAATTATGCTAGAATATATAGAGGCCTTTACAAAAGACATGGACAAATTTTGAGATAGACTTAAAGATTGAAGGTTTAGTACATGAACTTGGCCTGAGTGAATGTTAATTAATTTTAATTTAACTTTCATGCTAAACAAGTTTCAAATCTTGTAATGGCTATCATCCTGACAGGGATACAGTCTCAACAGGAATGAGTTCCTCTCTTATGATATTATGTATTTTTATGGTGTCTCATTGTAGCTAGATGGCTTGTGCAGAATGTGAGACCCTTGCCAGAGGAAATTCAAGATGCTTTACGAGCTGCATATAAACATTACAGCAATTACTTGGAAGCATTTGGCCAAGAGGAAACTTACTTGAGAAATAAAGTTGAAACGAAGTTGGGCCGTCAAATGATTTATATAAAGATGCGATGTAGTGGGATTGACGCAGAATGGGGAAAGGTGTGTATTATGTATTCCTTTCCAAAGGAACTTCCTAGAGGTTGAGGGTAGAAACTAACATTTTATGGAGCATACTTCTTACCAATGTTAGGACCAAATTAGATGCAAATGTTTATTGAAATGCTTCATTATCCTTGTCAGAAAAACTTGAGTGCTATTATTTATTTATTTCATTGTATTATTGCTAGTGTATGCAATTTCATAAACTCAAGTTTCAAACACTTGATTGGCAGGTTTCACTTCTTGGCACCTCTAGAATTTCTGGCTCGTACATTGAACAATGTAGTTAGCCTTGTTAAATCTATCCCTAAAAGGATGTGGATTGTTTTTAATATAAATCTTGCTAAACCCTTAACTTATCAAAGCTTCAGTTTTTTATCACATAGCAAGTTTTAGGTAGAAACTGTGTGCATGATTTGGACACTTGCTATTCTTCACCAGGATCTGGTATAGTGATGTTGTTGGTTTTCGTGAAGACTATAGATTATGGGATTGTGCAACAAATGTGTTTTTGAAGAAAATAAAATAATGTCCTTCTACATCATATATTTTTTACACAGAAGAATCTGGTTGATGTTATAGCTTGTTTGGCAAGCTGTTTAGTCATATACACTAAAGATACACGAAATCGCCATATTCAACTAACTATTTTTTGGTGCCTAAAATTCCCATATATATATTTTTTAAAAACTACAGAGAGCATTGCTATAGCAACGACTTGGCGTGGAACTTTGTGATGTCTTTCCGTCGATATAGCGACGTCTGACCGTCACAGGTATTGGGGTTTGTCTTTTTCATTTTAGGAAGGGTCGTCGCAATTGCGACGTCTTCCCATCGCTATAGAGAGGGCCTACCCATGGAAATATACACACAGCAAAATATAACATCGTCACTCTTGCCACGCAATTAACGGGTCGTCACTATTGCGACGAAATTGTTTCCACGGGAAAAAAAAAGACATAGACGTGGCAATTTCCACGCTTCTCCATGGAAATTGCCACGTTTTGGCCGTGGAAAAATTTATCACTTGTACTAGTGTATCATAAACTTCAAAAGAAGGACCCTATCATTTGAGGATAATTAGATGAGTATGGTTACACCCCTCGACCGACTAGAAGGGAATAGATACGTTGAACTGGTGTTCAATGAAGGGCAAGGTGATCACCTTGACAACATCTACAATGCCACTTCCCTTAAGGAGGACCACATCAATCCTACTATGGATGGTAACCTGAGCTAGAGATGCTCGCGTTCATGTACATCGGACTCAGGGGAGGCACTTGAGAACTTGAAGAAATGATTACATGAAGTCTCCACAAGCACATGTGCTTGGATAACTAATTCTCTCCTGCGAGTGGGAACTTAGTCACGACCACTTTCCACATATGAAGTATTTCCTACCTTGGCAACATTCTTGACCAAGTTTGAATAATTAGTAACAGAGCCACAATGACTATCTGTGCTGGATTTTTCCCTAAAAGCTACTCCCACATGATGGTGGGGTAGACACAAAATCTCAATAATTGAATGGCTGCAGTGTGGAGGGATGCTAGAAGTACGGTTTGGAGGTGAGGTCGCAATTGTGGCACAAAGGTATACCATATTATTAGACCCTGCTGAACACTTGGAGCAATGTTCTATAGCATTCTGAAACTACCCGCGCTAGGAATGGGTCCACCACTTCATGCATACTCTTAAGATGGAACCCAGAGGCTAGTACGCATTGATGGAACTATTCCAAGAAACAAAAGAATGGGAAAAGGTTGCATAGAATTTCACATACACATTATAGCTCGTAAATGAGAAACCAATAGTTGATATTGTGTTGAAGACTATTAAGGAGAATATATTCGTTGAGATACCACTAGAGGTTTCATATTCTCATCCTTGCATTGTGCATTCCAACTCTTGCTGTGAGACAGTTCAGCACTAGATGACCTTATACTATAGCCTCTTCAGAGACCTAGAGGATGATCCGGCTAACATAACTATTCCAGAGTTAGAAGGATCACGTGAAGTAGAAGGAAGTGGCGTTTCCAGTGAGCATTTAATCAAGCTGCTAAAGATCAAGAAAGTTAACATTGGATCAAAGGACAATCAGAAATTTGCTAACATTGGAGATTATTGGGATGAAGAGATAGTAGCCAAAATCACTGATCTATTACATGAGTTCCAAGACCTATTCCCGACAAACTTCAAGGAAATGAAGGGAATAGTAGGAGATTTGGGTGAAATAAAAATTCCACTCAAACCCAATCCAAGACCAATAAAACAAATCCCCTACAAACTAAATCTATGCTATAAAGAAAAAGTGAAATCAGAACCCAAGCACATGCTAGAAGTAGGAATAATTGAACTTGTTGAAGAATCAGAGTGGATAAGCCCTATAGTGATATAAAAAAAGGTGACAGGCAAGGTCAGAATTTGTGTCGACCTTAGTAAGCTAAATGATGCCTAATTACATGATCCATTCCCAACACCTTTTATAGATGAAGTCTTGGAAAGCATTGGCGGACAAGAAATGTACTCGTTCACAGACCGATTCTCGAGATACCATCAAGTCATAATTGCACAAGAGGACCACCACAAAACAACCTTTCTAACAGAATGGGGATGCTACCAATACACGGTAATGCCCCTTGGCCGTAAAAACACCCCTGCTATATTTTTTAGAAGAGTAGTTTCTTCTTTTAAATATTTCATTCATAATTTTCTTGAATGATATTTTGATGACTCGACGGTATTTGGTCTGTTAAGAGACCATATTGAGAATATGTGCATGATGCTGCAAAGGTGTCGCCAGTATCAAATCATGCTGAGTTTGAGAAAATGTATATTTTATGCACCATTTGCTGTACTGGTAGGCCATGTGGTATGTCGCGATGGGAGCTCAGTTGATCCCATGAAGGTGGCAATTATTTTGGACTTGCCTCCACCTACATCGGTCACATAACTCAGATCCACACCAGGACATACTGGATATTATCAAAAATTTATCAGAGGATATGGGGAGATAACTGCCCCCATGGAGAAACTGTTGAAGAAGGATACCAAACTCGATTGGAACGAAGACTATCAAAAAATCCTGGATAAGATGAAGAACAAAATGGCTATCGTGCCAATATTAATATTCCTGGATTGGAAAAAGGAGTTCCATGTACATGTTGATGCATCATCAATTGCGCTGGGGATAGTATTAACCTAACCAGGAGAGGGCACAATTGACCACCCAATTTCATTTGCAAGAAAGAAACTATCAACGGTAGAAAAAAACTACACCAGAACTGAAAGAGAAGGGCTTTCCATGGTCTACATCCTACAAACATTCAGACATTATCTATTGGGTGGACACTTCAAAATGTTCACTGATAATTCTGCGTTGAAGTACCTGGTCAATAAGCCAATGTTGGGGGGGGGAATCTATTAGTGGCTCCTCCTAATCTAATAATTATACTTTGAAGTCATTGTGAAGCTAGGCCGACTAAACGTTGGTCCTGATCACTTTTTGCACATTGAAAGTGGGGAGGAACCCACCAGTTTATAGGATAATCTACCGGATGCGCAACTATTTTCTATTGATGTTCTTGACAAAGAATTTGATCCCATTATACACTTATTGAATACAAGCTATGCACCTTAAGGTTATTCGACATGGCAGAAGAAAAAACTAGTCATCAAAGCCTCAAACTACATGCTAATCGTGGGACAACTGTATAAGTTGGGACCAGAATAAATACTACACATATGTGTCTTTGATCATGAACAATAATGGGTAATAGTTGAGGTGCATGTGGGTTTTTTAGGAGGACACTACATCAAGAAAGAAACGGTGCCCAATATTTTGCAAGCTAGATTTTTGTGGCCTACTGTACATATGGATATAAGAAAATACTATTGCAATTGTGATAAATGTCCAAGAATAGGGAAACCATCACGACATGAGGAAATGCCACTTATGCCACAAGCTACATTGCAGGCCTTTGATAAATGGGCAGTGGATTTTGTCGGCCCTATCAGTCTGCCAAGGAAACGGACTGGTGCGCGCTATATTATAACTGCTACAGATTAATTGACAAGATGGGTAGAAGTGGTACCTGTGAAATATTGCACTACCGCAATAGCGGTGAAGTTTATTTTTGAAAATGTCGTCACAAGGTTTGGTTTCCTGAAGATCCTTATCACTGACCAAGGAACACATTTTGTAAATAAGCTAATTGTTGAATTGACTGTAGAATTCCAAATCTATCACAAGAAGACAACACCATACCATCCTTAATAAAATGGAACTGTGGAGACCTTCAACAAGATACTAGAGAATGCTTTGAGTAAAGTCTGTAATGTGCACAGAGATGACTAGGACCAGAAAGTCTCAGCAGTATTATGGGCCTAGAGAACAACATACAAACGACTGAATGGATACACTCCTTTCCATTTAGTCTATGGGAAAGAAGTAGTCATTCCTATGGAGTAAATTGTACCAAATCTATGAATCACTTCATTCACAAGGATGACAGACATTGACGCCGTAGAGGAAAGACTAGCATAGTTGATTCAATTGAAGGAAGAACACTTCATTGCGGGCTTCCATCAAAACATAGAAAAATAGCGAGAAAAAGCATGGCATGACGACCACATTAGGAAAAATGAATTCAAGGTCAGTGGACTCATTCTTATGTATGATAGCAAGTTTCTTAAACACCTAGGTAACCTTAAAACACACTAGCTAGGTCCATACGTGGTTGCGCACGTTACTGAAGCACACATGGTAAAAGTACATAAGCTGGATGGAACACCACTTGTGGGAAGGATCAATGGCATCCAATTAAAACAATACCTAGTAAAACTGCCAATAAACTAGCTAAGGTACAATTGGCGATGATATCCAGACAGCTAGCAAATATCGAGAGACTCTTAAATGCATAAAGCAGAAGGATTAATTTAGAAAGTCCGACTAGAATGAAGGTGGTATTTTTTGTCCCATCCTCCGTATTACCCTTAAATACCTTGACAAGTAAATGATGGCACTTAAGTGTGAGAGTACAACCAACAAAGGATGAGCCCATGTACTCTGTCAGTTGATCCATCATTATGTCCAGCCATAGCTAGTAAGACTCTTCACTTGTAATAGGTACTTACCTCTGTCATTGATGCATTTATTTATTGGGCCAAGAAACTAGAGAACCGATCCCATTGAGAACCACCCTGTAGAGCCAAAGTCTATGCTCATTGAGTTATCCAATGATAGTGAGGATTCCGCTATTTCATTAGCCTCACCCTGGTGGATTTTGGAAGTACCATACATCCCTGAACCAACTCAGCTATCCAAGAAGATGAACGAGACTCAAACTAAGTCGAAGGTATCTCTGAAGCCGAAGATAATGTAGAAACCACCGTAGAGGTCATCGCACCCACAACCACCAGCCACCAGTACAGCCAGTCGGATCTTAAAGTTTTATAGCCAGAGCCCCATCAAGTGCAGACCTGCCCACTTCCTCTAGATCCGTAGCAAAGATACTAAAGGCCCGCAGAGATGACCCAGTTCTGCCACCACCATCACCTCCAGAAGTAGAGCAGACGGATGAAGAAAATATCTTGCTCCCTCTGTATGTATCACCAAGGAAGCCAGGTGTCGTAACAGTAACGGTGGACATACCAGAGCTATTAGAAGAGCCCATTATTCTAGACGGTGTCACACAGCCGCAGAATTCCATCACTCCCAAACTCTAGGAATTGAAGTTTAAGGACTACGACACCAAGAAACAAGACATTTCCAGAAATCAATTCATGGTCGTAAAGGCCAGTATACCACCGAATGAAGATGTTGTATCTGCAATGGAGTATGCACGTGGATTCGAGCAGTCAGGTATCTAAAATATTCTCCTTATGCCCCATTTTGGCCACTCTTTCCTGGTCAGAATGTATTTCAAGCAGCTATTGGTATGCTTACATGGAGGCTACCTCTAGCTAAACAAATTGTATGAGGTAATGGTGGACCTGATCTCGGCCATTATAGGTCTCCCGCTGCAAGGACTTGAATCGGCCCCATACCTACACAAGGAGGGGGAAAAGATAGACAAAAACGAAATGAATACCAAGTACCATCTTCTCCATGGTGGAAATGGCTTCCTCATTAGCTCCATCGATGACAGTGTTGTAAGAGTTGCAACAAAAATCTTATGCAGTAAGGTCATGCGCAAGATGACGCCTACTAAGTGCACTGCTGCAATAGTAGAGCTATCAGAAAAGTGTCCGCAAGGAGTGCACATTAACTGGTCCTAGTTCCTTTTGAATGAACTAATGGATGATGCATGCGAAGCATAGGATCAGCCCATGGAAAAGTTTAATTTCTTGTGTCTTTTAATTCTAATGTCATTTGCAGCATGGGCTCTGCCACCGAATTATCAATCCATTGATATGCTAGTAGAGCTCCTCAACATGCCATACAAAAATATCTAGGACCACAAGGACAATAAGTGCAAGACCGATGGTAGACTTACATTCTTGCTACAAGGAGAAAGGATCAGGAAGATTGTGCACAAGCAATATCGATTGAGACCTATGATAATGGCCAAGTATCTATTCATTCACTTCCATGCAGGGCTACATAACATCATCATGAAACCCTGCCATGACCCTAAGAAGCAAGTGCTTTAAACTTTATTTATCCTCAGGGACACTGATATCAAATGGGAGATCAAAGACTAGCCTAAGGAATGGGTTAGCCAGCATCAGGTGCCTACAGCGTAGCAAGCGTCGCAAGCGGTCCACAAGGAAGCCCACCATAGGTGCATACCAATACCAATACCTAGGAGCATCAGGACGACTCCCAACAAGATGAAGAAGAAGATCGAGACCCACCTAATATCAATGCCAATGACCCCCCTACTGAAGAGGAGGTGAGCACCGAAAGAACCAAAAAAAGGAAGGGAAAACAACCCATGGAGGAAGACGAAGATGCCTTGGGAATCCAACATATGAAGAAGTGAAGGTCTAACCAATCCCATGTAATGGGAATAGTGGATGATGATCTGACCCTTATCATTGAGGAAGTCATCAAAGTAGGAAAACCAACTGGACAACTTCCATCACTACAAAAGTTAACTGGCTAGCCAAGACCATTACAGAAGTGTGCGACACCATGTAGGATGAAACCTATGGTGTCGACTCAACAGACACACTGGAAACACTAGTGCTGCTCCCACCATTAAGAATATAAATTCCCACCCAGGCATTTTCTACAGAATATGCATAGAAAGAGGAAGATGTCCATATCTTGGACACATTAATTCTAGATTTCTCAAGGCTCACCTTGTCGTAGCTATATTCCATTCAACATGCCTCCACCACAGAGATAAGAATCTGGGAAAATGTGGTTGCATATCAAGAAGCAAAGGAAACCAGGAAAGCAAGGATGTGCAAGCAAATAATCAACCGCCAACGGGAAGACTTCGCAACCCAAACCCAGAAACATGCCTCACTAGAGCAAGCTATCAAGGAGGCAGTCACTGAACTGTCAAATGAGGAGGATGAAGCTAAGGCAGATCGTATGTGCCATCTAAGATAGTTATCCAAACTAGCCATAGACTTAAAGAAAGAATTTCAGGAAAGGAGAACCAACCAGTAGATGAGCATGACCCCCGAAGTGCTCCAGCAAAGGAAACAATCGGCAAATCAAATTGTTTCCCGGCTTAGGGAAGTCGAGAATATTTACGTAGAAATAATGGAAGCAATTGCTACAAAATGGAAATGACTCATTGATGATGATACTGTAGAACAACTTATCGAGCAAGCGTGGCAAGCAGACCTACAGATAGTGGCAGTAAAGATAGAGATTAAGAAGCTGCCGACTAAGGAAAAATTCACCAAAGGTACTGATCTTAAGCAATTCCTAGACAAGTCAAGAGCTCTGCATGACCAGGAAAGCATGCGCAACAAGGATACGACTGAGCAATATTCCTACGCTAAAAGCGTAACAAATTTAATTCACCCTATCTAACAACAAATCCATGTGTCCAATCAGGCACTGGCCAATACCTCATTAGAACACCCTAGAAATGACAGAGTGCAGGAACTTGAGCAATAAGTAAATGAAGCTTCCCAGGAGATAGAACAACTTACTCCCATTGTGGCCCAATTCCAATAAAATTTTGGAAGTGCAGAACATTCTACACTAGAAGGTGCAACCGATACTATGAATGTAGAAGAAATAAAGGAAGAGAAAAGAGACGAAGAGGAAAACGAAGACAAAGGCGGGAAGGAGGATGAAGCGGAACAAGAAGAACACCATCAAGAAGGATCAGAACATACACAGGAAAAACCAATGGACATAGATTTTTTAGAAGAGGCCGAAGAAGAAATTGTATAACCCCAAGCCTTGAAAAAAAAATTGCAAAAGGTGCTCTACAGATCATGCCTCCTCATATGTCCCTTGCTTCGTGGCTTGGGACGAGCCACATGTGAGTGTTAGGGGCCAGTTGGCTTGGGAAAGGAGCATAAGGAAGAATCTCATGCATGAGAAAATAAGGTGTGTCATGTGCATGACAGAAACAAATGAAGATCGCAAAGGAAGAAAAGGACAACTGCAGGTAGAATAGAGAGGTGCGCGGCAAAGGAAAGTCAAGCGCAGAAGTGCACAAATGATAATAGACGAAAAGTGAAAGGTGCAGAATCCAAATCATGTCCATTTATGGCAGAATAAGTCTACATCTACACACGTATGAGGAGATATTTGTAATTCGAGCCGATAGTGCCTTGTGTCAAGTCATGATCACCACAGCTGTAGCCTGAGGGGCAGTTGATGGTGACAGTTAACTGACTGTCGGTATGCACTCGACCCTATGTGGTCATGTAAAATAGTATAAATATGAGGGATGCAATAGTTAGAAGGTTTTATTTTAGTGGATTTTAGTTGCTTATTATTGATTGCGATTATGTTGAGGTCATTTTCCAGTGATTGTTGGTCAGTTAGTGGTAATCCATGGTTAAAGATGCCATTTCTGCTATAAGGTTGCAAAGATCATAGAAGAGGAAGACTCATCAAGAGTCTGGTAGCAGTGATAGGAGGCTGTTGATCCATGGGTCTCATTGCTATGTGCGTGGATAGCTAGGAGTAGATGTAGGGTAGAAGAGAAAACCAGAGAACATGAGAACCATAAGTTTGATTCTTAAAGACATATCTTAAGATCAGTATGCATCCTATAGACTACAAGGTGTTGTATCTCGAGTCTCATGCCAAATGAAGAGCACCTTGGTGGTTTTTTTCAGATGGGTTTCCATGTTATCTCTCACGTTTGAATGAATGATTGATGTGGTGAATGTTTATGTGAATGGGTTTTATTTGCTTTCTGTATAATGCTAAATGTTGCTTAAATCCTTGATGTTATCATGTAATCAGTAGACAAATCATTAGAAAGGCATCAGTGAAATGAACATGTATATATTGGCCTGTATGCTTCTGTCTTGAGTCACGACTTGAGTCGTAAGTCCTTTGATATGAGTCAGCTGCGTCGCATAGGTTGCAGCAGTTACAAGGTGGAAAGAAAGGGCTATTCATACGTGATGACATGTATTCATGCTTGGTCATGTAAGACTAACTCCTCTGTCCAGCCATCCTATTGCATTCATTGAGCTGCTTGGCTATGATCCAAGGGACAGTAATCCCTCGACAATCGCAGAAAAATGGTTTCGGTGGTTACCCATTGAAGAGATATCTCGAGTGAGAGTGTGCCTTCTACATAGTTGTTGCTGATGGGGCTTGCTCTGTTGGGCCGATATCTCGGGTATTTGTTGGGTTACACTGCGTAGAATCTAGTTCGTGCGAGTTAGGAAAAGTATCCAACACCACATATTGTACCACAGAGACTCTGACTATCCATCACTAAGGCCTTACATTTATGTACCATTCCAGAACCAACAGACCAATAGTCTGGAAGATATAGCATTCCATGAGAAATCCATGGGTCCAATCCATGAGGATATAGCATTCCATGAGATGAAAGTTAGTTGTTTCTGCTCATATCTAGGGTGAAATACCTACTACACCACCAATCATTTCTTGATTTTATTCAAAGAGGATAACACTTCTCCTATAGGTGATATTATGGATATCATTACATTCTATCCCTCCTTTTTCACTGAGGAACAAAATGAATCGCTACAAAATGAGGTAACTCTCCGAACACTGAAAGGTTCTATGCACTCTATGAAAGCTAACGAAATCCCATGTACTAATGGTTTCCCGATGGAATTCTATATAGGTTTCATGGACATAATAGAAGTCAATATCCTTCCTCTCACCGAAGTATCCAGAGTAAGGGGCATACAACAAATTCATAAAAGATGCTAATATCGATTACTGTTGTCCCATTTCACTTTACAACATTGTATACAAGATCATCACTAGGGTAATTTATAGCATGTTCAGGGGTATATTATCAGAAAATATTAATGATGAACAATTTGTTTTCTCGCAAAAATAAAAATCCACGACCCTATAGTTATTTCTCAAGGGAATCTTCACTCTGCCAAAACTAGGAAAAGTCGGGTGGTTAGCATCAAAGTATACCTATACAATTCTTATGATCATGTTAAATGGACTCATATCAGACCGATTTTAGTCCACATTGTCTTTGAGTTGTCTATGATTAAATCAATTCTTGCAACTATTCTTTATGTCTCTTTCTTATTACTTATTAATGGTTCCACGGCTAATTGTTTTAGAACTAGGAGGGGTATTTGATATGGAATCCAACTAGCTCCATGCAATTTTATACTAATTATGGATGGGATCAACATAATAGTCAACAAAGTTGCTTCCTCTAGAGATTATAAGGGTTTTTTTAGTGGTGGTAATGTCTCTTTATCCCACCTACTAATCATTGATGACATGGTGTTTTTCACTCATGGTTCTCACATGGATGATCTATTACTAAAATCCATTATGAGAATATTCTCCATTGCCACTTTTATGGTTTGTAATTCTTTGAAATCCTCCATATTTTTCATGAATACAGACCCTTGCAGTGGAACTATGTTACATATATAAATTTGGTTTCTTTATGGTTAACATCTCATTCAGACTCAAATACGCAGGCTTCTATATCGAGCCCAATGAATACATGCAAAGAATAGGAATGGATGATTGTGGGTATTGAAAATAGACTTAATTTATGGTGTAAAAAATATATCTAATGGAGGGGTAGATTGGTTATGATCAATTCCATCCTTGAAGCAATGCTTTTTTTCTTCTTCTGGATTTCATTATCTATTCTCACAACTGGTATTCTCCAGTGGATCAAGAAATTGTGCATAAATTTTCTTTAGGGTGGTAATGAATCTGAATATGGATTCCCTTGGGTTTCCTAGAATAGGATCTCACTCCGTAAATATCTCGAGGGTTTGGGTATCAAATATCTACCATTTTTTCCTTGGCACTAGCTTCCAAATGTACTTGGAAAATTTTAAAATTAAGGGACTCTAGGTCAGGGTTATATATCATAAATATATCTCATCACTCTTAATTCAAGAATGATTCGAATATAAGGATAAGTAACTGAAGAATATATCCACTATATGGAAAATATCATATCCTTTTTTGGAATTATTGGAGACTAGTTATCATAGAAACTAGGCAACCACAAAAGTGTCTAGATTCATCAAGACCCATGATTGGATGAGCTGATTTCATGCTATTTTTGGAAGAAATGATTAAGTCCCTAAATCATCTTGGTATCCTTTAATTTTAGGAGATCCAAAATCATGACATCAACATCCTTAGACAATGTTAGCTCTCTATTGTTGAACTTGATGTAAATGATATAGAGAGTCACATATGGGATAGATATCTATAGTCTGTTTCTGTCAAAAATGTATATCTTAGAGACAAGGACGATGCGTTATTATGGGTAAAGAATGCAAAAGGTGGTTTCTATGTTCCAAAACATATATGGTTCTCATAGGGGAAGAAGATATTCCACCTCGTACATGGTGGTGCGGGATTATTTGTCATCTAAATTATCCATATAAGATCGATATATTCTTATGGCTCACTCTTGAGGGCAAGGTGTCAGCTCTACAATGTTTCGGTGTACAAATTAAAAATTGGTCCTTGTAGATTCTCTCTATGTGCATATGATGCTCAAAATATTGCACATCTTTTTTTATCTCTTATCCATACATATTGGAAATGTGGCACCAACTTTCTATCCTAATAGGCCTTATATTTGTATGGTGTGGTATCAACATTCAAGAAGCATGGAATTCATGGTTAAGCAACATCTATTTTCATTACTATGTTGTGCTCCTCGTCTTCATCACATGGGGTACAGTATTGCTAGGAAAAATGATATCTTCGAATACGTACTTATTCCTTCTGATATTTATGCTATTAAATGTCTTTTCATCTTCAAATCATTTCCCCAAGGTGATCCAATGAAACCACCTTGAATAATCTTGAATGTATTCATAGATTCTTCAATCCCTTGGGAATTTGTGGATGGAGACTCACAAGGTCACCCACGGATTGGTGGTGTAGGTGGGATTATTCACACAACATGCACTAATTTACCCCTTTTTGATGTGGAACTTGGTAAAGTCATGAATAACTATGCTATATTTGCATCTATTAAACTCTTATTGAATCTTGCACGTACACTTGAGATTCTACAAATTTAGATATATATGGTGACTCTAAACTTGTTATTGATTTTATGAAGCTTGGAAATACACATTGGAATATCTTCTTATTACCTCTATTCGAGGATATCAAAAGTATCATCTCTATTTTTGAGAATACCTTTGTTAGGATTATAATCCTCCCTTGTCCAATTTCGTTAGTCACCTAGAGTAAATTTAGTCATTATTTGGGTCCATTGGTACCATTGGGTCCACTTGGCCTAATTGGGCCACATGTACCAGTTACTAGAGTGTGGGGAACACTAATTGAGTCTAACTTCCACTGACTTCACTTGCATGCATCCATTTAGGATCCTCATAGACCAATCCCTACAATTTAAGCACCACTCGGAGTGTCGACACCAACCTCCTTCAGTTGAGTTCAGTTGGTTACTAGTCAAGCGTAGTTAGGAGTTAGTTACATTCAGTTCTAGTCAGTTACATTCAGATCTACTCAGTTAGAACTAGTTATGCATGGTTGCATGTGGATGAGGCACATTCACTCACCTACCACCATTCAGTTAGACTAGTTAACTGATAATTAAGACTGAATTAGACACTTGAGTTGAGTTGTTGAACTCCAATAGTGATATAGACAAGTTCAGTTAGCCATACAATAAAGTGGGGTCAAACCAATTCAAATTTCCTCACATGGATTCGAAATGGATGATATTATTTATCTATTTAACTACATTGTAACAATTATCCAATTACTTTTTATTAATGAATGCATTACACATTTCCAAGCCATTTTTGCACTGTTTCATTCTTCAATTTCTGAGTAAAATTGTCTGATCTATTTTGTGAGTTTTGTGTTGATCCATATATCGATGTGCTCAATTTTATATGGTGTTAGAACCTCGGCAGGACAAGGCACTTATCCTACTACATATTCATACTTGGATAAAAAAAAATTGAGCAAAATTGCTTCTTCTAAGATTGCACTAGAAGCGACAAGTTTACCACATAAATCCTAAGAAAAGGAATCATTGATCAAGAATTCTGGACTAAATAATATTGGTGTGATGAAAAATTGAAAAATACAATATATTCAACATGACAGTGCCCATTTTTTTGTTTTTGCGGGTACAACTTCGATGGATTCATCAGTTCCTCTTCTCACCCCATTCACAAGCTATTCAGACTGGAAGTTGAAGATGATTGCATCTCTAAAGAGACAAGATATCTATGAGGTGTTTATCGGAATTTGAAAAGAGTCTTATGAGAATGAGAATGACTATATAAATTATGGTGATGGATCTTTTGGAGCAATAGGTCTGGCCCTTTCTCCTAGCTTGCGCTACCTCACTAAATCTGGTGAATACCTAAAAGATCTCTAGAAAAAATTGGACGAAACTTTTGGAGAGAATAATGAGGATAATAATAGAACTTTGGAGAGAACACCCAACAACACAATATTTATTGATTCAAAATTATCGGCCTCTACTCTCTCTGATGAAGTTGTTCAATATGAAGAAGAAGCAGAATCTTGTACACAATCAATCTGAATTGAAGAAAGTTTCCTTGAAGTGACTCCTTCTCTTGGTGCTCCGAAAGTTTATGAGATACATGATATATCATGTTATCATATGGATGATATATAAGAATAATTTTGAATCTATGATATTGAATAAAAACACTGCTGCACTTCTATGCAAACATTCTCTAGTTATTGTCCTTTAAATTTTGTGCAAAATTTTCTAGTGATTGCTTTCGAAAGTGAAGAGGAATTTTATTTCTCTCGCTCTAATGTTCTTTCTGGTGTGCAGATAAGTAATACCTTGTATATTTTGGAAAAATTATGATATTTTAGGAGTGATACATTCGCTTTCCTTGATATATATCTTCTATCAAATTCCTATAGGATTGCATGCACCAATATTCAGAATTTTGAAGAAAGAGAAAACTGTGCATCTACTGTCTCGATGGACCGTACTTTTGGATCTGATATGAACTTATTTTGATCTGATATGATATTATTTGGATCTTATCTGATATTATTTGGGTTAAATTTTATATTCCAATATCTTTCAGTCATGCTTGTAGCTTTTCTAACCAATTTCAGTGTGAGGACTCAAAAAACGCAAGTCTTCTTCAAATTTGCTGCTAGGGATTTGGTGTTAGTTTCCTCTTATGAGATTTATGATATTTTATTTTGTGAATAATTAGTTATTTATGAAGCTACATCAGATTATGGATCTCACTCATTCACTCTCCAGAGTGCCATGGTTGCTCTACCTTTGGTCACATGCTCATCTCCTCACAGAACTAGTTAAGAGGAAGACATTATGCATCTGGCTGGACACATGCTCCTAACACTCGGGGCTGATTTTACCACTCATTGTTTTATTTTCAAGGATGAAAAATATCAGTTTCTTGATTGTTCCTCACATGGCTTGAATCCTCAAGCACTTTTTCTCTCTTATTAGTTGATTTCAGTTGCTCTACATGGGTCCAGTTTTCATCCAGCAACTGTCTATGCTCCTTATTCAGTTGAGCACATTATTCTTATTCCAAAAAGGAATATTCCTCCAAACATAATCATTTAGTTTGTATGGAGAATTTCACATTCCATGCCCTAGGATACCTATCCACAGTAGAATAATCTTTTTCTTGATGGTATCTGCTTAGTTTGAGCAGGGGTATTTTTCCCATGAGGTTTTTTCGCATTTCCTTTGTTATATTGAGCAATTATTTTTTTGCATTTTAGTTGTAATGGGTGGCATTTTGTCTTAGTTAATAGGGCCCACATTTTCCAAGTTAATATTCAGGGGGGGTGTTAGGATTATAATGCTCCCTTTTCCAATTTGGTCAGTCACCTAGAGTGAATTTAGTCGTTATTTGGGTCCACTTGGCCCAATTGGGTCACATGTACCAGTTAATAGAGTGTGGGGAACACTAATTGAGGCTAAATTCCACTAAATACACTTCCATGCATCGGTTTAGGAGCCTCCTATATGAATCCCTACAATTTAGGAGCCATTGGGAGTGACTGCACCAACCTCCTTCAGTTGAGTTTAGTTGGTGACTAGTCAAGCTTAGTTAGGAGTCAATTACATTAAGTTCTAGTTAGTTACATTCATTTATACTCAGTTAGTGCTAGTTATGCATGGCTGCAGGTGGATGAGGCGTACTTACTCACCTACCATAGTCAGTTAGACTAGTTAACTAACAATTAACATTGAATTAGACACTTGAGTTGGGTTGTTGAACTCTAAGAGTGATTTAGACAAGTTCAGTTAGCCATGCAGTCAAGTAGAGTGAAACCAATTCGATTCTCTGCACATGGATTTGAATTGCATTAGGCTATATAGCCATTGTACTACATTATAAAAATTATCCAATTACTTTTGATTAATGAAAGCATTACCCAGCTACAAGACATTTTTGCAGTGTTTCATTCTTCAATTTCTGAGTAAAATTGTTTGATCGATTTTGTGACTTGTGTGTTGATCCATAGATTTATGTGATCAATTTTATAATAACCGACACACACATTTTCTCGAACGCAATTTTGAGGCAATACATGCTATCCAAACAAGGTCTACTCTTACTTGCATGAACTATGGAGAAATGGGAGAACTTGTATAGCGTTAATTCCAATCTAGCCAGGGTCATATACAATCTTCTCAATATTAGCTCATATATATTATACACATGTATTGCATATTTTGGTGATATTTTTTGAAAAAGTACTAGCCTAATTATGTACGACCAAGGGGTCATATGAACAATATGGTTTTATATCAATAAAGCCGTGATAATTTTCCTATGGGAAAAAAAGGTGATTTAGGTTGGTTGTGTGAAAAAAAATGATTCTTTAGTGCACTTTGGAGACCAAATATGTTGTTATGGCATAGATAAAAGACTTATACACTTTTTCAAAATAACCCCATAAACTCAAAGGAATAATTCCTTATAAGTTTCATCATGATTTGTCATTGTTTTAAGGGAAAGTGAAACATTTTCTAGGTATAGTTATATCACAAGCAACAAAACTTGTTCACTTTTGGTTTAAAACAAGTATGTCAAATAAATGATTTTATGCAGTTTATTATAAATAAATTATTTGATGTAATTTGTTGTGAACTTGTGTAACACAAATATGATATGAATTGATAAGGAGAAAAGATAATTTATTTTTAACTCAAATATTTATATGCCAATAGGTCTTATAGCAAGGGTATTCTAAAAATGACAATTAAAAAGGGATTTTAAAGGCACCTTAAATATCATCCTTTGTCACTCTCATCTTTTTAATCATGTAAACAATACGATTACTTTTCTATTTTGAATGTGTTAATGGACTTGGATGTATCCATTAGCCATTGGAGCACTCCATACAAAATTAATTTCCTCTAATAACCCAATGGCATGCTTAATTTTAACTCTAACAACAATATAACATAATTCATGTGCAAAAATAAATTAGAAGAAACATAGGTAACTAGACATCAGTTAATGTTGATATAAGCATGGACACTTATCTTTAGACGAGTGAAAGTCCATCAAATTAGTTTTTAAGGATAAATTCACAACCCAACTGTGGAATCAATTATGGATTCCACACCTAAGCCAAACTATAGTGCTAGGGTGAAAGCAACTCCTTATCCTGACCCTCCTCTCTTATTAAATAGCAAATATTCTAAGTATAGAGCATTTCAATCTCTCATCTAGAAAGGAATGCACCATGGAACTTTCTTCAGTTTCATAGCACAAGGAAGATATTTAATTTCTCTACTTCACATTTCCTTATGAATCTTCTTCCCATCCAATGAAAGGAAAAAAGAGTCCAAAACTATTGGTTTTCTACTTTGATGCAGGGGTATCTAGGCCCAAATGAAAAATTCAAAGTTAGAAAATAGGAGAAACTAGTGTACAAGTCGACAAGGTAAGCAATGAGACATGAGGTTTTTGACTCGCCATAGTTGACGACCAATGACAAGGTATTGGAAAGCATGGATGAGACATACCAACCATGAAAAAGAGAGGAGTCGAGAAAGGAGACCGACACCAACAAGTTGTAAATTGACCAAACATATAGGATCTCAAGTAATGGATCCATGCGAGTAGTTGGGGTAGTTGCATAGTAGTTGTGGAATTTTTTTAAGCACACATGGTGGTGAATCCTATTGAAGAAAATTAGAGAGTGTATTTAATGCATCCATGGCAGTTCCTGGGAGTTCTGAATTTTAATTTTGGCCAGAAAGTGAGTGTGGAGCATAGATGACTTAAAATTACCTCATTCCTATTTATGTTATAATAGTTGGTGTCCATTCTGACTAAGTCTTTGATATTACTTGTAATTTATCTTATACAAATATTTCTTTTATTTAATTGAAAAGTCATAGTACTTGGCACAACCATTCTTGTGTGCATGCTATTGTTGTGTGCTTTGATCTACAGTTAAACACTCAGGTCACACCCTTTTAATTCAATTGGTATCATAGCACATAAGTTATCCTATGTGAAGGTTGTAGTTGCAATTAGATGGGAGGAATAAGACTCCATATGTAGTTGGGTAGAGTCATGGGAGTGTTGATATAATTTTCTAAGCAAAGAAATGGCTCAGACACGTCTTAATGTCTATGGTAGAAGAAAACGCGAGGGCACACATGTCACTATTGATCAAGAGAAGTTTGTGGAATTTGTTCAAACAATGAGGATGCATAAAAATGAATTAGAGACTATGAAATAGGCCCAATGAGGAGGAGATGTTGTAGAAACCCTTAACCACAATGATGATGAAGTGAAGGATTTATAGGTTGAAGAAGAAGAGGAGTTAGATGAACCAAAGGATGGAATATTAAAGGCTCTATATTAGATAATGGGTAAGGATAAGATGGATGAGCCTACCTACTAAAGGATTTTGAATACACAAAATTTTATAAATTCGGTTAGAAAGATGGAGAAATATTTTGACATGGAGCAGATAGAGCACACCAAAAGGGTAAAGGATTCCTATATGAAGTTCAAAATTCATGTCTCATTATCATAGAATAATGTGTAGGATGAAAGAGTAAAGGAAACAAAAGATAAATGCATGGTACATAATGGTCGCCAATCTGAAGGACAAGTTCCTTCCCGCCAAGTGCATGATTTATCTTTTCACAAAGTTGTAAAAGTTGAGGCAGAACGAGTCAACTATGAAAGAATTCACCAAGGAATTCTATCGTCTGATGATTAGGTCAGGGTAGACTCAAAAAGGAGAGGAAGAATTTTATAGATATGTTAATTGGATGAAGTATGTCATACAGGACAAGTTGATCCTATTAAAGTCCATACATGTTCAAGAATCCTATTATCTAGCATTGAAAGTAGAAGAGAAATTGTTAAGAAAGGATTTGATGAGTAGAGGGAAGATGACTGCTTGAATTCAGAAATATTTTAACTCCATAGGATACACTAGTGCAAGAGGAAATAAGAAACTTGAGATGATCGATGAGAATAAGGTTCAACCAAAGGCAATGTAGCAGAATACTGATGAGTAGCTAAGAAATCAAGGAGTTGAGGTAGTAATCATTGTAGAGGATGTTTCATAGGTTGACGTACAGACAAGACGTAAATACTCTGCTACAAGTTTCAGTAACTGGGACATAGTTCCTATGAGTGCCCAAAATATTTACATGTCACAAGTCAACAAGAAACCAGAGGTCAATGTTATGAAAAATATTGTTTGACTATGGAGGACAACTTCAGAGAAGTAGCATAGAAAATAGGTCAAAACATGGCGACCCAACAAACACTATTGCAGTGGATGCAAAAAGAGAAGGAGTTGATATAGAGGAAATGATTTTTTCAAGCAAAGGGGAATATTACAGATGTTGTAAGACCATTGTTGAGGTAGGAAACATGGATAATATAATATATAAGTTAGTGATGATTAAGTTGGGTATAAAGTACCAACCACGCCTAAATGTGTACCAGGTGTCGTGGTTGCAGAAAGGTCATGATGTTATGATCACACAATATTGTGTGATCAATTTAAATATTTGAGGGTTGCATGATAACATGCTATGTGATGTGATTCTGATGGATGATTCTCACCTATTGTTGGGTCAACTATGGAAATACGACCAAAAAATGATGTATGAAAGTCATCAAAATATGGTTACAGTGGAGAAGGACGACAAAAGATTTTGGTCGATACCCATAGTTAAATAGTATAACATCAATCAAACAGAAAGTGGAAATTGGGAGAAGAAATTTTTTATGTGTTCATCAAAGGAGTTATTAAAGGAGGAAGAGAAGCACCAATGTTTCTTTTTGATTATTCCGAAAATCCCAATTTTTAACCGGTAGACTAAAAATATCCTGACGAAGGTCAAGGAATTTTTTTCATAACTTAAAGTTATAATGGTTGATGATATGTAGAATGGGTTGTCTCCCACTAGGAGTATATCACATAATATTGACATAATTCCATGGTAGATCCTGCCAAACAATGAGCTGCATATAATGACATTGATGCAGAATGGTGAGTTGTACCAACAAGTCCAAGATTTGTTGGACAAAGGGTTGACTAGAGGGAGCCTAAGTCTATATGTTGTACTAACTGTACTAGAACCAAAGAAGGGAGGAGGAAGGATAACATGTACCAAATAAAGGGATATCAACTATATGACGATCAAGTACATGTTTCCATTTTTAAGTATGGATGAACTGATTGATTTCTTGAGTGGAGAGACATAGTTCACCAAGATTAACTTAAGTAGTGGATACCACTAGATCCAGGTAAAGGAAGGTGATGAATATAAGAAAACCTTTAGCAAGAAGGAAGGAATGTATGAGTGGTTGGTTATGGTGTTTGGTTTGAATAATGTGACAAGTATGTTCATGATGCTAATGGACATGGTGTTGTAACCATTTCTGGTGAGATTCGTCATTTACTATATCGATCACATATTGACTTTTAGTCACACAAGAGAATAAAACTTGTCACAAAGTTTACAAGTCTTGTAGAGGATAAGCAATGAGAAGTTGTTATTAAACCTGTAGAAGCGTTCCTTCATGGAGAAGGAATTAGTATATCTTGGATTTGGGATTTTAAGACAAGCACCAAATATGAACCTATAGAAGTTCAAAGTAATTTTGGAGTGGCAAAAATCGACAAACACCAATATGTAAAAAGATTCCATGGAATTGCTATATTCTTTCGCAATTTCATGAGATATTTTAGTCAAATATGTGCACCATTGGCTGCATGCATGAGGAACGGTGAGTTCAAGTGGATGGAAGAAACCTGATGATATTTTGTGAAGTTGAAAAAAAAAGTGATGAAGAGCCCAATTTTATCTCTTCTGGTCTTCAAGAAGGTATTTCATGTCGATTCTGGCACTAGTGGAATAGAAATTGGAGTTGTGTTGAGCCAGGAGGGTTGACCAATTGCATTCTTTAGTGAAAATCTATATGAGCAGAAGAAAAAGTATTCAATCTTAACCAAGAATTTTACTCTATTATCCAACACTTGAAGAAGTGGATACATTACCTATTTCCAAGAGAATTTATGTTGTACACTAAGCATCAATCCATAAGGTATTTGAATAGCCATACGAAGTTTAATCAAAGTCATATGAAGTGGGTCGATTTCATGCAAAATTGTACTTTTATATTGAATCACAAGTCGGGGAAGACCAATGGGGTAGTTGACACATTAATCCGAAGAGTTACATTATATGGGACTATGGTTATAATGTTGGCCATTTTAGAGTCAATAAAGGCCAACTATGAAGTCAATGAATAATTTATTCATGCATGGAAGGAATCGAATGAGTCATCGAGTGATGACATGACACCATTTATGGATTATTTATTCCAAGAAGGGTAGTTATTTAAGGGACATAACTTATGCATCCCGAGAGGATCATTGTAGTAGAATATGATAAGGGATATGCATAGTGGAGGATTAGAAGGAAAATTTCGCTTCAACAAGACCAAAGAATTGGTCGAAGAAAAGTATTATTTTTTAGGGTTGAAGACAGATGTGAAGAAGTGGATACTACAATTCGAAGTATGTCAACCTGACAAAAGAGGAATTTGAAACATGAGACTGTATACACATTTTATCATACCTATTGTATTGTGGGAATACATCATCATGTATTTTGTGTTGGGATTTTCGAGAACAAAAAAAGGGAATGACTGCATATTGGTGTTGGTCAATAGGTTTTCGAATATGGAACACTTTATTCCAAGTTGGAATACAGGTTATTCCATGGGCATTTCTTACTCTTCTTTAAGGATATTGTGAGATTTCCTCAGTTGTCGAAAAGAATCACTTCAAATAGAGATACCAAGTTCATGGGACATTTCTGGAGGACCCTATGGAATAATCTTGACATGAAGTTACAATTCAGTTTTGCATACCATATGCAGACTGATGGACATAATTAATTCATGAATAAGAGCTTAGGAAATATGCTAAGGTGTTTAACTTTTGAATCACCAAATCAATGAAGAATTTTTTTGGTACAGGGGAAATTTGCGTCCAACAATTTAGTGAATCAATCAATGGGAATATTTCCATTCCATATCATGCAAGGGAGAATTCCACATGTAGTAGCTGACTTAGTCAAGATGTTGACTAGAACACATAAGAGTGAAGGAATAGAGTCATTTCCATACCACATGAAAGAGGTGCATGATAAATTCAAGGGACGAATGAAGAGGAGTAATGTGGATTACAAGTTGAGATCCAAGTGAAAGACATGAATTCAATTATTTATCAGAGACTCATTGTATGCACACTTTTAGAAGGATAGGTTTCTATGACAAACATATGATAATTTGATGTCGAAGAAGATTGGTCCATGTATAATTATCAAGAATATTCAAACAATTCTTATGTTCTTGATTTTCCTGAACATATGGGTATATCATTGACATTGAATGTCTCCGACCTATCCATGTTTGAAGAAGGGTCAACGATTGACCAAAAAAAAAATTTCAACTTGATGAAGCATATTCCAATTCAATCAATAGATGAATTCATAGATGTCCTTAACGAGTGAGAAATCAGGAATACCAGACAGCCAAAGAATAACAAATACTTGGTTCTATGGGAGAAAAAAGATCTAGAAGAGTTGACATGGATTTTGGAGTAAGAGCTCAAGAGACTACAAAGTCATGAGAATAGTTCTTTTCAACCCCAGTAGGTTGATGCAGGGGAATCTAGTCCCAATTCAAATAGTGTAAGTTAGATGAACAGAGTTCCTAGAGGATAGTTGACGACCTCTAGAGAAATGGGAGAGACAAACGACAAGGGAATATATGATATGTGAGGATTCCAACAAGCCATAATCAATGTCCAACGTTGAGGTATTGGAAAGGGTTGATGAGACATACTGAACAAGGAAAAGAAAGGACTGTAGAAAGGAGACTAATGTAGACAAGTTACCAACCAACCAAATAGAGTCGGTGGAGTAGTTGGGGTAGCTGCATAGAAATTATGGAGGTTGTTGAATAACATCAGGTGGAAAATCCCATTTATGTGAACTAGAGGGTGTATTTAATGCATCTATGGATGTGCCTAGGAGTATGTGAACTTATAGAAGATAAAGTTTGAGTATGTTGCTCCCAAGTGCAACTAAAAATACCAGTGCATGTTTAAAACTAAGGGAGTTTTGGAAAACATTGAATGAGAGAGAGAGAGAGATTCAAAGGCATAGGATTTGTGTCAAATCTACATTTTTGTGCAGAAAGTGAGTGTGGATCATAGAAGACGTAACATTCCCTCATGCATGTTTATGATGTCATAGTCCATGTATGTTTCGAGTAACTCATTGATATTACTTGTAATTTCTCCTGTACATAGATTTCTTTTATTTGATTGAAAATCCATACTTCTTAGCACGCTCGTTCTTATGTGTCGGATATCATTGTGTGCTTTGATATGCAACGCACTACTCAGTTTGTTCCCTTTTGCATCATAATTTGATTGACCTAGAGATATTACTAGGATCAAAATAATTCATTGGAAACACTAACAACTTTCCATGTTTGAATGGTGTTTTATTTCATTTTTCAAGATATACATCCATGGATTTCCCTCAATATAATCCCATTACCTCTTCAAATTCTCAACATTGAGTCCCCTATCTCAACATGATCTTACTATCCACGACTACACGGGGTTGTATTTACATTATAGGAATAATACCGACACATTAACACAGGTTCCTCCATGAAGAAGGAAAGGAAGAACACCTCAATGGGAGAATGGAAAACGATGCTTAGAGAGAAGTGTTGCATGGAGAATACAAGAATGATAATGAGAGGAAAAAAGGGACTTCTTATTTTCATGAGGATTTTTTTATTTGGGTTATCTAGTTAGATTAGGATTCACATCCAAAGGAGGACTAGTTAATGATTTGCAATTAAGGTGTGCCATTAAATCAATCAAATTGGTTAAGTTTAAAAGTAAGGCCTTCACTATTTTAATATCAAGTGGGATTTTAACTAAAAATGGATCATAATGAGGGTTAAATGGATTTGAATCTTAATGTATATAAAATATAAATTCTTGAAATAGATGTTGGAAATCCAACCACTTGATGAGGAAACATATTAGTTGATCAAGCGTGTCCAACCAATCATAACAACAATGATGAAATCTAATCTATGAAATAAGCGAGGAGAAAGTCTAAAAAACATATTCTCCATATCATTTTCAAATTATTAGGCTTATTCCCTTTTGGGTATACAACTAGGCGTTAGGAAATTGAAAAATACTTACCAAAATAATATGTTACTAGAATTACTCCTAACATACTAAGAAACTAAGTTATAGAATGTGGTGTAGAGGGAAACATTACCACCACCCAATGTTTAAGGTTATAACTATTACTTTGTAGTTGGGGATAATTATTAGTAAACTCTATATATGAAAAAATAATAAAATAAAACTACATTGTAATGATGAGGATGGGACAAGTAGCTAAAAATGAGGTTGTAAAAAATAAAAGAAAAAAGTGAAGGAACTTTTCTTTTTTTCAAGATTTTGAAATCTTTGTTTAAAATATTTTCTTTTTGGAGAAAACAAAATTGAATGTTAAAAGGGTATCAAAATTAACATAGCTACCTAGCCAGAGTAAAGGAAGACAATGTCTAGCAACCATAGTATCTCCAAGGTGATTGTCAATATATTTTCCTCAAGCTATGATAATATTTGAAAAATATTAAGATCAAAACTAATAAAATATGTTAAGCTATGATGATTATAAACAAGTGAAAAACTAAAAGAAATAATAGTGTTTGTGTTATTGTTTTATCACCAACATGTGCTAAAAAAAAACCCTTGCTTAAGGGTTGTTTTTCTTAAGCACCAAATAGATAGATGTAAACTAAAAGAAGCACAAATCTATATGTTCTAATATATTACATATCATGCAAACAAATAAAGTTAAACCCAAGATTTACAAGGAAAACATATAATTAAGATTGTATAAAATTGTATTAATAAATAGAAAAAAAATACGATAGAACACCTTGCTAATAGTATGTTGAAGTAAATGGAATCCAATCCTATTATAACATAGAGTCCTTTTGATCCTCTAATTCCCCTGTCTAAGTTCTATATGGTGTAGTATAGATTTATTTCGTAGAAAGAACACGATAAAGATGAAATAATTCTCTCTTTGAGGAAATCCAACACATAACCATGCTTGTAGTGAGTGAATGATGAATGACATTGAGGGATTTATTTATAATAAAGTATGTGGACATTTCTTGGAACTAGTTCCAATGTCAATAATATACCTTGATTGATGAAGTACTCGAAACCTTTTCAAAGACTATTAGACGCCTTTTTCGAAGAAAAACATATTTACTCATAAATCATTTTATGTTTTTTTGTGCATCTCACATTTCTGGAGGATTTAGAGCCAAGGGTATGAGCAAATTATCACGGAACATCTTCACAAATTCTTTTTTTTTTTAGTAAAAAATAGATTTGCCTCATTGTGTGGTCATAACGTTGATGTCATATGATGATGAAAATGGGGTATTAATATTGGAAGTGATGTATAAAGGTTATGATACTCATGACAAAGTGAGAGAGAGAAACTTGACTATTAAAACTTGTGCGATTGTAGGATTCATTCTTAAACTAGAAACAACAAATCAAAGAAAATATACATAAATATGCATGGTTGGCATGTTGTTGTTTGGTGTTTTTTTGTCACTGCCGCTATTTTATCCTATGCATGAATTCAATTTTTTATTATGTTCCTTATCACTCACGTTAAATAAAAAGTGTAGGGATCTAGACTTGTTATTTTTATGTTTATAGAAGAAAAAAAACAATGAAAATATGAAATAAGTTGAAGGTGGAAACTCAAATGAACTTCTATAATAATTTCTATATATGTTGTTTTGATAACCTAGGTTGTCAAAAACTACCAAATAATTACATTACAAACATTTATATGGACAACATGTCAAAAGTATGCACCTTCTACAAGCATTCATTTTGAAAGTGTGACTCCCTTCATTTTTCTTGAACTAATATTTTACTTAATTTATGTGAAATTAATATTTATTTAGCTTAACTTAGGAACTCTTTGACTAGTTCCTATTTTGAATCTTTTTAAGTACTATGATATTTAATTAACTATTGTAATAAATAATAATACATAGATCCTTCAATTATTATTTATAGTTACTATTATTACTACATATGCTTAGTACCATTTTTTTCATAACATATATAAACTATATATATATATATCATTGTTAACATTTTTACTTTGGGTATCATATTGTGTGATCCTGAATCACATGGTTCTTTTTTTAGCTTCTTAGGCACTTCTTTTATTAAGGTCTTTAGGTAGGGTTCGTCAACTAAGTTAGGAAGCTCTAAACATCCTTGCATGTTGGATTACCTCGTATATCGTGGTAGTTCTTCAGTAATTTATGTGAAACATAAATTCGAAATTTCATTTAATCAACTTAAAAATAAGTAAGATGAGGTCGATGTTTTATTAGATTTGTTTTCACTCAACATAATTAATTTTTTAGTAACTCCTAGCGTTTATTGAGAGCCCATACTCAACGCTAAGAAACAATGAGTTCCAACTTAGTGCAATTCCACAGCTCCTCGCTCAACACTAATGCTAGGATGTACTTGTATGATACACCTAAGGATAAAATGACCAAGGATTCGGTGTTCGAGAGCTTATACACAAAATCAATTTGGAATGTTATAGGGCTTATTCCCAACACTTCCAATTCTTATATTTTCATGTGCTTTAGAGCTTCATTCTCAACACAAACATTTCATAACTCATGTGCTCTAGAGATGACCCTCAAGAAAAACATAAAATAATCATGTGCTTCAGAGCTCTTTCTCAACACAATCATCAATCACTCATGTGCTTCAGATCTTGCACTCAACAAAAATTTCAAATCACTCATGTTCTCGAGAGCTCATGCTCAAGACAACATCTCATCAATTATGTGCTTTGAGGTCCACGCCCCACACATGAAATCGTATATATGCTAAATAAAACATATGCATTTGGATTACACCCAATATATCAAACAAATCATCATACTCATGTGCAGTGGGTTCTTATGCTCAATATACAAAATATAACTTCAAATCAACATCACATACAATGGGACTTATGCCCATAAGTGTTAGGCCAAAATTCAAGATATTACATCCATCCCCACTAAGAACAACACTGTCCTTGGTTTTCTAGGGACTAGGAATGAAATCATGAAATAAGGAAGGGTAAGAATATCTCATGGTGGCTTCATTCTCCTAAGTGGCCTCATCGGCTTCAAAGTGCTCTCATTGCAATTTCAACTGAACTATGTTGTGCTTCCTGAGATGCACCTCTCTATTGTCTAGTATATGAAGGGGTTCGAGTACAAACTCCCTTTTAGGTTCCACCTATAACAAGGACCAATCAATAACATGTTGAGTATCATACATATTTCTTCAATAAGGATGCGTGGAAACCTTACGAACCTTTATATGAGTAGGTAAAGCTAATTCATATGCCACTGACCCTCTCTTGGCCAGTATCTCAAAGGGTCCAAAAAATATTGGTTCCAACTTTCCACACCTCCCCAAGCTCAATGAGCTTCTCTTTGCTTTTACTTTTAAGTAAACATGGTCATCTATTTGATAATATTTATCTTTTCTTTTCTTATCCACGCAACTCTTTTGGCAGTCTTGCGATTTTTTAAGGTTTTGTTGGACCTTCATGACCAATTGTTCCAAGTCCTTTAGTAAATAAGGCCCTAACATGAGCTGATCCATCATCCTGTCCAAAGTAATCGATGTTCTACACTTCTGACCATAGAGTACCTCGAAGGGACTCATCTTGGTGGAGGTGTGGTATCCGTTGTTATACGCAAATTATGAGAGATGCAGATAATCCTCCCATTTGGTGGGGTCATTCATGAAATACATCCTAAGCATGTATTCTAAAATATGGTTACCCATTCTGTCTTCCCATCTGTCTGTGGGTGGTAAGTTTAACTGCGTCTCGAAACCGGAGAATAAGGATCTCCAAATTTTTTTGTTAAACTTCTTGTCTCAATCCGAGATGATTTCCTTGGGTGCCCCTGTAACACCTCGTTTTTTACCCCATTTTCATTAAAAATGTATATGATATCTATATTGTCTTTAATTGTGGGTGGACCTAAAGAAAAAATCCCCACCATTGATTTATCGTTTTAGGTTCGGTAATTAAAATCGATGCCGATGGCACTTTGTGCTAGCCAACACATTATAATTTTTGGACATCGTGTAAATTGTGCAATTTAATTAAAAACCCACAACCAACTATGTCAATGCAACATTAAAAGAGATGGGGCATGATTTACTAAGGATAAGGGAGGGGCTATATTTAACCTCTGAGCCAATGGGAGGAATCCAAGTGTCAATAAAAGAACCCAAAAGAGTTGGAAACTACTTTCTTGTCTTATTCAACCAACCACTTAACTATCCAAGGAGTAGTTGGGCAGTTATTGCCTTGGGGAAAGGGGAGATGGGAAGTCATCAATTCTTGCATGGCTATCATACTTTGACCACACACTTTCCCAAGGAGATCTCTCATCCATTACCCTCACATGGAGGAAGAGAGCCTCATTATTCACTCACAGAGGTAGTCGCATCTCACCCTCACGCACTGGCAGCTGTATTTTTCTTCATGCACGTAGGCAGTTGATTTCCTCACATAGGAATTCCATTCCATGGGAGCAATCTATTTTTACCATTCACATTTTTGTATATTTCTGTAGTTTTCGCATGTCTGGGAAGTCAATTGCGTAAGGCTCAGCAGCTAGGATTCTTGCTTGAGGTTTTTGTTGTTGTTTCTCATCACCCGGTTGGGGAAAATCCATTGTATTGAATGCCCAACGAGTGGGAGAAGAGACCCATGATTTTCTTGGGTGTTTTTGAGTCCGTTTTGGCCATGTTAGGGCCAAAATGTTCATGGAAATCGAATTGGCTATTAGGTGGTTGTCTTCACCCATATTGGCCATTCATTTTGTTTCCAAAACTATTTTCTTTAACCTAGAATTATGTATCTTACTGTGTACACATCTATGCTTTGGTATGAACTAAATTGAGAGTGGAAATGGGGTCTGAATAGCTTGATAAACCTAGTGTGTGAAGGAACCTCATAGACAAATCTAGGGGGATGGTTTTCTTATTTCCACACAGTGAATAACACCGGAGAGGAAAAAATTTCCTAAGGGAATGTGTAGCAGAGAAGGGGGTTCTTCCTTATGTTGGGTGTGTATATTTTCTTGAATCCGAGCTAGATATGGTGTCCATAGCTCTGTGGTTGAGCTCACTAGCTTAGTAGTCATCCTTTCCAGCTCCTTTGCATCCTGATAAACCCAACTATGTTTCCTTCACTGAATTTTGTGGTATACTTGGCTATATGTGATCCTCCTAGGGTTCCTTATCCTTTGTGGGAATCATGCACAGCTGAGGGGTGGCAGTGTTGCTGGTAGATTGATGAGAACACTCGCCTATGGTTGGGTGGAACATTTCAGTGACATATCTGGTTGTAGGATGAGCTTCATTCAAGATAAGTATTCATGTCTATTTTATCTCTGCAATTGTATTTACTTAAATGAATTATGATGAACATGTTAAATGCTTGAATGGAATGAATTTTTCTTTCGCTGTATGTTAAATATTCATTCATATGTGTATCTTATTAGTTCACTGCATTTCATTTTATATTATGTTCATGGGGCTATGTTTCCCGTATTTGATAGCATTATAGTCCCGTCCTCTTTGATGGGATGAGGGGTGGGGACATGACAATCCCATGCAATCTAAATTTCTCTTTTAAGAACATGTCGGAAATGTGAACTACCTTGTAGGTTGACTTCACTGGGATGAAGTGTGTCACTTTTCTCAACTTGTCAACCACTATATATATAGAGTCATTTTTCTTCTTTCTCTTTGGTAGACACCGTAATAAAATCCATACTAATGACCTCCCAGTTCCATTCCAGAATGGGTAACTATTGCAGCAATCCTGGAGGATGCTAGTGCTTAGCCTTCACTAGCTGACATTCTGGACATTTTGTGATAAACAATGCTATGTCAGCCTTTAGCTTAGGAAAAAAAAGTGTTTATTGACTGCATATATCATCTTTTGATATCTTGGATGCCCCAAGTAGGGTTTTCGATGAAATTCCATGAGGATGTTGGACCTGATGTCCCCTCCTTCTGTAACATACAATATTTCTTTGGGCCACAATAGTTTCGTATCATCTACCTTATACTCTTTTTGTTGTTGAAACAACTTGTCCTCTGGGACTTTCTTTGAGAATTTCAACATAGAAATGGTCAACTCTGTTTTCCATCCTAATCCTCTGGTGCAAATCCGAGTCGGTTTGACTTATAGTCACCTCATATAACATATGATCTCATCAACTTAAAGAGTCAACAATTTTATTCTCCTTTCCCTTTATATGATTTAACTAAAAATGGTACTCGCTAAGGAAAGCCAACCATCTGGCCTACCTGGAATTTAGATATGGTTGCTTAAATAAATACTTCAGACTCATGTTCTCTTTCTTTAGAAGAAATTTGTTCCCCATGAGGTAGTGCCTCCACATCTTCAAGGCATGGATAATGGCAGCTAACTCAATATCATGGGTGGGATAATTTTGTTCATGTTCCTTTAACTTCCACGTTTCATAACAGATCACAGAGTCATTCTGTAAAAGGAATCCTCTGAGCCCTTCCTTGCTTACATCCATGCAAACAACGAAATCCCCATTAGGATCTACAATTCATAGTATCGCTACAGTCATCAAAAGATTTTTATGATTCCAAAACATTTCCTCACACTTGGTTGTCCATAAGAACTTGTTTTCCTTCTTTTGCAAAGCAGTCATGGGACAAACAATCCCCAAAAATTTCTCGATGAAATTTCAACAGTAATTGGTTAATCCCAAAAATTACCTAATGTTAGTGACACTGGTATGGGTAGGCAAATCCTCTATGTATTTAATCTTTTTTTATTCAATGACTATCCCCTTCTCAGAGATGGTGTGACCTAGGTACTGTATCTATGGTTAGTAAAAATCACATCTACTAAACCTAGCATAAAGTTGGTGTTCCCGTAACACCTGTAGTACTATGCAGAGATGCTCCTCATGTTCCAATTTACTCTTAGAGTAAATCAGGATATCACCTATAAAGACCAATACAAATTTATCTAGGTATTTACCGAAGATAGTATTCATCATACACATAAAATTTGTGGGTGATTTGGTCAACCTGAATGGCATTAATACAAACTCATACTGGTCGTATCGTGTTTGAAAGTTCATTTTATGAATATCTTCATCATGGGTCCATACCTGATGGTAAGCAAGCCACATGTCAATATTTGAAAAGATATTGACTCATCCTACTTGATCTAAAAATTCATTGATCCCATGGAGTGGGTAACAGTTCTTGATGGTCATGTTGTTAAGTTGGTGGTAATCGATGCACATCTGCATCGTAACATCCTTCTTCTTTACAAAGAGTATAGGTTCTCCCCAAGGGGACACATTAGGTTGGATATAACACTTCTCAATAAACCTTGGTGTCAATTCTATGGAAAAATATAAGTCCCATTTTGGTGGTAATATTGGTCTTTCCTCAAGAAATACATGTAAAGTCTACAAGAACTGGAAATTCCTTGATGTGTTTCTCTCTCTCAACTTAGACTACATCCTATATCTTCATTGCAAATAGTTTGAATCCTTTCCTAATGCACTGATTTACTTGTAAGGAATATATGTGCCTAATGAAACCCTTCTTAGGTATTCCTTGAATATTTTATGATTCCATTGGCTATTTGTGCACAAGATTGACTTGTGTAGACAACTGAGCATGACAGAGTGTTGTTCCACCCAGTCCATGCCGATAAGTGCATCGTATGATCCTAAGGGTAAAATGTTCAAAGTTATCCTAGTAGGGAAACCATTCAAGTTTACTTCACAATCTCTAACTATTTCAAAAACCATTTGTTTTGTACCGATGGCTAATTGCACCAGCCATGGTTTCTCTTGTTTAACTTTGTCAAGTTTACATATTTCAACAATGTTTGGTGATACATAGCTTCAACAAACACCGGGGTAAATAAAAATTGAAATAGAAGTTTTTGAAACCTTACCTTCTATTTTGACCATATTATCCTAATGGTCCACCTGTCGGCCATCGAAAGAGGCATAAATCCTTGGTGTGCTAGCTATGTCCTCGACCATTGGTTCTTCCTATAAATTGCGCAAGAATTCATCAGTCTTGTTCTTAGAATATCGGGCCTAATGGGGCCTTTGGAATTTCCATCATTTGATTTATAGCGGGGCAACATTGTCTCCTCCATTTGCTTCTAGTCTGTTAGTATTTGGTGTTGGTACATTTGGATTTTTACCTGTCTTGTTGAAGTTCTTATTGGCTGGAAAACTGTTGTTATGTTTTCTGTAAGGCAGTGTATTGAAACCCGGTTTGCAGTTGTCCGAGAAGGTCCTAGACCTGTCTCGACTTCTGTTGATGTTTTCCCACCTTCGTTGTCCATGCTCATAGGAAAGCCTAGCTTTGTGTAGGGTGGTGTCCAGAGTTTTAAGCATGTAAAATTCAATTCTCTCTTGAAAATTGGGAGGAAGACATCCTAAAAAATGTTGTATTTTGACTTTCTCATCCTTTATGTAAGATATACAATGTAACATATCCAAAAAATTGTTAATGAAAGAATCCATGGTCATGGAACCCATCCTTAACTCATAAAATTATTTCACTTTCTTGTTGAAGAATATTTCAGAAATGTATTTCTCCTGAAAATTTCTACAAAAGCTACTCCATCGGATTTCCTTTAACGCATCCTTTCTGGTATTCTTTAGGTCTCTCCACCATATAGCTACTTTCCATTAAAATTATATATGTCTAGACAGGATTTCATCTCACTAGAGTAGTTGTGTACTCGAAAGTATTTTCTCATACATATAAGCCATTCTTCATCTTTCTCCCTGGTGTTCATCTCTCCTTCATAGGTTTTATATTTTATCCTTATGAACTCTCCCTGGAGGTTTTCATTATTCCTTTGTTTCTTTCCACACGGATAAAGGGAATTAGTAGTAGAAAGACTATGATACTCTCTTCTTGGAGCTTCAGGTGTGTGTTCTTCTTTTCCTTCTTCTTTTGGGTTGCTGGCATGTTTATGATAAAAATATTTCTTGCGTTTGTTGGTTGAATGAGTAGGTTGTCCATTTAGGCTTCCTCCTATCATGTTATGAAGTAAAGCTTCACTGATTGGTTTCTCTGCTTTTCTTTCATTAAAATTATCATCTTCGAAACTTTGTAAGCCTGCTTCCAGACTTTGTATGGTTTTTAGTATATAATAATTTAATTTAATCACCAGTTCTTCTTCCAGTGTGGGGGTATTCATTTGTCCTTTTCATGATTTGAACTATTGTTGGAGGAGAAATTCGGTATGCCGACTTGGACGATAGCCGACTAAGTTGGCCAGTCAATTAATGAGAGATTAGGTCGGTCACCTAAGGTCATGTCGGTTGAGTGAACCGACAGATAGTTATTTGTAATTGTATGTAAATCATATATATTAGGATGTTGAGCGAGATGAGAACTTGGTTCAGTTCTATGTATTGTATGAACCCGCTCATATTAATATAATTTGTTACTCTATCCACTTATTCTTATATCTTGTCTCTATTATGTATGTATGTTTTAGTATGTATTATTGGTAACCTTATCTGATCTGTGAGATTAAAACATTGGTTCCGTTGCTAGTAGTACATGTATGAGATGTAGGCAAATAGATGATATCAGAATAGGAAATTAAGGACTGGTGGGAGCATAAAGTAGCAAACTATTTGTAGAATTACACATGGAGGAACAGATTGACAACTGCTCAAGCAAAGGAAATATTCTTTACAGAGACTCATGAGAAGTTTGTAGAATGAGTGCCCCAGCTTCTGAAGAAACTCCTGTATGAAAAAAATGGAAGGGACTAAATATCAACAACTATTAGAAAAATTGATTTGAGGGGGAATAACAAACTTGTTGGAGTGGTTCGAAAAGATCACCAACGAGTTCTGCGAGGAGCAAGTAGTAGAAGAAAGAAATTCGATGGAAACCATCAAGAAGAAATTCTAAACCGACCTTATCGAATAAGTCTTGTGTTCCTTACTGACCTTGTTGTTTAAGTTCCTGATCGACAAAGGAGTGGGTCATATCATCAAACCTCGTCCATCACTTTACGAACCGTCATTAAACCCTAACTGGGCGAAAAAACAAAAGAGGTGGTAAAAATTCATTATCGAAAGGGAGTGGGAATACTTCCTAAGAAAGTAAACATAACTATGTGGTTTTTCTAAAGCATCGCGTAGGCTATGGGGGGGTAGCTAGTCATATGTCGGGGTAAAGTGAAGTGGCTTCTAGTCAACTAAAGATTATACCAATCACCAATGATGAGAAGTCATCCTAAAAGGGAAATAAAAAATACAGTGTCACACAAAGGTACAGTGGACTTCCAGAAAATAGAGAGGGAGAAGAGGCTGTAAATAAGGGAAGAAAGAAGAGAAAGAGCCTGAGCGCTGCAAAGATTAATGAACACTAGGGTGACCAATCAGGAGAGAGATCCATCGAAGTTGGGTCATGACCGACAGGAAGAAGGCATGGAAGAAGAGGTGTCCCCTATGGAAGAAGATTTGTCTATAGAGCAGCGAGAAACTCTCCAATTAGAAGATCCCCAGGAGGTAAGACCTCTATCTCTGACGAATCTGAGTACCCGGATAGAACCCATGGTCGAAGAGGACCTTATAGTAGGAGCCGATGACTTTGGTATATGGATCAAAATAGATGACGAGAGAAACGATGATAATCATCTACTTATCCGTCGACCAGAAGAAGGAAATTAGGTTATGCTTCAAGCGATACCCTCCAACTGAAATATCCACTTACTTTACCCGACACATGAAGGAGCACCCCCCATACCAAATACAGCTTTGGAGAACACAGGACATTCAGAACTGCAGACAAATAATTGCAGTTGGACATCGATAGAAGAATTCAACCTTGACCAACTACTAGTCGAAGAAGAAATGACAACAAAAATGATCGATGAAAATGAAAGTTCCGTCGATAATAGTTCTACAGAGAGGAATAAGCAAATAACCCCACTACCCCCACCACCACCTCCACCACTGCCACCTCCTGAAGAAGACAACGACAGTGACTCTGACATGGGTCACGGGTCAGCACACATCCCTCTATATGACGGTGATGAGGACACCAGACGACATTGGTTCATCTGTGAGTCGACTTGGGAGGCCAACCAAGTTACTAATGAAGATAGACAGATGGCGTGGTTCGCTGGTACCTTAAGGAAAAGGGCATTAAATTGGTATATGACCTTTTCTGAGAGAACCCCACTAGCAACAAAAGCTGAAGTCAAAATGCAATTTCTATCATTATTTAAAACTCTAGATGCAAAACATCTGGCAACAAAGAAACTAAAAACAACATTGCATAAGCCAGGGGAAACTATCCGTGATTACGATAAATGCTAGAAAGACCTTCTTAGCCAATTGGACTATGTTATTGATGAGAAATTATTAATCTAGTGGTTTCTTGCAGGTTTGTCACAAAAAAATCACCGACATATAATTCTAGAAACATTCAAAACTTATGAAGATGCACTTACAAAAGCTCTCCAAGTAGAGATGCATGATGATATTCCAGCATACCCCACCGACCACAAACTGGAAGAACAACTTGAGATCGTACACAAGTCATTAAAATAATTAAACCTTAAAATTCAGGATATTTGGTGCACAAATTTATCGATGGAAGGACACTCAAAAGATACCTGTCAACAAGATATCAGTCGATAGGACGTTCGATTCATACAAACAAAGTGTTTTTGTGACATTTTCCAAGAGCATGGAGATCACTCGACAAAATATTTCCCGTTCAACATGAAGAAAGAAAAATCATCTTGGTGTGCTATCTACAAAACTAAGAATCACGCCATGACCGACTGCCATCTAAACCTCAAGAACCGATAGAATTATCATGCAGTCTACCAGACCAATGCAATTGTATCGAATAATGAGCAAAATAACCCACCAAATGATCAGAATAATCAAAGATACGAAGGTTATATATACGAGCACTAGTATGACAACTGACGTGGAGGCTATGGAGGTCGAGGTTGATTCTCCAATGTTTCACATGTTATAAGGAGGGACACCGGTATGCAGACTGTCCATACAAGGACAGAACTGACCTCAAATTTTGTACAAGTTGTGGAGTAGGGGATCACTCATTAGAGGATTTCCCTAGTATGCTTGAAAAAATAAATAAAAAGAAAAATGTTAATGTCTTGTTGTGTGTGGAAAAAAAAATGTAATAAATACAAATAATTTGCATATCGTAACCCGACAAGGGAAAAAAATAGGAGGTGATAACCCACATATAAGCAAAATAAAAGAAAATAATTTCTATCCTAATCTAGTAAAAGAAAAACAAATATATAAATATGCAACAAATGTATTTAAAGAATTTTCCTGACAGGAGGAGGAAAACGACAATCGACATAACACAATAAAATAGTTAATGCAGCTAGTATAGAAAGATAACTCAATATCTCAATTCATCGACTTATTATATGAAATAAAACACAACACTAAAAAACAAACAAAGAATATTTGCAGTCTAAATCAAAAAGATAAAAGTGATGCCGACCCACTTGTCGACATACGAATTGAATGGTACCACGTCCGACAAGTGTGCTCGACTTTGGATCACAAGTAAATATCATGACTCGTGACACTTTGGAACAACTCGGCCTCGACTATATGAGTCAAGTATATACCTGAAACTAGCCGACCAAGGCCTTATTTAACCTATTGGAGTATGGAAAAATGTTGACACAACAATAAAAGGAATATCGACCAAAGTCGACTTCGAAATTATTGACCCTAAGGAAGGATCCAATTTCTTCCTAGCGTTACTAGGTCGACCTCGGGGAAGAAAGATGAAAGCATTGATATCCCTAGACAAGGAGAGAATAAAATTGAAAGGAAATAGACAAAAGGTCATTGTACCTATTCATCCATCCCAAGGAGAACCTTGGACAGAACCTATCGATGAAGAAGTCAACATCCGACAACTTTATCAGATACAAAACAATGCAAATTATACATAACCTAATATCTATGGAGAACTTCATTTAGGCAATCAAGACTCAGTAGGATTTAATTTAGATGTATAATTATATGATTGGGAAGTCAATAACTATGAAACATAATAAAGAGGGTGCTGGACTATTCAAAAAATTACAGAAAAATCCCACCCAACAGTGCTTCATAATGTCCATTGTCCCAAAAATATTTGAGAAGAAAATTAGGGAATACCCTACTTTAAAACCTACAGATGTAAATAGTACACAAATACTGAGATATAAATAAAGAGACTCGCCAATCATGCAAATAGAACAAGTTTTCAAAAACATCGATTAACATGGTCGACTACAAAGTTTAGTAGAAACTTTTACAGGCCAGGCTGCTAGATGGTGGGATACCTATCAAAAAAGACTACAGACTTGGACAATAGCTTCGACTTATTTTGTAGAAAGGTTTGGAGGAAGGAATTTAATCAACCAGGCTCAGATACCTATATTCATTCAAGTACATAATCCAGAATACCATATTAAGACATGTGAAAAACAATGGAGAAGACTTGGGTAAAAAGATGAACGTGCATGGCCACACCTGTTCCCATCAAACCTCTTCGACTTACCAAACAAATGGTATAAAACGGAAGAAGCCCAAGGTGAAAAATTCCTATGGCATGAACTCAAAGGAAATTTTATCAAAGATTTCAACTTTATACCACAAGATGAGAGTTTGGTCGAAACAACAAAACAGATTAAAGAATTTATATAGTTGACAGAAAACAAACCCTTAAAAGATAACTGACACACAATGGACTGTAACAATATAAATTGGGACAATGCCACAGTCGAGAAGACTACAGTTGGAAAATGAAAATACAAAAGGAAAAAGCTTTAGATGGAAATCAAACCATGTCAAAATGACCAAACCTATTTGCACAGTACTCAAAGTTGAAAAAATCGACAAGGAGGATACCGACCAAATGACTACAGCCGAATTTCCTGCCACATTCTCATAGTTTAAGGAAGGAAGTCGACCAATCAATGAAGCCAAAGACCTAGAATGGCTAGATGCTAAAGTCAAAACTAGAGAATTCGACATCTCAAATGACGACCGACCAAAAATGGCAAAGATTGGAGACTATTGGAGTGAAGAACAGACAACAAAAATAGTGAACTTACTAAAAGAGTTCCAGGATGTATTTTCCATAGATTATACATATCTCAAAGGTCTAGTCCATGAAATGGGTGAAATGAAAATTGACACCAAACCTGATGTTAGACCTCTGAAGAAAAGGCCATATAAGCTAGCTCATAAATACAAAGAGATAGTCAAAAAGGAGATTGATAACATGCTTGCAGTAGGAATTATCTACCATATTGACCAATCAGAATGGGCAATTCCAGTGGTTGTTTAACCTAAGAAACATGATCCGACCAAACTAAGAATTTTTGTCAACTTCAGGGAGATAAATAAAGTGACACTAATAGACCCATTTCCAACTCCTTATGCAGATGAAATCTTAAATGAGGTTCAGGTACATGACTGCTACTCATTTACAGATGGATTCTTAGGTTATAACCAAGTACCAATAGCCAAACAAGATCAGAAAAAGAAAACATTTGTATGTGAATTTGGCTCATTTGCTTACAGGGTTATGCCTTTTGGATTAAAAAATCCACCTACAGTTTTTTCTAGTATTGTGGTCAAAACATTCCAAGAATATATTTACAAAACAATGGTAGTATACTTTGATGAATGGACAATATAATCCATGTTAAAAGATCACCGCAAATGGCTAAGGCTTATGTTGGAAAGATGTCGACAAATCCAGTTAGCATTGAAAATTAGGAAGTGTATATTTGTGACCCCCATAGGGATATTGTTAGGGCACATTGTCTGTAAAGAAGGAATTAAGGTCGACTTCGCAAAAATAAAAATTATCCTCGACTTAAAACCACCAATGAACTCAAAACAAGTCAGGGTGTTACTTGGTCACACAGGATATTACAGAAAATTCATAAGATATTATTTAGACATGACCTATGCACTAGAAGAACTATTAAGGGAATATAAAGAGTCCAATTGGACATAAGAGTGCCATATATCATTTGAAAAACTAAAAAGAAAACTAGTCGAAGCACCTATCCTAAGTTTTCCAAACTGGTCGACTAAATTCCATGTACACATCGACGCATCAAGTCTAACAATAGGAGAAATCCTAACTCAACCAAGAGATGATGGAATGGACTATCCTATAGTCTACAGTATCAGAAAAATAAACAAAGCTGAAATAAACTATTTGACAGCCAAAAGAGAAGCATTAGGAATGGTCTTCGCACTACAAAAATATCAACACTACCTACTAGCTAACCCATTTGTTTTCTATACCGACCACCAAGCACTAAAATACCTTGTCAATAAGCCACTACACCATGGAAGAATCTGTTGATGGCTACTTCTATTCTAATAATTTTAATTCGAAGTCATTGTCAGACCAGGTAAGTTAAATGTCGGTCTCGACCACTTATCCTAAATCGACACAGGAGAGGAATCGACAGGAGTCAAAGATGACTTACCAGATGCACATCTATTTTGAATAGAAGCAGTCTCGACAGAGTTAGAGTAAATAGCTCAGTTTTTAGAATATGGAAAAGCACCAGAAGGTATGAGGACAAAGAAGAAACAAATCTTAGCCATGAAAGCTACACCATATAGCATCATAAATGGATTCTTGTGCAAAATAGGCTTGGATGACATCCTTAGGAGATGTGTACTGGAACACGAAATAAATAATATCATGCATGAAGCACATTACAAACCTATTGGAGGACACTTCCAAGAAAACACAACTTCAAATAAAATCCAACAATCTGGGTTGTGGTGGCCGACACTTTTCAAAGACTACAAAAATTTTGTAAGCCAATGTGACAGATGTCAATGACTGGGTCGACCCCTGCCTAGCACAAAAATTCCTTTGATATCAGTAAACCCAAGTTTGACATTTGAAATATGGGCTATCGACTTCATAGGACCATTTCCCATACCAGGAAAAAGAATAGGTGCATGGTACATAATAACCGCAGTTGAATATGTAACCAAATGGGCAGAGGCAGAACCAGTTGACACATGTTCTAGTGAGATAGCCACAAAATTTATCTATGAAAATATCATCACCTGATTTGGATGTCCACTAACCTTAATCAGTGACTAGGAAACACACTTTATCAATAAAACTATTAAAACCCTAACATACCAGTTCCAAATTGATCATCATCGGAGTACAACATACCATCCCCAGTCAAATGGAGCAATTGAAGCATTTAACAAAACATTAACAAAAGGATTAACAAAAATATGTAATGCTAATAAGGATGACTGGGATGAAAAGATACCTATAGTACTATGGGCATACAGAACATCATACAAATGCTCAACTGACCAAACCCCCTTTCGACTAGTTTATGGACAAGAAGCAGTAGTTCCACTACACTTCCGAAAACAGACACCTATTATCGTAGATATTTTACATGTCGATGTCGAACAAGGAAGAAAGGACCGACTATTGCAACTAATTTAACTTGAAGAATACCAACTAATCACGATACAACATCAAGAAATCCAGAAACAACAACAAAAGGCATGGCACGATAGAAACATCAAAAACAAAAATCTGTCGGTAGGAGACCTTGCCTTATTATACAATAGTCGGGTAAAAGGAAAACCTAAAAATCTACATACATAATGGATGGGACTCTACATTGTCGAAGAAATACATGCCAATGGATTAGTCCGACTAAGGATGTTACAAGGTGTAGTATTTCAAAAACTCGTTAATGGGGCCCAACTAAAACACTACAGAAACTAAAACAAATCCATCTTTAAAAAAAAAACCGACCATAATGGTTAAACAAAATCTATAAAAATATAAAAATACAAAAAGAAAAATAGTACTGATACACGCACATAATAGTGACAGGGAATCACCACTTCGACTATCAACATCATGCCCATCGACATAACACCATCGACCATTTTCATAACTGACATCGACCAATGACCTCGACAGTCCCATCACGCATTCATGACTTCGAGCGCTAAAACCAAATCACCCTTAACGCACACTCAAGTGTTCTTACTGGACCATCACGTCCCCCATTAATACACTCATCGACAAAAACATCCAACGCATCCACTATAAATACTGAACCACCAAAGGATCATTCACCTCAATTCAAATAGAGAGAGCATCAGAGTAATCGGACAACTGAAAACCAAGAGCACCGTAGTAAAATTGACCCTTAGACCGACAATATGGCACCAAAACAGACCAAAGCCTCAGCCAAAACCAATGAACTAAAAACTACAGAGACACCATTAGTAAGAAGACTGAAGAACATCAAGAATGCTAAGGTGCGGGAGGGTTCATGGGCAAAACTATGGGCCGAGATAAAAGAATGGGCATACATCGACAACAAACCTACCCCAGCTGCAAAGAAAATACAACACAGTTCCATTGTAAATTATGTCAATGCATCGCTCATGGCCAGTTTCGATGGCACAAAAGAAACAGCGGTAAAGTTTATCATAAGTCGGTACCACAACAATCAATTTTATTTTTATAAACTAGTCAGCATATCTGGGGAAGTTATTTACAAACTGACAGGTCAATCAAACAAAGGAGACCCAGTACAAGTCAATATAAAAGAAGGACTCATCGAAGAACTAACAGGGTTAGCATCAGGCAAAAATTTGAAAGGGTTGATGATTAGATACATAACAGCTCGAACACCACAAATAGTGGCCAATATCATAGCCACGACACTCACAATGGCAGGTTGTGGAAGCGACCTAAAACTAGATATGTTCGAGGCATTAGACACCATTTCAACCAATGGAAAGGTATACACATGGGCAGAGTATGTCGCCGACATGATGAAAAACATCTGTGAAAAATTCCAAGAGACGGGAGGAATTATCAGGTTCTTGTCCCTTATCTTATGGATAGTAATGTACTCTTTGTTCCCTATCAGGGACAAGCAATTTCAAGAGATGACAAGATTTCATATGTTGAGGTTCAAACCGTTCTCCCAGAGTGGAACAATGAAGGAAATTGCAAATGGGAGAGTGTTGTTGGAAAATTGGCTCTGGCAGCTAAAAGTACACACAACTAGATGGAGTGTGCCTTAGAACATCCAAAGAAGTCTACCTAAAAAGGCTCACATTCATCTAGAACTCGACCATACTGCGGTGTGGTACATGCAGGGCACCTAAACAAATGCAAAAACCCTCGACTACTATCTGACAGTCGAAGAGATATTTTGGGAGCTATCTCAACAGGCAGGAACAAAAGTACCAATACCAACAAAGGAAAAGGAAACAGAATTCTTGATAGAGAAACCACTGACAGACCAGGAGAAGGAGGAGGATTATGAGATTAACCTATACATCAGTACTTTTGTGTCGAAGGAGACACCGATCGAAGGCCCTGGTCGACTACAAGTCATAATCAAGCCTCTAACGACACAAAGAGAAGAGACACATGGAGAATAGCAGGTAACCAACTCGGCTGAAGAAAATATCATCCCAACTCAAGAGCCAAGGGGAGAGATAGAAACTAAAAATCTAGAGTATGCTGTCACCAAAGAAAATATAACCAAATTGTCAAAGGAGATAGTAGCCTCAATAAAAAGGAAGAAAACACAGTAGCAGAAACAAGGGAAAGGTAAGCATAATCTTATCATTGCATAATCTTCGGAAGATGAGGATGAACTAGTAGCTATGGCCCTCAACATAATAGAAGATGCTGTAGCAAACAAAGTGCCAGTGGAAACCCAATTTCAGAAATTTGTCGAGGCAGGGGCATGTCCAGGTCAACCAAAGAAGGCAAAGAGAACACACATTTCGACACCCAAAAATTTTGTGGATCTCGTGTATACACCCCCACCTCTGTCTCCAACAATAATAACAGAAGAGCTAATACCAAAACAGCTTTCAGTAAGCCCACTCGACTTATGAAAAAATGCTATGTCGAAGGTTGTGAAGGAAAAGTTCAATCGTGACGGAGACCTCCAGGCATTACGGGGTTTTCACTTATTTACCAATATACTATCACATTAGTTCATATTGTGGGTTTTAAAATTACAAAAAATCAAACCAATATATTGCAGGTATTGGGGGGATGAGGGGTTTAAGGTGGGGGTGGGTAGGGTGGTTTATAAGGATTGAGGTATAAAATGGGGTGGGGAGGAAGTTTTAAGTATTGGGAGGGGGTTTCAACAAAAAGATTTTGGGTCAATATTTCTCGAAATTAAGGGTATTCTTTAATATCCCACAATCGCATGTGCTATGTGAGAGGTTCACTAAGTGAAGTCCCCGTGCCAGGCATACATCAAAAAATTGCATGAGATATTCACCACAGTGCATAAGCTCTCTACCAAAGCACCTTTGTTTGATGTCAACGGATCCTAACTACCCATTTCCCAACCTTGCTAAGTACTCCAGAAGCCGAAGACTGTGGCAATAATAATCTTGACATTCCAAAGGAACCCCAACAAGGAAGCTGAAGTGATCGCACATCGGACCACATCTATCACTCTGACTGACCCCGAACCCCACCCACCAGCTTCTGAACCGATCAGAGGTGAGGAAGAAGAAAATATGGAGGACATAAATCAAGAAATCGACCAACTGTTCTCCAAACTAGTCTCACCCCCTCAGATCCACAATCCATCACCCATCCATACTTCCACCAATCTAATCACACCCGACCATTCACCAACACCATCACCACCGCCACCCGACTCAGAACCTATAATTCAACTAGCTGCACCAGAACCACCTCCACTGCAACCATCAACACCAACCACATCCACTTCTGGACCTTTTGTACCCAACCAACAAGAGGCAGAACTAGATGCAACAGTCATGCAGCTGATTTAAACAAAAATACCATCAATCACTACTACCCATCAAACAGATAATCCGGATTTGACTCTTATAGGTACACAGGTGTCGAAACAAGCAGAAACATAGAAGCACAAGAAGAAGAAGTACCGTCATGGATAGACAACAATGGTCCACATCAATCAACTTGGGTCGACCACTACGGTTTATGCAACCAAGTTAAGGGATGGAGAGCTAGGACAACTCCTCAAAATACTGGCAATTGAAGCAAATACAAGGAGCCAGTAGAGACTAAAGGAGCTCGACAACAATGAAAAAGAACAAGTTGAGTTTCTCAACAAATGCAAAAGCCTTGTACAATCAATGATACCAGGAGCAGCAGAGGTTGACACCGAAAAACCACTAAAAAAAGATTATCAGTATTTTGAGAGCGTAGTGTAGGTGCTGCAGGCACAAATTCAAGACACAAAAGAGGAACAGAAAGAAGAAATCGTTCAACTATTGATGGAGTAGCACACGGCCTTTTCAGAAGCATACAAGGTGTTGCAAGATCACATGGAGGAGTTTATCATCACAGATGAAGTATTACGAGACTAGCTTGCTTAGTACAGGAAATTCTATCAGCAAGCCAGGAAGACCTGATAGGAGATCCAAGCGCTCGAGAAAAGGAAAAGCACTGACGTAGCACTCAGAAGCACAATTGAAGATCAAATAGTGCTGGAAACAGCCAAACTACAGAGGCTCGAGCGAGAAGCACATTAGTGGGTACAACAAGCCATTCCAAACCTAGAAAAAGAAGACATCATCTACCCGCAGATGAGATGACTTCTAGAGAAAGTAGAGGAAAAGGACCAATTTATGGGTCACGACATGGAGAAAATAGTAGAATTTCCCATTCAAGAGCAAATGTCGATATTATCAAGCTTGACCACACTAACCATCGACATACAAAAAATAATACAGAGTTGGTTGGATTTTCAACATTAGCTAGCAATGACAACAAAAGCAATTGTCAAAGTCTGCGTACATAAAAGACCAACCATCAGACTTCACAAGCCATGAATATCAAGCACAAGAATAACTACTTAGACAGACAAAGAAATTTTGGTACCTCCCTCTTTCTTCGCGACGAAGAAACGTTTTGTTCGTGGGGGAGATGATGGAGGAGCAAGTCGGTATGCCAACTTGGACAATAGCTGACTTAGTCGATTAACCGACTAAGTCGAGCATCCGACTAATGAGAGATTAGGTCGGCCACCTAAGGTCATATTGGTTGAGTGAACTGACAGGTAATTATTTGTAACTGTTTGTAAATCATATATATTAGGCTGTTGAGCCAAATGAGAACTTGGTTCAGTTCTCTGTATTGTATGAGCCCTCTCATGTTAATATAATATGTTACTCTATCCACTTATTCTTATCTCTTGTCTCTGTTATGTATGTATGTTTTAGTATGTATTATTGGTAACCTTATGTGATCTGTTAGGTTACAACAGCTATTCTTTGAATCGTGCAATGTAAAATTTTTAATAACACTTAATTTCTTGTTGGTTGAAAAAAATCCAATATAATTTATTCCTGTGCAAGGAATGTTTGGTAACACCCATTAGGTCTCTTAGTGTTTGAATATGGGCTTTGATACCACTTGAAATGTCCCTAAATTTCGTAAAAAAAAATAAAAATTGTAGGCTAGTTAAATGCTACCTTTCAAGGACATTGTTTTAACTTCTACGGAATGTAACTTTCATTGTTACTAAATCTAAGTGTCGTAAGTTGTTTTTCCCTTTTATGTGTTTTCCTATCTAATGATGATATGTTTATGTGATGTGGTTATGTTACTATGACTTACTTATATGATAACTCTGCATGTCTCTACTAGTATCGGGAATTTTCCAATGCTGGTTGATTTAGATTTTACTTCCTATTTATATGTCTTATTTTTCAGTTATGGTTTTATTTATTAAAAAGGATGACTTGCATTTGAATGTAAAGAGCTGGAGTGGTAGGGTTTTATACCTTCAGGGTCATTGCGGAGAGGTAAGGTTTTCTACTACTTTGAGGGGCTTACTTAGTTCATTGCGAACTAACGCAGGATCCTACTCTTGTGCAAGTTATTGCGGCGTTGAACACTTTCTATGACAATGGCAAGTAAAGACATCCTACAACACTACATCTTTACTACACTATCATGTTTAAAGATAGTGAGAGGATGACTAAAGTCTTAGTACTAATTGTTTCTAAGTCCTATGTTTGTGCAAGATCAATTAAGTGTATAGTTATAAACTTTGTGGTAGTAATGATTGTTTTTAAGGTTTAAAACCTTATCCACCTTATATATACTGTATAATTTGTAAACTTTATGGTATAAGGCATAGGGTTTATGGCATGGTCCATATACCATTGAAAACCTTGTAAAACGTTCTTTGGAAAACTAGAGGGTAAAAAATATTTGGTTTATGTCATATTTCATATGACATACAACTTTGTTTTAACGTGGCATTTGAGGGTTTTTCTATGGCTTTAACATTGGGGTTGTGGACTACGAAATTTCATCGTGAGCTTGACTAATAGCTCTGTGGGTTTTTATTTCGTGTATAGTGGAGGATAGTGTGGTTGTTGATGTATTTGCAAGTTTGTAATCTATTCACCTGTATATTTTATATTTTATTTCCTTGTACCCTAACGGAGATGTTTGTTCCTTCGATCAGGAGATTCATTAATATAATAAAGTCATGTAAATTCATTGAGGTCAATCCTATGTTGTAATTCGAGGCAATAGTCCCCACAGTTGATGGGTATTAGGGTTATTAGACTCTCCTACTGAGGTCAACCCTATAGAATAATTGTCAAGTGGAAAACTAGTATAAATATAGAGTGAGACTCTCTATTTAAAACAAACACTCACTCAAATATAGCACATGAATGAGACAGGAGGAGCTTGCACATGTGAAAGAGAGAACAACTATCAGAGATCATATTTTTGTTTTTGGGTTTTACTTTTTCTACTGGTGCTCATTCTATCTCTGAGAAATTTGTGGGGTTTTCTCCTTTATGGTTTCCCCGAGGAAAACTCTTTGTGTCTCTTGTCTTTAGTGATTATTGCTGTGCATGTTATTCTCTCACACAAGATCCTAGATCATATTGATAAAATGATAAAAACATAACATGGTATTAGAGCTAACCTAAGAAGAACACATTATGTAGCTGCAGAACCTAGGGATTCTTAATTTTTGGGTCTCTCTCCATATATCATCAGCAAAAGGATGCTAGGCTAACTCTTCATTGAATGGCGCATCTTTCCATCGAAGTAGAATCTGATTCTAAGTATTTTTTTCCATTTTTTACTTGTCGCTACTGCGGGAAATTAGGGCTTTTAACAGAAGGAGAATTTTTTAGTGAGCTCACCATAGGATTTCTATCATCGTCAAAATCAAAATTTAGAGACCAATATCTAAGTTTTTGGTTGCGTAGAACTTCGAGAAAGTCAACCCCTAATTTGAAAACCCTAAAAGCCTAAAACTAGTCATTGTGGTGCATTCGCTATATCTCCATATTGGAGAAGGATTAGGAGCCAAACTTTTTATAGGTAGAATATAAATTCCTGATGTACGCTGTGTAAATGTTTCAGCCTCATATTCACTATATTCTAGGAGATATGATTCCTCCAAATCAGGGTTCCAGCCTCTCCCAAGATTCATCCCTAAACGTGACACCTTGGGAGAATTGCTATATCTAGCGCTACAAAGGCCCAAATGAAATTTCACAAGATGTTCTAGATAGGGAATTAACTTTAATTTCTATGGTAAATTTTTCAGAACCTAAAGGTGTAATAGTGACAAATGGTAGTGTGTACAAGTTCGCTATGCTGACCAATCTTGAAATAAGTCACCTTGGGAAAATTCTCATATGTCCCAATTGGTGAAACCAATTCTTCTCAAACCTACGGTTTTGGAAAGAGGATAGATGAGGATACCTCAGTGAAACGTTTTATACATAGATGAATAGCAATTTCATAGATACCATAGAAACAATATCAGGAAATTTTGTAGAACAAATTGAAGAAAACCAGGGCATCATATATTTTGCAGTTCTGATCACAGTTTTGGGAGAATGAGTATGTTGCTCAGCTTTCCTTTAGGAGGCACATATTTCTATCCAATAAGATATGAAAGATTCCAAGTTTTTAAAATTAGGGTTTCTCTAACAAACCCTATATCATCTAGCTCGAAACTAGGACGAACACCTCAAATCTATAAGATCTAATCTTTTGCTAATTACATTTGAGGTTCTCATTTCAAACTGACTAATCACACCAGCTTGATGACAATCTTGGTGAAGCTAACAACTTCCAAGTATGGAAGTATAGGAAGTCTGTGATCCTTCAATAAGTTGACCTAGATTAGTAGTTTGGTAAGGACGTTCTAAGAGAGAGAGGGAGATGAAGCTAAGGATAGAGCCAAGAGAATCGTTGTAGATTCTATTAAAGATCATCTCCGCCCTCATGTGTCATCCTTGAAGACAGCAAAATGAAGTGTCCAATGCTATGGTGAAGCAATTGAATAAGAATAATATATTGTTATAACCACCTTGAATGGCCTCCTAGGATCATGGGATTCATTCATTCGAGGAATGTGTGCCAGAAGGAAGAGATTACCTTCAGCAGAATCTGGGAAGAATGCACAGAAGAAGAAGCTCGACTCATAATAAGACAATATAAGATGGGAGAAATTGAAGATCAAGCTCTCACGATTAAACGAAGATACCTCAAGCAATGAGGAATAGGAAGGACTCAACTCTTGAAGAACCTCTTATCCATCTTAGAATTTGGATAAGAAATGATGTTGTTATGAATGAAGAAGATGATGAAGTTGAAGGCTCAAGAAGGAGTCTACCCATGAAACGAATAAAGATAAGTATTCAATTGTCATTTCGTGGTATTAATTGGTTATGCATTTGTTTATATTCAGTTGATGTGATATGCATGATATAATTTTTGCATTAATGACAGTATAGTACTAATATGTATGCAATGGATAAGTAGCCCATGGTGCTATACAACAGTCCGTTACTACTTATCTAGAATGAAACCTCTTTGCTGACATATTGGATTAGTGCACAATCTCAATGACGTCATGGTAGAGATGGAAGGCATCTAGAAAGTTTTCGTGAGATATGGATGAACGTTGTATTGGCTAAAATAGTTGCATGGTTATATCTTTATGCATAAGAATTTTCATTATGAATATGCCTTATGAAATTTTTCTAACCATACAACTGGTACATTTGACTTGTAGGAAAGATTGCATACAATCACCTACAAGAAAAGAAGGATGAGACTTGTTCAGAAGAACAAGTGACGACAGTTCAATATTCACTTGAATAACCATAAATGAAAAGGAACCTAAAGCTTCTTGGGTCATAGACAGGATGGAAAAAGAAAGATCTTAAGAACGACATGAAGAGAACGGTACATCCACCTCGAGAGATGAATACCATCTTAGGTACAATAAATAATCCAAGATGAATAATAATATGTTGATACTTTCAAAGAAATAAATATTCCTCAGACATAATGTGATGCAAGAGCATCGTGGCATGCCAGCAATGTGATGAGTTGGTCACATGCTCTGGCATCTTTTCTAACCATTTTTGGCTGAGTCATAGTCTGAATAGTGACATAGGGAATCATTGCGGATCACGACTCCCTGCATGGAGTCAAACCGTCGTTAGCTTGTTTTAGAAATGAACGTTTCATCATGCATCGTAGTAGTATTTATTTCAGTTGCAGGACCTCTCATGATAAGGTAGCAGTTTTGGTTTAAATAGACAATTTAGAGATGTAGGGGGGGGTTCTACTTTTCAACATTTAGAATTTTGAGTTTGCAGAGAGAGGAAAAACCTGTCTCTGATTTTTGTTTGTAAATATTTTGAAGGATCAGAAGGAGAGAGTTCCAAGCTGGGTGCATTTTCCTTTTTTGCTTAATAGAAGGATTAACCGTGTGTTTGTGGGGTTGTTAGGATTTATGCATGCACTGTGTTGAACTGTGTATCTTGCAGATATGACTTTGGTGTTTTCATGAACATTTGTGTATTTCCATGATGTGTTGATTTTACATATCAATTTCTTGCTTAAACCATTGAAGTAGAGAATAGATGCGTGCGAAAGAGTTTTAGGATAAAGCATCATGAATATTGCAGGATCGATTGATCAATTTCATGATCAATCGGTGCAACCCACAAGTTTTATGCCTTAACAAATTTTTGCAGAGAACAAACGGTGGAGATTGAAGCCACAGATCAAGATTTGACGGTCGTGAAGTATCCCACAACCATAGTTGTAAGGAAGTTAATATATCCATGGAGATCTAATAAGCCCGCATAAAAAAGAATATTGACGGTCATGGAGAAGGACGTAAGGATTGGATGGCTGAGAAAGTTGTGGGGAAGAAGCTTTGGAAAGTTAGCATCCCGCATCCCACATCGTGCAATTCGGTTGTGGGGAAGCGTGGAAACAAATTTTGTAGAGCACGCATTATGGGTCTTGTGATCCCGCATCCTACAACTCGCATGTAGAAACTATGTTGCAGAAACATAATTGGGAAGAGCAATTTTGGCAATCAACATCCCGCATCCAACATCCCACCTGTGGAATGGAGGTTGCAGAGGTAAAGTTGTGGGAAGGCAGTTTTAGAGTAGAATTTGTCCTTCCAGCTAAATTTGGAAGTCCTACTAAGTGTAGGGGCCATTAGATCCTGGAAGTGTTGGTTAGAGTCGGTTGAGATCGACCGACTTGCACCAATTTTGGTATCAGTGCAAGGAAGTTGACATTTCTTGTTGAGGAATTCCATAGTTGAGGTTGTGGGTAGAATTCTGAAGGCGTGAATGAGAGAAGTGTTGCCATAGGAGCCTTAAGGGAGCAAAGGAAGAGTGCTCAAGAGGTTCTAGATAGAGGATTGGCATTGCAAAAAGACCAAGGGCCAAGAAGAGGCTTGGTGAGGTAAGTTGTAACAGGGTGAAAGAGAGTTGTTATTGCAGAGGCTTAGAGTGGGAATATGACTGCACATATTGGAAGAGCAAGAGGTCATGACAGAGGTCCACTAGGAGGGAATGCATAAGTTCTAGAATAAATGAGGGAGTTAAGGGCACATATAGAAGCCATGGAAATATACAGACGAATAGACCTAGAAGTAGGGGATATAAGAAGGTGTACCTATGAAGGAAACACCTAAGTTAAGATATTTCAAATCTATTCTAGGAGCGAATTCAAGGACGAGACCAAAGTTGCCTACATATGATGGGAGTCTCATTACAGAGCATCTCATTGATTGGATCAGTGAGATGGATAAGTAATTTGAGTACGATGAGGTAGAAGAAGATAAGAGAGTCACATTGGTTGTGACGAGGTTGAAAGGGCATGCTTCCTTATGGTGGAATAGTGTGAAAGAAGAAAGACGGAGGAAGAATAACCATTGATAAAAAGTTGGGATAGAATAGTAGCAAAGATGAGGGCTAATTCCTTGCCAAAATATTACCAGTTAATTATGCATAGACAAGTACAAAACCTTAGGAAGAGATCACTAACAGTGAGAGAATACACTGGGGATTTCTACAAAGTAAACCTAAGGACTGGATATGTAGAAGAGTCAGCAGAAAATGATCCTAGATATGTGAATGGTCTAAGGATGGATATCCAAGAAGATATCAGCATGATTTCTCCTAGAACAATGGAGGAGGCATATCAGTGCGCCGTAAGGGTATAAGAGAAGATAAGAAGGAAGAAGAGCTTCAATAGAGGTCACAGTTCATCCAAGGGAAGAGGGAAAGTGACTAGAAGAGGAAGGTTTAGAACACATAGAGGGTAGTCCAATAACTATAGCCAACAAGAGTAGCTTGGTAGAGGAGGTGATTCTAGAAGACGAGGACCTTACCAAGTAGGTATAGGTAGACGACAAGGCAAGGAAGTTGTCATTAGATGCTACAAATGAAACCAGTTGAGGCATAAGTCATTTGAATTTCTAGGAAAATAAGACATAGGGAATAGAGGAGCCTATGTAGCTCAAAATGAAGAAGAAGTAGAATCTTGTACATAGTCAATCCAAATTGAAGAAAGTCTCCTTGAAGTGACTCCTTTTCCTGGTGCTTCGAAAGTTTATGAGATACATGATATCTCATGTTATCATATGGATGATATAGAAGAATAAATTTGAATCTCTAATATTGAATAAAAACACTACTACACTTCTATGCAAACATTCTCCAGTTATTGTCCTTTAAATTCTGTGCAAAATTTTCCAGTGATTGCTTTCGAAAGTGAACAGGAATTTTATTTCTCTCGCTCTAATGTTTCTACTCGTGTGGAGATAAGTAATACCTTGGATATTTTGGAAAAAATATCATATTTTAGGAGTGATTCATTCTCTTTCCTTGATCTATATATTCCAGCAAATTCCTATAGGATTGCATGCACCAATATTCAGAATTTTGAAGAAACAGAAAACTATGTATCTACCCTCTCAGTGGACCATACTTTTGGATATGATATGAACTTATTTAGATCTGATATGATATTATTTGGATCTGATCCAATATTATTTTGTTCAAATTTTAGATTCCAATATGTTTCATTCATGCTTGTAGCTTCTCTCACCAATTTTGGTGTGAGAACTCAAGTACCGCAAGTCTTCTTCAAATTTGCTGCTATGGATTTGGTGTTAGCTTCCACTTATGAGGTTTCTGATATTTTATTTTTTGAATCATTAGTTGTTTCTGAAGCTACATTATATTATGGATCTCAATCATTCACTCTCCAGAGTCCCAGGGCTGCTCTACCTTTGGTCACATGCTCATCTCCTCACAGAACTAGTAAAGAGGAAGACATTATGCATCCGCCTGGACACATGCTCCTAACACTCGGAGCTGATTTTACCACTCATGGTTTTATTTTCAAGGATAAAACATATCAGTTTCTTGAGTGTTCCTCACATGGCTTGAATCCTCAAGCACTTTTTCTCTCTTATCAGTTGATTTTAGTTGCTCTACATGGGTCCAGTTTTCATCCAGCAACTATCTATGTTCCTAATTCAGTTGAGCACATTATTCTTATTCCAAAGAGGAATATTCCTCGAGACATAATCATTTATTTTGTATGGAGAATTTCACATGCCAGGCCCTAGGATACCTATCCACAGAAGGACAATCTTTTTCCTAGTTGTATCTACTTAGTTAGAGTGTGGGTATTTTTCCCACGAGGTTTTTCCCCATTTCCTTGGTTATATTGACCAGTTACTTTTTTGCATTTTAGTTGTAATGGGTGAAATTTTGTCTTAATTAGCAGGGCCCACATTTTCCAAGTTAATATTCATGGGGGGTGTTAGGATTATAATCCTCCCTTTTCCAATTTGGTCAGTCACCTAGAGTGAATTTAGTCATTATTTGGGTCCACTTGGCCTAATTGGGTCACATGTACCGGTTACTAGAGCATGGGGAACACTAATTGAGGCTAAATTCCACTAAATACACTTGCATGCATTGGTTTAGGAACCTCCTATACCAATCCCTACAATTTAGGATCCATTTGGAGTGCCTGCACCAACCTCCCTTAGTTGAGTTCAGTTGGTGACTAGTCAAGCTTAGTTAGGAGTCAATTACATTCATTTCTACTCAGCTAGTGCTATTTATGCATGGATTCAGGTGGATGAGGCATATTTACTCACCTACCATAGTCAGTTAGACTAGTTAACTGATAATTAACATTAAATTAGACACTTGAGTTGGGTTGTTGAATGCTGATAGTGATTTAGACAAGTTCAGTTAGCCATGCAGTCAAGTAGAGTCAAACCAATTCAATTTTCCGCACATGGATTTGAATTACATTAGGCTAAATAGCCATTGTACTACATTGTAACAATTATCCAATTATTTTTTATTAATGAAAGCATTACCCAACTACAAGCGATTTTTGCAGTGTTTCATTCTTCAATTTCTGATTAAAATTGTGTGATCTATTTTGTGAGTTGTGTGTTGATCCATAGATCTATGTGCTCAATTTTATAATATCCTACACACAAATTTTCTCGAACGCAATTTTGAGGCAGACATACTCTCCAAACAAGGTCTACTCTTACTTGCATGAACTATGGAGAAATGGGAGAACTTGTATGGCATTAATTCCAATTTAGCAGGGGTCATATATGATCTTATCAATATTAGCTCATATATATTATACACATGTATTGCATATTTTGGTGATATTTTTTGAAAAAGTACTAACCTAATTATGTACGACCAAGGGGTCATATGAACAATATGGTTTTATATCAATAAATCCATGATAATTTCTCTATGGGAAAAGAAGGTGATTTAGGTTGGTTGTGTGAAAAAAAATGATTCTCTGGACACCAAAGATGTTGTTATGGCATAGATAAAAGACTTAGACACTTTTTCAAAATAAGACCATAAACTCAAAGGAATATTTCCTTATAAGTTTCATCATGGTTTGTCATTGTTTTAAGGGAAAGTGAAACAATTTCTAGGTATTGTTATATCACGAGCAACAAAACTTGTTCTCTTTTGGTTTAAAACAAGTACGTCAAATAAATGATTTTATGCAGATTGTTATAAATAAATTATTTTATGTAATTTGTTGTAAACTTGTAAAACACAAATATGATATGAATTCATAAGGGGAAAAGATAATTTATTTTTAACTCAAATCTTTATATGCCAATAGGTCTTATAGCAAGAGTATTATGAAAACGACAACTAAAAAGGGATTTTAAAGGCACCTTAAATATCATCCTTTGTCACTTTTATCTTTTTAATCATGTAAGCAATACAATTACTTTTCTATTTTGAAGGTTGTAATGGACTTGGATGTCTCCATTAGCCATTGGAGCATTCCATACAAAATTAATTTCCTCTAATAACCCAATGGTATGCTTAATTTTAACTCTAACAAAAATATAACATAATTCATGTGCAAAAATAAATTAGAAGAAACATAGGCAGCTAGACATCATTTAATGTTGATATTAGCATGGACACTTATCTTTAGACGAGTGAAAGTCCATCAAATTAGTTTTTAAGGATAAATTCGTAACCCAAGTGTGGAATCAGTTATGGATTCCACACCCATGCCAAACTATAGTGCTAGGGTGAAAGAAACTCCTTATCCCAACCCTCCTCTCTCATTACATAGCCAATATTCTAAGTATACATAATTTCAATCTCTCATCTAGAAATGAATGCACCATGGAACTTTCTTCAGTTTCATAGCAGAAGGAAGATATTTAGTTTCTCTACTTCACATTTCCTTATGAATCTTCTTCCTATCCAATGAAAGGAAAAAAGAGTCCAAAACTATTGGTTTTCTACTTTGATGCAGGGGTATCTAGGGCCAAACAAGACTATAAAAAATAGAAAATAGAAGAAACTAGAGTACAATCGATTCCCTATAAATAGATGAGTGAGAAGTCGACAAGGTAATAAATGAGATGTGAGGTTTTTGACTCGCCATAGTTGATGACTAATGACAAGGTATTGGAAAGCCTGGATGAGACATACCAACCACGGAAAAAAGAGGAGTTGGGAAAGGAGACCGACACCGACAAGTTCTAAATTGACCAAACATATAGGATCTCAAGGAATGGATCCATTTGGAGTAGTTGGGGTAGTTGCATAGTAGTTATCGAATTTTTTTAAGGACACACGGTAACAAATCTTGTTGAATAAAACTAGAGAGTGTATTTAATGCGTCCATGGCAATTCCTAGGAGTATGCAAACTTATAGAATATGAAATATGAGTACTCTGCATCCAAGCAAAACTATAAATACATCTACATGTCAAAAAATATGGGACTTTTGAAAAAATTTGGAAGAGAGAGAGAGAGAGAGAGAGGGAGTTGAGGGCATAGGTTGTGTTCTGAATTTTCATTTTTGTCCAGAAAGTGAGTGTGGAGAATAGATGACTTAAAATTACCTCATTCCTATTCATGTTATAATAGTTGGTGTCCATTCCGACTAAGTCTTTGATATTAATTGTAATTTATCTTATAGAAATATTTATTTTATTTAATTGAAAACTCATAGTACTTGGCACAACCATTCTTGTGTGCATGCTATCATTGTGTGCTTTGATCTACAGTTGACCACTTAGGTCATGCCCTTTTGATTCAATTGGTATCATAGCACATAATTTATCTTATGTGAAGGTTATAGTTGCAATTAGATGGGAGGAATAAGAGTCCATATGTAGTTGGGTAGAGTCGTGGGAGTGTTGATTTGATTTTCTAAGCAGAGAGATGGCTCAGACACGTGTTAACGTCTATGGTAGAAGAAAACGCGAGGGCACACATGTAACTATTAATCAAGAGAAGTTTGTGGAATGTGTTCAAACAATGAGGATGCATAAAAATGAATTAGAGACTATGAAATAGGCCCAATGAAGAGGAGATGTTGTAGAAACCCTTAACCACAATGATGAGGAAGTGAAGGATTTATAGTGTCAAGAAGAAGAGGAGTTAGATGAACCAAAGGATGGAATCTTAAAGGCTCTAGATTAGATAATAGGTAAGGATAATATGGATGAGTGTACCTACTCAAGGAGTTTGAATCCACAAAATTTTATAGATTCGGTTAGAAAGATGGAGAAATATTTTGACATGGAGCAGATAGAGCACACCAAAACGGTAAAGGATTCCTATCTGAAGTTTAAAATTCATGTCTCCTTATTGTAGAATAATGTATAGGATGAAAGAGTAATGAAAACAAAAGATAAATGCATGGTACATAATGGTCGCCAATTTGAAGGACAAGTTCCGTCCCACCGACTGCATGATTTATCTTTTCACAAAGTTGCAAAAGCTGAGCCAGAAGGAGTCAACTATGAAAGAATTCACGAAGGAATTCTATCGTCTAATGATTAGGTCAAGGTAGACTCAAAAAGGAGAGGAAGAATATTCTAGATATGTTAATAGGATGAAATATGTCATACAGTACGAGTTGATCCTATTAAAGTTCATACATGTCCGAGAATCCTATTATCTAGCATTGAAAGTAGAAGAGAAATTGTCAAGAAAGGATTTGATGAGTAGAGGGAAGATGACTGCTAGAATTCAGAAATATTTTACCTCCATAGGATACACTAGTGCGAGATGAAATAAGAAACACAAGATGATCGATGAGAATAAGGTTCAACCAAAGGAAATGTAGCTGAATACTGATGAGTAGGTGAGAAATCAAGGAGTTGAGGAAGTAATCATTGTAGAGTATGTTTCATAGGTGAACATGCAGACCAGACGTAAATCCTCTGCTACAAGTTTCAGTAACTGGGACACAGTGCCTATGAGTGCCCAAAATATTTACATGGAACAAGTCAACAATAAACCAGAGTCGATGTGATGAAAAATATTGTTTGACTATGGAAGAAAACTTAGGAGAAGTAGCATAGAAAATAGGTCAAAACATGATGACCCAACAAACACTATTGCAGTGTATGCAAAAAGAGAAGGAGCTGACATAGAGGAAATGATTTTTTCAAGCAAACGAGAATATTACAAATGTTGTAAGACCATTGTTGAGGTAGGAAACATGGATAATATAATATAGAATTTGGTGATCATTAAGTTGGGTATAAAGTACCAACCACGTCCAAATGTGTACCAGGTGTTGTGGTTGCAAAACATTCATGATGTTATGATCACACAATATTGCGTGATCAATTTAAATATTTCAGGGTTGCACAATAACATGCTATGTGATGTGATTCTGATGGATGATTCTCACCTATTGTTGGGTCAACTATGGAAATATGACCAAAAAATGATGTATGAAAGTCGTCGAAATATGGTTACAGTGGAGAAGGACGACAGAAACTTTTGGTCGATACCCATACATAAATAGTATAACATCAATCAAAAGGAAAGTGGAAATTGGGAGAAGAAATTTTTGATGTGTTCATCGAACGAGTTCTTAAAGGACGAAGAGAGGCACCAATGTTTCTTTGTGATTATTCCTAAAAACCCAATTTTTTTTCGGTAGACTAAAAATATCCTTACGGAGGTCAAGGAATTTTTTTCATAACTCAAAGTTATAGTGGTCGATGATATGCAGAATGGGTTCTCACCCACTAGGTGTATATCACATCATATTGACATAATTACAGGGTAGATCCTACCAAACAATGAGCTGCATAAAACGACATTGACGCATAATGGTGAGTTGTACCAACAAGTCCAAGAGTTGTTGGACAAAGGGTTGATTAGAGGTATCCTAGGTCTATATGTTGTACTAACTATACTAGGACCAAAGAAGGGAGGCGGATAGAGAAAATGTACCAACTCAAGGGATATCAACAAGATGATGATCAATTACATGTTTTCGTTTTTAAGGATGGAAAAATTGATTGATTGCTTGAGTGGAGAGACATACTTTACCAATATTAACTTAAGTAGTGGATACCACTATACCCAGATAAAAGAAGGTGATGAATATAAGAAAACCTGTAGGAAGAAGGAAGGAATGTATGAGTAGTTGGTTATGGTGTTTGGTTTGACTAATGTGACACGTATATTCATGATGCTAATGGACATGGTGTTGTAACCATTTCTGGTGAGATTCGTCATTTACTATATTGATCACATATTGACTTTTAGTCACACTAGAGAATAAAACTTGTCACAAATTTTACAAGTCCTGTAGAAGCTAAGCAATGAGAAGCTGTTAGTAAACCTGTAGAAGCGATTCCTTCATGGAGAAGGAATTAGTATATCTCGGATTTGGGATTTTAAGACAAGGACTAAATATGAAACTATAGAATTTCAAAGCAATTTTGGAGTGGCGAAAATCGACAAACACCAATATGTAAGAAGATTCCATGGAATTGCTATCTTCTTTCGCAATTTCATGAGATATTTTAGTCAAATATGTGCACCATTGGCTGCATGCATGAGGAAGGGTGAGTTCAAGTGGATGAAAGAAACCCGATGATATTTTGTGAAGTTGAAGAAAAAAGTGATGAAGAGCCCAATTTTATCTCTTCTTGTCTTTGAGAAGGTATTTCACGTCGATTCTGGCACTAGAGGAATAGAAATTGGAGTTGTGTTGAGCCGGGAGGGTTGACCAATTGCATTCTTTAGTAAAAATATGAGGAGAAGAAAAAGTATTCAATCTTAACTAAGAATTTTACGCTATAATCCAACACTTGAAGAAGTGGATACATTACCTATTTCCAAGAGAATTTATGTTGTACACTAAGCATCAATCTGTAAGGTATTTGGATAGCCATACGAATTTTAATCAAAGTCATATGAACTGGGTCAATTTCATGCAAAATTGTACCTTTATATTGAATCATAGGTCAAGGAAGACCAATGGGGTAGCTGAGACATTAACCCAAAGAGTTACATTATAGGGGACTATGGTTATAATGTCGACCATTTTAGAGTCAATAAACGCCAACTATGAAGTCAATGAATAATTTACCGATGCATGGAAGGAATCGAATGAGTCATCAAGTGATGACATGACACCATATATGGATTATTTATTCCAAGAAGGGTAGTTATTTAAGGAACATAACTTATGCATCCCGAGAGGATCATTATGGAGGATTAGAAGGAAACTTTCGCTTCGACAAGACCAAAGAATTCGTTGCAGAATAAGTATTATTTTTTAAGGATGATGACATATGTAAAGAAGTGGATACAACAATTCCAAGTATGTCAACCTGCCAAAGCAGGAATTTGAAACATGAGATTGTATACACATTTTATCATACCTATTGTATTGTGGGAATACATCATCTTGTATTTTGTATTAGGATTTTTGAGAACACAACAAGGGAATGACTCCATATTGGTGTTGGTCAACAGGTTTTCGAATATGGAACACTTTATTCCATGTTGGAATATAGGTGATTCCATGGGTATTTTATTACTCTTCTTTAAGGATATTGTGAGATTTACTCGGTTGTCAAAAAGAATCACTTCAGACAGAGATACCAAGTTCATGGGACATTTCTGGAGGACCCTGTGGAATAATCTTGACATGAAGTTATAGTTCAGTTTTGCATACCATCTCCAGATTGATGGACATAATTAATTCATGAATAAGAGCTTAGGAAATATGCTAAGATGTTTAACTTTTGACTCACCAAATCAATGAGGAATTTTTTGGTGCAGGGGAAATTTTCCATCCAACAATTTAGTGAATCAATCAATGGGAATGATTCCATTCCATATCGTGCAAGGGAGAATTCCACATGTAGTAGCTGACTTAGTCAAGATGTCAACTAGAACACATAAGAGTGAATATATAGAGTCATTTCCATACCACATGAAAGAGGTGCATGATAAAGTCAGGGGACAAATGAAGAGGAGTAATGTGGATTACAAGTTGAGACCCAAGTGAAGAACATGGCTGCAATTATTTATCAGAGACTCATTGTATGAACACTTGTAGAAAGAGAGGTTTCTACAAGAAACATATGATAATTTGATGTTGAAGAAGATTGGTCCATGTATAATTATCAAGAAAATTCAAACAATTATTATGTGCTTGATTTTCCTGAACATATGGGTATATCATTGACATTGAATGTCTCCGGCCTATCCATGTTTGAAGAAGGGTCAACGATTGACAAAAAAAAATATTTTCAAATTGATGAAGCATATTCCAATTCAATGATAGATGAAGTCATAGATGTTCTCAACACGTGAGAAATCAGGAATACCAGACAACCAAAGAATAACAAATACTTGGTTCTATGGTAGAAAAAATATCTAGAAGAGGTGGCATGGATTTTGGAAGAAGAGCTCAAGAGACTACAAAGTCATGAGAATAGTTCTTTTCAACCCTGGTAGGTTGATGTAGAGGAATCTAGTCCCAATTCAAATAGTGTAAGTTAGATGAAAAGAGTTCCCAAAGGATAGTTGACGACCTCCAGAGAAATGGGAGAGACAAACGAAAAGGGAATATATGAGATGTGAGGATTCCAACAAGCCATAATCAATGTCCAACGTTGAGGTATTGGAAAGGGTTGATGAGAAATACTGAAGAGGGAAAAGAGAGGAGTCTAGAAAGGAGACTAATGTATACAATTTACCAACCAACCAAATATTTGGGATCCTAAGGAATGGAGTCGGTGGAATAGTTGGGGTAGCTGCATAGAAATTATGGAGGTTGTTGAATAACATTAGGTGGAAAATCGCGTTTAAGTGAACTAGAAGGTGTATTTAAAGCATCTATGGATGTGCCTAGGAGTATGTGAACTTATAGAAGATAAAGTTTGAGTATGTTGCTTCCAAGCGCAACTAAAAATACCAGTGCATGTTAAAAACTAAGGGAGTTTTCGAAAACTTTAGAAGAGGAGAGTTTTGGAAAATATTGAATGAGAGAGAGAGAGAGAGAGAGATTCGAAGTCATAGGATGTGTGTTGAATCTACATTTTTGTGCAGAAAGTGAGTGTGGATCATAGAAGACGTAACATTCGCTCATGCATGTTTATGATGTCATAGTCCATCTCTGTTTCCACTAAGTCATTGATATTACTTGTAATTTCTCTTGTACATAGATTTCTTTTATTTGATTGAAAATCCATACTTCTTAGCATGCTCATTCTTATGTGTGGGATATCATTGTGTGCTTTGATATGCAATGCACTACTCAGTTTGTTCCCTTTTGCATCATAATTTGATTGACCTAGAGATATTACTAGGATCAAAATAATTAATTGGAAACTCTAATAAATTTCCATGTTTTAATGGTGTTTTATTTCATTTTTCAAGATATTCATCCATGGATTTCTCTCAATATAATCCCATTACCTCTTCAAATTCTCAACATTGAGTCCCCTATCTCAACATGATATTACTATCCATGAATACATGGGGTTGTATTTACATTATAGGAATAATACCGACACATTAACGTAGGTTCCTCCATGAAGAAGGAAAGGAAGAACACCTCAACGGGAGAATGGAAAATGATGCTTAGAGAGAAGTGTTGCATGGAGAATACAAGAATGATAATGAGAGGAAAAAGGGACTTATTATTTGCATGAGGATTTTTTTTATTTGGGTTATCCAATTAAATTAGTATTCACATCCAAAGGAGGACTAGTTAATGATTTGCAATTAAGGTGTGCCATTAAATCAATCAAATTGGTTAAGTTTAAAAGTAAGGCCTTCACTATTTTAATATCAAGTGGGATTTTAACTAAAAATGGATCATAATGAGGGTTAAATGGATTTGAATATTAATGTATATAAAATTTAAATTATTGAAATAGATGTTGGAAATCCAACCACTTGATCATGAAACATATTAGTTGATCAAGTGTGTCCAAACAAATAATAACAACAATTATGAAATCTAATCTATGAAATAAGCAAGGAGAAAGTTTAAAAAAAATATTCTCGAGATCATTTTCAAAATATCAGGCTTATTCCCTTATTGGGTATAAAACTTGACGTTAGGAAATTGAAAAATACTTACCAAAAGAATATGTTACTAGAATTACTCCTAGCATACTAAGAAACTAAGTTATAGAATGTGGTGTAGAGGGAAAAATTACCACCACCCAATGTTTAAGGTTATAACTATTACTTTTTAGTTGGGGATAATTATTAGTAAACTCTATATATGAAAAAATATTAAAATAAAACTACATTGTAATGACGAGGATGAGACAAGTAGCTAAAAATGAGGTTGTAAAAAATAAAAGAAAAAGGTGAAGGAACTTTTCTTTTTTTCAAGCTTTTGAAATCTTTGTTTAAAATATTTTCCTTTTGGACAAAACAAAATTGAATGTTAAAAGGGTGTCAAAATTAACATAGATACCTAGCAAGAGTAATGGAAGAGAATATCTAGCAACCACAGAATCTCCAAAGTGATTGTCAATATATTTGCCTCAAGCTATGATAGTATTTGAAAAATATTAAGATCAAAACTAATAAAATATGTTAAGCTATGATCATTATAAACAAGTGAAAAACTAAAGGAAATAATAGTGTTTGCATTAGTGTTTCTATTATTCTTGCACATTGATGTAGGAACAAATAATCAATCTCCTCAAGAAATAATCAACAAATAACTCAAAAATGGCGTTAATCGGAACCAGAATGGTTTCCTCTGTGTATATTCAATAAACAATGAATGATTACAATAAAAATGTCAACCAATCTCTTGAATCAATGAGAAATTCAAGTACGTTAGGAGGTCAGTCGAATTCAAGGAGTGAGTCTAGCTTAACTGACCGTAAGCCATTTGTTCACACTCAGTTAACCACTTGACCAAAACCCTAATTGACTCACCAAACCCTAACTGAAGTTGGAGTGCAATAAATGGCTGAATCTCAACTGAAGGAGATCAAACACATGTCATAGCAATCCAACCATCAAGTGCTAGTGCTCCATGACTTCAATGAGCCCCGATGAGGTTAACTGAAGCTGAACTTATCATCAGAAGTTGGTGGAGGTGCCCCTGTTGACTCCATATCACTAAATAATAATAAATAATCATTAAATAATATATTTAGTGAGAGGAGGTTCCTTAACTGACTGGTTGAACTGATTGTAACCACCAATTAGCAATTAGGTGCATTAATATCACTCAGATCACCCCTGGAGTGCTCCAGTTAGCCTCCTTGATTGTAGGTAGGTGTGGGTGTGACTGGATGATGGCAATTAATGCTCCACTGATGTAAATTAATGTCATTTATACTTATTATAGTGGTTTAACTAGGCCAATTTGACCAAAAAGAGTGTGTATGGTGGTAAATGTCTCCAACACCCCCCCTTAAGCTATAATGAGGAAGAGTTAGAAAAAATAGATGCATACAAATTCTAGGGCCCTGAAAACTAAGGACATAGGTCACCCTGTACAATGATGAAACTGAAACAATGCTAAAAAAAAACTAAGTGAGGAAAAGAGGGAAAACCCAGTGGGAAAAAACCCCCCTCAAGATGAACATTGAAAGTAGTCTAGATCACCCTGATGAACTCACCCCCAATAGTGAACGAAGGTAAGTGAACTTCTTTTCTGAAAATATCTTGATCAAGATGTCTGCAATCTGCTCATCAATCGGGCAATATTGTAGAATGATGGTCATGTCATGCACTAGCTCTCTAATGTAGTGCATGTGAATCTCTACATGCTTGGTCCTCTGCCTGGTAACTGGATCCATGGATATCTTAATAGCACTTTGTTTGTCATAAAAGAGGACAGTGGAAAAAGTACTACCAATATCAAACTATGAAATAATTCCTTGCAACCAAACTACTTGGATGCAACCATTCACCGCTCCTCGATACTTGGCCTTTGCTGAAGATAGTGCTATGGAAGCATGATTTTTGCTTGACCAGAAAATGGGGCCACCACCAAACATGAATACATATTCAGAAGTTGAATTCTGATCAATAGAATAACCCACCAAATTGGAATCTGTGTATCCAACCAGCTCTAGCTCATAGTTTACAGCATAGTGAATGTCGTAGGTCCTAGTTCCCCGAATATACTGGAGGATCCTCTTGGCTGCCTTCCAATGAAGATCATGAGGATGCTGCATGTATCTTTATACAGTATTCACATCATAACAAATATCATTCCTAAAATGTTTCAAGTATAACAAGCTACCAATCAGCTATCGATAGATAGTGCAGTCCATGGGAGGTGTGTGTTTTCCTTCTTCAAGGCTGATCCCTGAAAGGAAAGGGAATGGTGTAGGCCTAAATCCAGCCATGTTAAACTTGAATAATAGGTATGAAGTGTATTTGGACTGATTGACCATAATCCAATCATAATTTTGCTCGATTTCGAGCCCCAAAATTGTTTTAGAAACCCCAAATCACTCATTTCAAAGGCATTGTGGAGAGCAGTTTTGATGGCTGAAATGGATGCAACTGTGCTACATATGATCAGTAAGTCATCAAAATATAAAAAATGATAATTATATGACCATAATGCTTCTGTAAATACACATTTGTATCTGATCTACATCTCTGAAGTTTTTGCGAAAGAAGAAAGGCATCCATCTTGGAATACCACTCTCTTGGGGCCTGTTTTAACCCATACAGTGACTTCTTTAGCATGCAAACCAAAGATGGATCAGTGATGTAGCCCTCAGGATGCTTCATGTATATATCCTCATTAATATATCCATGCAGAAAGGCTGAATTAACATCCATGTGATGCACCTCCCAGTGCTTGGATGCTAAAATTGCCAAAACAAGGCGGATGGAGTCCATTTTAGCAACCGGTGCAAAGGTCTCATGGTAGTCCACTCCTTGGACCTGAGAGAAAACTTTTGCTACCATACTTGACTTATATTTTCATGTTCTTCCATCATCAAAAACCTTTGTTCGAAACACCCACTTGTATTGAACCCATTTCCTTCCCAGAGGAAGAGAAACTAGCTTCCAAGTAGTGTTTTTCTGAAGAGAATTCATCTCTTCATCCATGGGAACTTGCCATCTTGGATCATTCCGAGCATGGTAGTAGGATTTTAGATTTGAAATAATCATAAAATAGCAAGTTTTGGACATGAAATTATCAAAAAAAGAGAGCGCAATACCTACTCTTTAGAAATCAGACCTGGTTCTCCTTGGATCATCTAGATTTCCAATGTTGTCTCCTGCGGAGGAGAGTGTCTGTTGGGCCCATGTAGGAAGATGATTTTGAACTTAAAGTTATGATTCAGAATCTAATTATTGCTGTAGATTGATATTATAAATCATGGGATCCAAATCAGGGTCATCACCGCCAATTTCATCATCCAAATATTCAGTAGAATAGGAAGGAAATTCAGCAGTTTTCTCCTTCGCTAGTTCCATCTCCTGAAGAGGCTCATCGAAATTGACACTTCTTTCGATAATGATATGTTTGGTATTGATATGCAGCATATTGAATCATTTAGATTCATCAGGACACCCAATAAATAGACATTCTATGCTTTGTGGTTGCAAATCCCTCCGTTTATCAAGCGGAATCCGGGCCCATGCAGTGGACCCAAAGACCCGTAGGTTTGACACATCCGGCTTGTGTCCAAAGTATGCTTTGAAAGAAGTATTTCATTTCACAGATGAGCATGGAACCCTGTTATGAATTTATGTTGTAGAATGTATGGCTTCAGCCCACAAATTCATAGCAAGTTTCATTGACTCCAACATACAAGTGGTCATCTCCTTGAGAGACCGGTTCTTCCTTTCCGCTACTCCATTCTGCTAGGGAGTGTAGGGAATTGAATGCTGTACCTGAATACCTATTTGGGAGAATATGTACAAAAACTCATTAATGAAATACTCCCATCCATTATTAGATCTCAAGATCTTGATCTTAATCCTAGAGGCATTTTCAATCAAGGCCTTCAATTCAGAAATTTTTTCACATACTTCTGTTTTCTTTTTGAGAAAGAAAACCCATGTATACCTTGAAAAATCATTAATAAAAGTAAAGAGGTACCTTGATCCATTCATGGATGTGATAGGAATCATACCGCTGATATAAAAATGTATCATCCCCAATATTCTTGTAGCTTGGTTTGCCTTCCCCCGATCGAACTTGTCCTCAGGGTGTTTTCCAATCACACAGCCCTTGCAAATTCTCGTGGTTTCCTTGATGATCGGGAGGCCTTCAACCATGGATTTTTTATGTAATTGCTAAAAATATTTGAAATTAAGATGGAAAAAACCTCTCATGCCACAGCCTACTAACCTCATTTCCATGAGTTAGCAGAGAAGTGGGATTTGCATCCGCAACAAAGTGAGAGAACTCATAGGCTTTTGCATGATGATTTGCAAGGCCTTTTGCAATGAGTTTCGCGAATGCAATTTCTGTTATCTCAACATCATTTGGGATGAAAGAGACTCTCTTAGGAATTCCTGTATGTGTCATCTGATAGACACTAAGGATATTTTCTGCTAGAGATAATACATACAAAACATTAGAGAAAAACCATTTTCAAGATCTACGGTACCTTGTCCTTCGGAAATGATGGTGAAGTCATCTCCCATGTGAATGGGGATGGATTTACTGGTATCCAAGGATGAAAAGGATTATTTTTCAGCCATCATGTGATTCAAAGTTCTAGATTCAATAAGCAATGCTTTGGACTTTGAAGTGCTTGCCATGAGGGCATGACCTTTCTCATGCTATGGTTCTCGATCTTGGTGATCTCTCTTCCGAAAGCTCTCCGGAATATTGATGTGATTCCTCTCAAGGAGAGAGGTTGCTTCATCAGTATTTTTCTTCATGCATGCATGTTTAGGGTGAAAACCCTTCCCTCAATAAGAACACTTGAGTTTTTCTTTCCCATTCTGCCCTTTTCCTTTGTTCTTCCTTGAGCCGGAAGATTCATCATGCTGCTGGTTTTCAACTCTAGGATGGGGAGCATCAAATTTAGTTTTTTAATTTTTCTGCTAATTTCCTTTACCCTTCAGATCTTTTGGCCTCGAGACATGGAGGGCTTGATCACAGGAAGATCGGATGATGCCCATCTGGAAAAGCTTGTCATGTTTATTTGTTAGGGACTCAATGAAGGCATTGAGTGTAGGCATCTTCCATCCAGGGGTTGTGAGCTTCCCCACGCAAAATGTAGAAACAAAAACTGAATAATCAGCCCCAAGTTTGGAGAGAATGGCAAGTATGAGCTGATCATCCTCCTTCTCCACGTTACATTGCTTCAAGAGTAAAACAATATGCTTGAACTTTGTAAAAAAATCATTCAGATTCTCGAAATTGGAAGGTTGGAGAGACATGAGTTCATTTTCGAGTTGGTAAACCCTCAAATCATCATGCTTTCTGTATAGAGATTCCAATTTTTCCAATATTTCTTTCGGTGTCTTCAAATCTGTAAGATGGAAGAGAAGGTCTCGGGAAATAGAGAGGCACAAGAAACCGAAGGCTTCATCCTTATTGTTCAAGAATCTTGATTTTTCTATGGCAGATCTAGGCTCAGCTTTAGTGTCCATGGTGACTCTAAAAATTCCTTTGGAGCGCAACTAAATCTCCATATCACTTTCCCATGAGTGGAAATTGTATGGAGTCAAGAGATCTGCTAAGGAGGCCATCTGGATGTGCTGGAGCGAATGCTTCACCTGTAGAAACCTGAAAATCAAAATGGAAAGGGAAAAATAAGGTTGGACAACCTACACATTCTAGGCTTTCATCACACACAGCATAGTCAATCAAGAAAGCTTGATCAACAAGTTCTTTACTTGGGGTATTGAGTGGTAAGCCTTGGCTTCTGGTCCAGTGCTGTATTTTTGAGCTATTGCTCACTTTTCGTGGAGAAATCTATCAAAAAGCTTGTTTTTGAGAGATAGATATTTGTCCCGCTGTATCCTCTAATACCATACTATTCTTGCACATTGATCTAGGAACAAATAATCAATCTCATCAAGAAATAATCAACAAATAACTCAAAAATGGTGTTAATTGAAACCATAATGGTTTCCCATGTGTATATTCAATAAACAATGAATGATTACAATAATAATGTTAAGTAATCTCTTGAATCAATGAGGAATTCGAGTACCTTAGGAGGTCATTCAAATTCAATGAGTGAGTCTAGATTAATTGACCATAAGCCATTGGTTCACACTCAGTTAACCACTTGACCAAAACCCTAATTGACTCACCAAACCCTAACTGAAGTTGGAGTGTAATAAATGACTGAATCTCTACTGAGGGAGATCAAACACATGTCATAGCAAGCCAACCATCAAGTGCTAGTGCTCCATGACTTCAGTGAACCTCGATGAGGTTAACTAAAGCTGAACTGATCATCGGAAGTTGGTGGAGGTGCCCTTGTTGACTCCAGATCATTAAATAATATATTTAATGAGAAGAGGCACCTTAACTAACTAGTTGAAATGATGGTAACCACCAGTTAGCAATTAGGTGCATTAATATCACTCAGATCACCCCCGGAGTGCTCCAGTTAGCCTCCTTAACTGTAGGTAGGCATGGGTGTGACTGGATGATGGAAATTAATGCTCCACTAATGTCAATTAATGTCAATTATACTTAGGATAGTGGTTTAACTAGGCCAATTTGACCAAAAAGACTGTGTATGGTGGTAAATGTCTCCAACAGTTTCATCACCAACATGTGCTAAAAAAACCCTTGCTTAAGGGTTGTTTTTCTTAAGCACCAGATAGATAGATGTAAACTAAAAGAAGCACACATCTATATGTTCTAATATATTACATATCATGCAAACAAATAAAGTTAAACCCAATATTTACAAGAAAAACATATAATTAAGATTGTATGACATTGTATTAATAAATAGAAAAAAAATATGATAGAACACCTTGCTAGTAGTATGTTGAAGTAAATGGAATCCAATCCTATTATAACATAGAGTCCTTTTGATCCTCTAATTTCTTGCTCTATGTTCTAGATGGTGTAGTATATATTTATTTCATAGAAAGAAGAGGATAAAGATGAAATACTTCTCTCTTTGAGGAAATCCAACACATAACCATGCTTGTAGTGAGTGAATGATGAATGACATTGAGGGATTTATTTATAATAAAGTATGTGGACATTTCTTGGAACTAGTTCCAATGTCAATAGTCTACCTTGATTGATGAATTAGTGAGATAGTAGTAGGTATTGGAAACCTTTTCGAAGACTATTAGATTCCTTTTTCGAAGAAAAACATATTTACTCATAAACCATTTTATGTTTTTTTGTGCAGCTCACATTTTTGAAGGAGTTAGAGCCAAGGGTATGAGAAAATTATCATAGAACATCTACACAATTTTTTTTTATAGTAAAAAATAGATTTTCCTCATCGTGTGGTCATAACGTTGAGGTCATATGATGATGAAAATAATGGAAATGGGGTTATTAATATTGGAAGTGATGTATAAACGTTATGATACTCATGACAAAGTGAGAGAGAGAAATTTGACTATTAAAACTTGTATGATTGTAGGATTCATTCTTAAACTAGAAACAACAAATCAAAGAAAACATACATAAATATGCATGTTTGGCATGTTGTTGTTTGGTGTTTTTGGTCACTGCCATTATTTTATCCTATGCATGAATTCAGTTTTTTATTGTGTTCCTTATCACTGAGGTTAAATAAAAAGTGTAGGGATTCTTTCTAGACTTGTTATTTTTATGTTTATAGAAGAAAGAAAACAATGAAAATATGAAATAAGTTGAAGGTGGAAACTCAAATGAACTCACTATGATAATTTTTATATGTTGTTTTGATAACCTAGGTTGTTAAAAACTACCAGATAATTACATTACAAACATTTATATGGACAACATGTCAAAAGTATGCACCTTCTGCAAGCATTCGTTTTGAAGGTGTGACTCCCTTCGTTTTCCGTGAACTAATCTTTTACTTAATTTATGTGAAATTAATATTTATTTAGCTTAACTTAGGAACTCTTTGACTAGTTAGTTCCTATTTTGAATCTTTTTAGGTACTAGGATATTTAATTAATTATTTTAATAAATAATAATACATAGATCCTTCAATTATTATTTATAGTTACTATTATTACTACATATGCTTAGTACCCTTTTTTTCATAACATATATATATATATATATATATATATATATATATATATATATGCATATATCATTGTTAACATTTTTACTTTGGGTATCATATAGTGTGATCCTGAACCACATGGTTCTTTTTTTAGCTTCTTAGGCACTTCTTTTAAGGTCTTTAGGTAGGGTTGATCAACTAAGTTAGGAAGCTATAAAAATCCTTGCATGTTGGATTACCTCGTATATCGTGGTAGTTCTTCGGTAATTTATGTGAAACATAAATTTAAAATTTCATTTAATCAACTTAAAAATAAATAAGATGAGGTTGATGTTTTATCAAATTTGTTTTCATTCAACATAATTATTTTTTTAGTAACTCCTAGCGTTTATTCAGAGTCCATACTCAATGCTAAGAAACAACGAGTTACACCTTAGTGCAATTCCATAGCTCGCTCAACACTAATGCTAGGATGTACTTGTATGATACACCTAGGGATAAAATGGCCAAGGATCCATTGTTCAAGATCTTATACTCAAAATAAATTTGGAATGTTACAGGGCTTATTACCAACACTTCCATATCTTATATTTTCATGTGCTTTAGAGCTTCATTCTCAACACAAACATTTCATAAATCATGTGCTCCAGAGATGACGCTCAAGAAAAACATAAAATACTCATGTGCTTAAGAGTTCTTTCTCAACACAATCATCAATCACTCATGTGCTTCATATCTTGCGCTCAACAAAAAATTCAAATCACTCATGTTCTCCAAATCTCATGCTCAACATAACATCTCATCAATTATGTGCTTCAGGGTCCATCCCCCACACATGAAATTGTATATATGCTAAATAAAACATATGCATTTGGATTACACCCAATATATCAAACAAATTGAACTACTCATGTGCAGTGGGTTCTTATGCTCAATATACAAAATATAACATAAAATCAACATCACATACAATGGGACTTATTCCCATAAGTGTTAGGTCAAAATTTTGGATATTACATCCATCCGCACTAAGAACAACACTGTCCTTGGTTTTCTAGGGACTAGGAAACAAATCATGAAATAAGGAAGGCTAAGAATCTCTCATGGTGGATTCATTCTCCTAAGTGGCCTCATCGGCTTCAAAGTGATCCCATTGCAATTTCAACTAAACTATGGTGTGCTTCCTAAGCTGCACCTCTCTATTGTCCAGTATATGAAGGGGTTCAGGTACAAACTCCCTTTTAGGTTCCACTTGTAACAAGGACCAATCAATAACATGTTGAGTATCATATACATATTTCTTCAATAAGGATGCATGGAAAACCTTATGAACCTTTATATGAGTAGGCAAAGCTAATTCATACACAACTGACCCTCTCTTGGTCAGTATCTCAAAGGGTCCAAAAAATATTGGTTCAAACTTTCCACACCTCCCCAAGCTCAATGAGATTTTCTTTGCTTTTACTTTTAAGTAAACATGGTCGTCGATTTGATAATATTTATCTTTTCTTTTCTTATCCACATAACTCTTTTGGTGGTCTTGTGCTTCTTTAAGGTTTTGTTGGACCTTCATGACCAATTGTTCGAAGTCCTTTAATAAATAAGGCCCTAACATGAGTTGATCCATCATACTGTCCAAAGTAACCGTTGTTCTACACTTTCGACCATAGAGTACCTAGAAGGGACTCATCTTGGTGGAGGTCTGGTATCTGTTGTTATACGCAAATTATGAGAGATGCAGATAATCCTCCCATTTGGTGGGGTCATTCATGACATACATCCTAAGCATGTATTCTAAAATATGGTTACCCATTCTGTCTTCCCGTCTGTCTGCGGGTGGTAAGCAGTACTAAAGTTTAACTGCATCTCTAAACCAGAGAATAAGGATCTCAAATTTTTTTTGTTAAACTTCTTGTCTCAATTCGAGATGATTTCCTTGTGTGTCCCTGTAACACCCCAGTTTTGACCCATTTTTCATTAAAAATGTATATGATGGATATATTGTATTTAATTATGGTGTGGAGCTAAAGGAAAAATCCCCACCATTTATTTATCGTTTTATGTTCGGCAATTAAAATCGATGTCGATGGTACTTTGTGCTAGCCAGCACATTATAATTTTTGGACATCATGTGAATTATGCAATTTAATTAAAACCCCACAACCAGCTATGTCAATGCAACATTAAAAGAGATGGGGCATGATTTACTAAGGATAAGGGGGGGGTATATTTAACCTCTGAGCCAATGGGAAGAATCCAAGTTTCAATACAAGAACCCAAAAGAGTTGGAAACTACTTTCTTGTATTATTCAACCAACCACTTAACTATCCAAGGAGTAGTAGGGATGTTATTGCCTTAGGGAAAGGGGAGTATGGGAAGTCATCAATTCTGGCAGGGCTGTCATACTTTGACCACACACTTTCCCAAGGAAACCTCTCATCCATTACCCTCACATGGAGGAAGACAGCCTCATTCTTCACTCATAGAGGTAGTCGCATCTCACACTCATGCATTGGCAGCTGCAGTTTTCCTCATGCATGGAGGCAGTTGATTTTCTCACGTAGTAATTCCATTCCAAGGGAGCAATCTATTTTTACCAGTCACGTTTTTGCAGATTTTTGGAGTTTTCACATGTCTGGGAATTCGATTGTGTAATGCTTAGTAGCTGGGATTCTTCCTTGAAGTTTTTGTTGTTGTTTCTCATCACCCGATTGGGGAAAATCCATTGTATTGAATGCCCAACGAGTGGGAGAAGAGACCCATGATTTTCTTGGGTATTGTTGAGTCCGTTTTGGCCATGTTAGGGCCAAAACGTTCCTGGAAATCAATTTGGCTATTAGGTTGTTGTTTTCACCCATATTGGCCATTCATTTTGTTTCAAAAACTATTTTCCTTAACCCAGAATTATGTATCTTGCTGTGTATGCATCTGGGATTTGGTATGAACTAAATTGAGAGTGGAAATGGGGTCTGACCAGCTTGATAAACCTAGTGTGTGAAGGAACCTCATGGACAAATCTAGGGAGATGGTTTTCTTCTTTCCACACCGTGAATAGCACTGGAGAAAAAGGCATTTTCTGAGGGAATGTGTAGCAGAGAATGGGGTGCTTCCTTGTGTTGGGTGTGTATATTTTCTTGAAGCCAGTCTAGATATGGTGCATGTGTCCATAGCTCTATGGTTGAGCTCACTAGTTTAGTAGTCAACCTTTCCAGCTCCTTTGCAGCCTGATAAACCCAACTATGTTGCCTTGGATGAATTTTGTGGTATCCTTCACTAAATGTGAGCCTGTTAGGGTTCCTTATCCTTTGTGGGAATCATGCCCAGCTCAGGGGTGGTAGTGTTGCTGATAGACTGAAGAGAACACTCACCTATGGTTGGGTGGAACATTTCAGTGACATAGCTGGTTGCAGGATGAGCTTCATTCAAGATAATTATTCCTGTCTATTTTATATCTGCAATTGCATTTACTTAAATGAATTATGATGAACATGTTAAATGCTTGAATGGAATGATTTTTTCTTTCGTTCTATGTTAAATATTCATGCATATGTGTAAGTTATTAGTTCAATGCATTTCATTTTATATTATGTTGATGGGGCTATACTTCCCGTATTTGATAGTATTATAGTCCCGTCCTCTCCGCTGGGATGAGGGGTGGGGATGTGACAATCCCATGCAATCTAAATTTCTCTTTTAAGAACATGTCGAAAATGTGAACTACCTTGTAGGTTGACTTCACTCAGATGAAGTGTGTCACTTTTCACAACTTGTCAACCACTACAGAGATAGAGTCATTTTTCTTCATTCTCTCTGGTAGACACCATAATAAAATCCATACTAATGACCTCCCACTTCCATTCTAGAATGGGTAACTATTGCAGAAACCCTGAAGGATGCTGGTGCTCAGCTTTGACTAGCTGACATTCTTGAAATTTTGTGATAAACAATGCTATGTCATCCTTTAGCTTAGGCCAAAAAAGTGTTTATTGACTGCATATATCATCTTTTGAAATATCAGATGCCCCAAGTAGGGTTTTTGATGAAATTCCATGAGGATGTTGGACCTGATGTCCCCTCCTTCTATAACATACAATCTTTCTTTGGGCCACAATAGTTTGGTATCATATACCTTATACTATTTTTGTTGTTGAAACAACTTGTACTCTTGGACTTTCTTTGAGAATTTCAACATAGAAACGGTCAACTCTGTTTTCCATCCTAATCCTCTGGTGCAAATCCGAGTCTGTTTGACTTATAGTCACGTCATATAATATATGAGCTTGTCAAATTAAAGCATAAACAATTTTATTCTCCTTGCCCTTTATATGCCTTAACTAAAAATGGTACTTTCTAAGGAAACCCAACCATCTGGCCTACCTGGAATTTAGATATGGTTCATTAAATAAATACTTCAGACTCATGTTTTCTTTCTTTAGAATAAATTTGTTCCCCATGAGGTAGCACCTCCACATCTTCAAGGCATGGATAATGGAAGCTAACTCAATATCATGGGTGGGATAATTTTGTTCATGTTCCTTTAACTTCCACGTTTGATAACAAATCACAGAGTCATTATGGAAAAGGACCCCTCCAATCCCTTCCTTGCTTACATCCGTGCAAACAACGAAATACCCATCAGGATCTACAATTCGTAGTATCCCTGTAGTCTTCAAAAGATGTTTAATATTCCAAAAAATTTCCTCACACTTGGTCGTCCATAAGAACTTGTTTTCCTTCTTTTTGCAAAGCAGTCATGGGACAAACAATCCTCGAAAAGTTCTCGATGAAATTTCTGCAGTAATTGGCTAATCCCAAAAATTACCTAATGTTAGTGACACTGGTATGGGTAGGAAAATCCTCTATGGCTTTAATATTTTTCGATTCAACGACTATCCCCTTCTCAGAGATGATGTGACCTAGGTACTGTATCTATGGTTCGTAAAAATCACATTTACTAAACTTAGCATAAATTCAGTGTTCCCGTAACACCTGTAGTACTATGCAGAGATGCTCCTCGTGTTTTTTATTTACTCTTAGAGTAAATCAGGATGTCGTCTATAAAGACCAATACAAATTTATCTAGGTATTTACTGAAGATATTATTCATCATACACATAAAATTTGTGGGTGCATTGGTCAACCTGAATGGCATTAATACAAACTCGTAGTGGTCGTATCGTGTTTGAAAGTTCATTTTATGAATATCTTCATCATGGGTTTGTACCTGATGGTAAGTAGGCCATATTTCAATCTTTGAAAAGAGATTGACTCATCCTACCTGATCGAAAAAGTCATTCAACCCAAGGAGTGGGTAACAGTTCTTGATGGTCATCTTGTTAAGTTGGTGGTAATTGATGCACATTTGCATCATAACATCCTTCTTCTATACAAAGAGTATAATTTCTCCCCAAGGGGACATACTAGGTTGGATATAACACTTCTCAATAAACTCCTGCAATTGCAACTTTAGCTCCACCAACTCTGGTACCCTCATGCGGTATGGGGAATTTGAAGCCAAAAATGACCCTGGTGTCAATTCCATGGAAAAATATAAGTCCTATTTTGGTGGTAATATTGGTATTTCCTCATGAAATACATCTGTAAAGTCTACAAGAATTGAAAATTCCTTGATGTGTTTCTCTCTCTCAACTTAGACTACATCCTATATCTTCACCGCAAATAGTTTGAATCCTTTCCTAATGCTCTTATTTACTTGTAAGAAATATATGTGCCTAACGGAAACCTTCTTAGGTATTCCTTGAATATTTTATGATTTTATTGGCTATCTATGCACAAGATTGACTTGTGTAGATAGCCGAGCATGACAGAGTGTTGTTCCACCCAGTCCATGCCGATAAGTGCATCGTATGATCCTAAGGGTAAAATTTTCAAAGTTATCCTAGTAGGGAAACCATTCAATTTTACTTCACAATCTATAACTATTTCAAAAACCATTTGTTTTGTACCAATGGCTAATCGCACTAGCCATGGTTTCTCATGTTTAACTTTGTCAAGTTTACATATTTCAACAATGTTTGGTGATACATAGCTCCAACAAGCACCGGGGTCAATAAAAATTGAAATAGAAGTTTTTGAAACCTTACCTTCTATTTCGACCATATTAACTTAATTGTCCACCTATCAACCATCCAAAGCGGCATAAATCCTTGGTGTGCTAGCTATGTCCTCTACCATTGGTTCTTCCTATAAATTGTGCAAGAATCCATTGGTCTTGTTCTTAGAATATCGGGCATAATGGGGCCTTTGGAATTTCCATCATTTGATTTACAGTGGGGCAACATTGGCTCCTCCATTTGTTGTTGGTCTGTTAGTATTTGTTGTTGGTACATTTGGATTTTTACCTGTCTTGTTGAAGTTCTTATTGGCTGGAAAACCGTTGTTATGTTTTCTATAAGGTAGTGTATTGAAACCCAGTTTGCACTTGTCCGAGAAGGTCCTAGACCTATCTCGACTTCTGTTGATGTTTTCCCACCTTAGTTGTCCATGCTCATAGGAAATCCTAGCTTTGTGTAGGGTGGTGTCCAGAGTTTTAAGCATGTAAAATTCAATTCTCTCTTGAAAATTGGGAGGAAGACATCTTAAAAATTTTTTTATTTTCACTCTCTCATCCTTTATGTAACATACATAGTGTAACATATCCAAAAAATTGTTAATGAAAGAATCCATGGTCATGGAACCCATCCGTAACTCATAAAATTATTTCACTTTCTTGTTGAAGAATATTTCAGAAATGTATTTCTCCTAAAAAATTCTATGAAAGTTACTCCATCAGATTTCCTTTACCACGTCCTTTTTGGTATTCTTCAGGTCTCTCCACCATATAGCTACTTTCCATTAAAATTATATATGTCTAGACAAGGTTTCATCTCACTAGAGTAGTTGTGTACTCAAAAGTATTTTCCCATACATAGAAGCCATTCTTCATCTTTATCCCTGGTGTTCATCTCTACTTCATAGGTTTGAGATTTTATCTTTCTGAACTCTCCCTAGAGGTTTTCATTATTCCTTTGTTTCTTTATACATGTATAAAGGGAATTATAAGTAGAAAGACTGTGATACTCTCTTCTTGGAGCTTCAGTTGTGTGTTCTTATTTTCCTTCTTCTTTTGGGTTGATGGCATGTTTATGATAAAACTATTTCTTGGGGTTTTTTGGCTAAATGAGTAGGTTTTCCATTCAAGCTTCCTCCTATCATGTTTTGAAGTAAAGCTTCATTGATTGCTTTCTTTGCTTTTCTTTCATTAAAATTATCATCTTTGAAACTTTGTAAGCCTGCTTGTAGACTTTATATGGTTTTTAGTATATAATAATTTAATTCAATCACCAGTTCTTCTTCCAATGTGGGGGTATTCATTTTCCCTATTTGGTTGTTGTATTTTTCCATTTTCATGATTTGAACTATTCTTTAAATTGTGCAGTGTAAATTTTTTAATAACAATTAATTTCCTTTTAGTTGAAAAAAAATCCAATATAATTTATTCCTCTACAAGGAATGTTTGGTAACGCCCATTAGGTCTCTTAGTGTTTGAATCTAGGCTTTTATACCACTTGAAATGTCCCTAAATTTTGTAAAAAAACAAAAAAATTGTAGGCTATTTAAATGCTACCTTCCAAGGACATTGTTTTAACTTCTGCGGAATGTAACTTTCGTTGTTACTAAATCTAAGTGTCATAAGTTGTTTTTCGCTTTTATGTGTTTTCCTATCTAATGATGATATGTTTATGTGATGTGGTTATGTTACTTTGACTTATTTATATGATAACTCTGCATGTGTCTACTAGTATCGGGCATTTGCCAATGCTGGTTAAGTTAGATTTTACTTCCTATTTATATGTCTTATTTTCCGGTTATGGTTTTATTTATTAAAAAGGATGAATTACATTTGAATGTAAAGAGGTGGAGTGGTGGGGGTTTATCCCTTTAGGATCATCGCTGAGAGTTAAGGTTTCCTACTACTTTGAGGGGCTTACTTAGTTCATTGCGAACTAATGCAGGATCCTAATCTTGTGCGGGTTATTGTGGCGGTGACCTCTTTCTATGACCATGTCAAGTAAAGAAATCCTACAACACTACATCTCTACTACACTATCCTAATCAAAGATAGTGAGAGGATGACTAAAGTATTAGTACTAATTGTTCTTAAGTCCTATGTTTATGCAAGATCAATTAAGTGTATGGTTATAAAATTTGTGGTAGTAATTGTTATTTTTAAGGTTTAAAACCTTATCCACCTTATAAATATTGTATAATTTGTAAACTTTATGGTATAAGGCATAGGGTTTATGGCATGGTCCATATACCATTGAAAACCTTGTAAAACGTTCTTTGGGAAATTAGAGGGTTAAAAATATTTCATTTATGGAATATTTCATATGACATACAACTTTGTTTTAACATGGCATTTGAGGGTTTTTCTATGGCTTTAACATTGGGGTTGTGGACTATGAAATTTCATCGTGAGCTTGACTAATAGATCTGTGGGTTTTTATTTCCTGTATAGTGGAGGACAGTGTGGTTGTTGATGTATTTGTAAGTTCGTAATGTATTCACTTGTATATTTTATATTGTATTTCATTGTACCCCAACGGAGATGTTTGTTCCTTCGATCAGGAGAGTCATTACTATAATAAAGTCATGTAAATTCATTGAGGTTAATCCTATGTTGTAAGTCAAAGAAATAGTGACCACATTTGATGGGTATTAGGGTTGTTAGACTCTCCTACTGAGGTCGGCCCTGTAGAGAAATTGCCAAGTGGAAAACTAGTATAAATAGAGAGTGAGACTCTCTATTTGAAACAAACACTCACTCAGCTGTAGCACATTAGTGAGAGAGGAGGAGCTTGCACAAGTGAAAGAGAGAACAACTGTCGGAGATCATATTTTTGTTTTTGGGTTTTACTTTTCCTATTGGTGCTCATTCTATCTCTGAGAAAGTTGTGGGGTTTTCTCCTTTATGGTTTTCCTGAGGAAAACTCTATGTCTCTTGTCTCTCATGATTATTGATGTGCATTTTATTCTCTCACATAAGATCCTAGATCATATTGATAAAATGATAAAAGTATAACATGGTATCAGAGCTAACCTGAGAAGAACACATTGTGCCACTGCAGAAGCTAGGGATTCTTACTTTTTGGGTCCCTCTCCATAGATCATCAACAAAAGTATGGTAGGATAACTCTTCATTGAAGGGTGCATCTTTCTGTCGAAGCAGAATCTGATTTCGAGTATTTTGTTCGTTTTTTAGTTGTCACTACTGCGTGAAATTAGGGCTTTTAACAGAAGGAGAATTTTTTAGTGAGCTCACCATAGGATTTCTATCATCCTCAAAATAAAAATTTAGAGACAAATATCTAATTTTTTGGTTGGGTAGAGCTCCGTGAAAGTCAAATCGTAATTTGAAAACCCTAAAAGCGTAAAACTACTCATTGTGGTGCATTCGCTATATCTCCAACTTCGAGAAGGATTAGGAGCCGAAACATTTATAGGTCGAAGATAAATTCCTGATGTACATTGTGTAAATGTTTCAACCTCATATTCATTATATTATGGGAGATATGATTCCTCCAAATTAGGGTTCTAGCCTCTCCCAAGATTCATTCCTAAACATGACACCTTGGGAGAATTGCTATATCTTGGGCTACGAAGGCCCAAATGAAATTTCACAAGGTTTTCCAGATAGGGAATTAACTTTAATTTCTATTGTAAATGTTTTAGAACCTAAAGGTGGAATAGTGACACATGGTATTGTGTACAAGTTCGCTATGCTGAACAGTCTTGAAATAAGTCACCTTGAGAAAAATCTCATATGTCCCAATTGGTGAAACCAATTGTTCTCAAACTTGTGGTTTTGGAAAGAGGATAGATGAGGATACCTTAGTGCAAAGTTTTATACATATAGGAATATTACATTCATAGATACTGTAGAAACAATATCAGGAAATTATGTAGAACAAATTGAAGAAAACTAGGACATCATATATTTTGCAGTTCTGATCACAGTTTTGGGAAAATGAGTATGTTGCTCAGCTTGCCTTCAGGAGGCACATATTTCTATCCAATTAGATATAAAATATTCCAAGTTTTTAAAATTAGGGTTTCTCTAACAAACCCTATATCATCTAGCTCGAAACTAGGACGGACACCTCATATCGATAAGATCTAATCTTTTGCTAATTACATTTGAGGTTCTCATTTCAAAATGACTAATCCCACCAGCTTGATGACAATCTTGGTGAAGCTAGCAACTTCGAAGTATTGAAGTATAGGAAGTGTGTGATCCTTGAATAAATTGACCTAGATTAGTATTTTGGTAAGGAAGTTGTAATAGAGAGAGGGAGATGAGGTTAATGATAGAGCCAAGAGAATCATTGCAAATTCTATTAAAGATCATCTCTGCCCTCATTTGTTATCCTTGAAGCACCAAAATGAAGTGTCCAATGCTATGATGAAGCAATTGAAGAAGAATAAGATATTGTTATAACCACCTTGAATGGCTTCCCAGGATCATGCGATTCATTCATTCGAGGAATGTGTGCCAGAAGGAAGTGATTACCTTCACCAAACTCCGGGAAGAGTGCACATAAAAAGAATCTCAACTCATAATAAGATAATATAAGATGGGAGAAATTGAAGATCAAGCTCTCACGATTAAAAGAAGATCCCTCAAGCAATGAGGAATATGAAGGACTCAACTCTTGAAGAACCTCTTATCCATCTTAGAATTTGCATAAGAAATGGTGTTGTTATGAATGAAGAAGATGGTGAAGTTGAAGGCTCAAGAAGGATTCTACCCATGAAATGAATAAAGATAAGTATTCAATTTTCATTTCATGATATTAATTGGTTATGCATTTGTTTATATTCAGTTGTTGTGATATGCATGATATAATTTTTACATTAATGACATTATACTACTAATATGCATGGGATGGGTAAGTATCCCATAGTGCTATACAACATTCCATTACTACTTATCTAGAATGAAACCTCTTTGCTGACATATTGGATTAGTGCACAATCTCAATGATGTCATGGTAGAGATGGAAGGCATCTAGAAAGTTTTCATGAGATATGGATGAATGTTGTATTGGCTAAAATAGTTGCATGGTTATATCTTTATGTGTAAGAATTTTCATTATGAATATGCCTTATGAAATTTTTCTAACCATACAACTGGTACATTTGAATTGTAGGAAAGATTGCATACAATCACCTACAAGAAAAGAATGATGAGACTTGTTCGTAAGAACAAGTGATGACAATTCAATATTCACTTGAATAATCATACATGAAGAGGAACTTAAAGCTTCTTCAGTCAAATACACCATGGAAAAAGAAATAGCTTAAGAAGGGCATGAAGAGAACGGTACATCCACCTCGAGAGATGAAGACCATCTTGGGCACAAGAAACAATCCAAGATGAAGAATAATATGTTGATAATTTCAAAGAAATAAGGATTCCTCAGACATAATGTGATGCAAGAGCATCATGGCATGCTAGCAATGTGATCAGTTGGTCACATGCTCTGGAATCTTTTCTAACCATTTTTTGCTAAGTCATAGTTTGAATAGTGACGTAGGGAATCATTGCGGATCACGACTCCCTGCGTGGACTCAAAGCACCATTAGCTTGTTTCAGAAATGGACGATTCATCATGTGTCGTAGTAGTATTTATTTAAATTGTAGGACCCCTCATGATAAGGTAGAAGTTTTAGTTTAAATAGACAATTTAGAGATGTAGGTGGGGGGGGGGTTCTACTCTTCAACATTTAGAATTCTAAGTTTGCAGAGAGAGGACAAACTTGTCTCTAATTTTTGTTTGTAAATATTTTGAAGGATCGGAAGGAGAGAGTTCCAAGCTATGTGCATTTTCCTTTGTTGCTTAATAGAAGGATTAACCATGTGTCTGTAGGGTTGTTAGGATTTATGCATGCGCTGTGTTGAACTGTTTATCTTGCAAAGCGGACTTCGGTGTTTTCATGAACATTTGTGTATTTCCATGAAGTGTTTATTTTACATATCAATCTCTTGCTTAAACCATTGAAGTAGAGAATAGATGCATGCATAAGAGTGTTAGGATAAAGCATCATGAATATTGCAGGCTGGATTGATCAATTTCATGATCAATCGACGCAACCCACAGGTTTTATGCCTTAACAATTTTTTGCAAAGAACGAACGATGGAGATTGAAGCTGTAGATAAATATTTGATGGTCCCGAAGTATCCCACAACCACAGTTGTGAGGAAGCTAATAGATCCATGGAGATATGAGAAGCTTACATAAAAAGGAAGATCGATGGTCGTGGAGAAGGCTGCAAGGATTGGATGGCTGAGAAAGTTGTGGGGGAATATTTATGAAGAAGAATTTGTGGCGGAGAAACTTAGGAAAGTTAGCATCCCACTATCCGGTTGTGGGGAAGCCATTGCAGAAAAGAAAGTTTCAAAGCACGCATTAGGGGTCTTGTGATCCCACATCCCTCAAATCACATGCGGAAACTATGTTGCAGAAACACAGTTGTGAAAACATAATTGGGGAGAGCAATTTGGGCAATTGAGATCCCGCATCCAGAATCCCACCTGTGGAAGGGAGGTTGCAGAGGTAAAGTTGCGGGAAGGCATTTTTAGAGTAGAATTTGTCCTTGCAGCTAAATTTGGCAGTCATACTAAGTGTAGGGGCCATTAGATCCTAGAAGTGCTGGTTAGAGTCGGTTGAGAACGACTGACCTACACCAATTTGTGTATCAACACAAGGAAGTTGAGATTTCTTGTTGAGGAATTCCATAGCTGAGGCCGTGGGTAGAATTCTGAAGGCATGAATGATAGTAGTGTAGCCATAGGAGCCTTAAGGTAGCAAAGGAAGAGTGCTCAAGAGGTTCTATATAGAGGATCAACATTGAAAAATGACCAAGGGCCAAGAAGAGACTTGGTGAGGTAAGTTGTAACAAGGTGAAAGAGAGTTGTTTTTTCATAGGCTTAGAGTGGGAAGATTTCTGCACATATTGGAAGAGCGAGAGGTTGTGATAGAGGTTGACTAGGAGGGAACATAGAAGTTCTAGAATAAATGAGGGAGTTAATGGAACATATGGAAGCCATGTAAACAAACAAACGAAGAGACCCAAAAGTAGGGGATATAAGTGAACTTGAGGATGAAAAGAAAGGAGAAAAAGGTGTACCTATGTAGGAAACACCAAAGTTAACATATTTCAAATCTATTCAGGGAGTGACTTCAAGGACGAGACCATATTTGCCTACATATGATGGGAGTCTCGTTGTAGAGCATCTCATTGATTGGATCAGTGAGCTGGATAAGTACTTTGAGTACAATGAGTTAGAAGAAGATAAGAGAGTCACATTGGTTGTGACGAGTTTGAAAGGGCATGCTTTCTTATGGTGGGATAGTGTGAAAGCAGAAAGATGGAGGAAGAATAAGCCATTGATAAAAAACTAGGATAGAATAGTAGCAAAGTTGAGGGCTAAGTTCTTTCTAAAATATTACCAGTTAATTATGCATAGACAAGTACAAAACCTTAGGAAGAGATTGTTAGCAGTGTGAGAATACACATAGAAGTTCTACAAAGTAAACCTAAGGACTGGATATGCAGAAGAGTCAGCAGAAAAGGCTCCTATATATTTGAATGGTCTAAGGATGGATATCCAAGAAGAGATTAGCATGATTTATCCTAAAACAATGGCGTAGGAATATCAATGTGCTTTAAGGGAAGAAGAGAAGATAACAAGGAAGCCGAGCTTTAATAGAGGTTGCAGTTCAGCCAGAGGAAGAGGGCAAGCGACTGGAAGAGGAAGGTTTGGACCACAGAGAGGAGAGTCCAATAACTATAGCCAACAAGAGCATCATGGTAGAGGAAGTGATTCTAGAAGACGAGGACCTTACCAAGTAGGTATGGGTAGAGGACGAGGCAGAGAAGCTGCCATTAGATGCTACAAATGAAACCAATTGAGGCATAAGTCATTTGAATTTTGAGGAAAAGAATACATAGGGAAGAGAGGAGCCTATGCAACTCAGAATGAGAAGCATCAAGAACAATCGATGGTAGAAGAAGTATTACCAGAGACAGGAGAATCTTTGATGATGAACAAGATATTTTAGAAACCTGAGAAGGATCCAATGGAGCTGTAATGTCCCCCTTTTTGGATTTTTTTTAAAATGCCCAATTTTGCAATTTTTCCTCAATTTTGGCTCTTGACTAGTTTTGATATCTAGACCTCCAAATTGACCCAAATGCTTCCAAATTTTCTCTGAAGGTAAATGACTGATAATATAACTTAAATATCATGCTCATGTATGTTTTTTGACCTCCCAATTACATCTACAAACTTTTTTAATGTTCTGTTCAAAGTAGGAGCCTTTACTAGCAAATTGGGGCTCTAATTCCCCCCAGGTAATTGTCGGAAATGGCTTCACAAATGATCCCAAAGTAAGTTGAAGTTATTAAAACAGGATTTTTATGCATAAGGGACCTTTTAAATGTCTCATATGCATCATGTTTCATTTTATACAGTCTGTTATGACTCTTTCCCAAACAACTCCCAAGTCACAATTTCGACCCTTGGGGAAAATGCACCAAATCTTCTCCCAATGCAATAAAAATGAGTAAAATGGCTTCCAATGCTTAATTAATGAAAATGAGACGTGAAATAAAAATTAATTACAGTCCATCCATCATACATTTATCAGATATACATTCCTCCATTTGAAATAATAAGCATTACCATGGCATATATCAGGATAGAGTGGAAATGGTCATTGTTTGCTCATTAAAAGTCATTTTGACATACAAATCTTGGGAATTTTGACTTGAAACTTTCTGATAACGAATAAAATATAATATTGAACTGATTTCAATCATAAATTTACAATTAAAGTCTCTCCCAATTCGAAATCATCAGCATTAGAATGGTTCACAACAAGATAGTGGGGAAATGACACTATTTCTTCATTGTTCAACATTTTTACATGAATTATTTTGGGTATTTAGACCTGAGATTATTATGAACATGAAATAAAGAGGATATAAATAATAAAATAATATAATTGACATTATAATCTTCCCCAAAGATATCAATATCTCACCAAAGTGCAATCCCTCAATTGGCATGAATATGGTGTGAAAACTGGAAATAGTTGAGAGAGAGTGCTGCAATAGAAGAATCCACATTATTTCCTGTAGATTAAACCTGAAAATAAGACTCCATTAAATTTCCATGAAATACCTGAGTGGCATTTCCAAACAACAACTAGGATGGGAATCTTTCACCCTCGAAATTGGCTTAAGCAAGAAAACTAGTCATCCACTAGCTCTCATAATTCACAAATGACAATTTCACAAATGAGAAAAATATTATTCTCATGGATGATCCTTGTATTTTATAAAAATTATTGGTATTATAAAGTTCCAAATACATCCATAAACCAAAACCAAGTCAAGTTGGTGTGGCTTCTCATGCTATGCCATGTCGCCTCTCTCTTCACCTTCCTTCTTCTCCCAAATTTGAGTAGGAGCCTCTTGGCCTTCTCCAACTCTATTCAGGCCTGAAATGTCAGTATGTCATTATTTCATCCTTAATATCTGAATTGGGTCATAACTGTCATAGAATACCCATCATTGGTGTCATAGTTGTCATAAATGTAAGGGGAATCTAGCCAAGTGTCCATGAAACTCCCATTTGGCTCTTCCTCTTCCATGTAAATTAAAATTCATCCCCAATTCGACCTATGAAGTATATGGAAAATTATATTAGCCTTATAATCCATACAAAAACATTAGGCTTCCCATAAATTCGAATTTGCAAGAGAAAGATACCATTTAACATAGGAATTCTAGCTAGTGTGGGCCCCATAGTCTCCATGTGTCTTCATGCTATATTGCCACTTCCATTTATATTGTATTTATTTAATAATATCAATTACTAAATATTAATCCCCTTCTAATTTATAAACATAATTTATTATCCCCCTTATTCCAAATCTCAAAGCTTCCACCCCCAACCTAGGAAACTAGTGATTTTCCTCCTTGGCAATTATTTGACTTTTAGCATCCATTTGAAAACTTTCATGAATATGGAGAATATTATTTGGCCATTGTGACCCAATGCCAAATTTGGTACATTACAAATCCTCCCTTCCCAATATTGCTTGTCCTCAAGCAATTCCAAACATGGTTGTTGAAGAACCTGCTTTCTGTATGATTCTTTGAAGTTACCACTGATCTCCCCACTTTGATTCTTTGAGATTCCATGAAGATTTCAGAGAGGAACCACCATGATTTCTGCTGAAATAATATGATTAAAATCACCTTATTAAGTGTGAAATCCATCTCCCATACTTCTTGTTTCCCAAATAATTTGAAATCAATGGGCTAAAAACTATCCCAGGGTCCCATTGTTTGCATTGCACTCCAACAATTAAGAGTGCTCTCCAACCCATACCATTTGGAAAGAGAATTCATGGATCCAATTTTCTTGTATGCATTCTTCCAAACATAATGAGTGCATAACATATATCATCAAAGTATATAACAACATAATAATAATGCACATCAAGGAAGTGCCTCGCCAAGAAATCATGGAAGTGCTTATACCTCCCAGTGAGTAGACTACCATTTGCCAAGTGCATACATGCTTCAAGTGACCAATCAAATATACTCCAATGAAATAGGTGAGGATCCCATGTCCTATAATGCTGCTACCAAATAATTTAATGTACATCAAAATAATAATCAGCCATTTTTTCTTTCATCCAAGAAGTGAATGAAGAACCTCCACCAAAATATGAACCAAATACGGAGCAAATAAAACACGAAGACTTCAAGTGTCTCAAATAAGTCTCATCAATACACCCATGAATATGTATATCATCATGAAATAATAGAGGATGTTGCTGCCAATAATAATTTTCTTCAATCATATAACTCTTCACCCAAGTGTGGGATGAAGTTCCTCCAACTTCAAATAGACTAGTAAAGGAGCAAGGAAAATCATGAGTCTCCAGGTGACTCAAGTGAACATCAAAGGTGTACCCATGTAGATGTGTATCATCAGAAAGTAACAAAGTATGCTGCTGCAAATTTGAATAAGAGTGTGATCCAACCATTTCATCATAAAAAATAAATCTATGAGTTCCATACTCATCATGTGGCATTATCAAAAAGAAACCTTTCACGCATACTTCATTAGGATGACTGCTGCAAAATTTAGAAGTGTGGGATGTAAAAGAAAGAACCAACTCACCCAAATTATCAGTAAGTGAAAATTTTTCATAATGTGAAGTATCCATAGGGGTAGGATTATTCACCTCCCTATAAAATGAAAAAATTTCCTCATGGGTTGGTTCCAAGGTGGTGGAATTATGCACTTCTTCAAAAATTGTGTAACCATTTTCAAGAGGCAACACAAGTTCCTCTTCCACCATTACTAGTGATTGGATCGCATCACTATAATCCTCAAGCACATCAAGAACCTGCAATTTTTCATGTTTCTCATCATCCATCATGTCATGAGAATCCTCCAAGCAATCTACCTTATGAAAATATGAAACATTGGAGGAAAAACAAGTGTCTTGCAACTTTTCAAGAAGTTGCTCATTTTGAATTGTGAACTTATAAATAACTTCATTATTATTCAAGTAGTATTGATGTAGCCATTCAATAAGTTCAATGACATTTTTTCTATCAAAAATCAAAGACATGAAATTACCTTTGATGTTGCACATTTCTTTTTGAATTTTCTCCATGTCTTCAAGGAATGATGGCTCCTCCAAGGAAGTAGCTCTCCAACAAGAATTTGATACCAATGCTTGAGTGTCATGGAGTATTCTAAGGGCCTATTGTATGTTCTTTTCATTCATATTTAATGACCCTTCAATAAAATTAGGCTCTTGCAAATGAACCTCCTCATCTTCTTCCTTCTTGCTTGGACCAAATTGATGAACCTCAAGTGGTGATGGGAAAGTTGATCTTGTTTCTTCTTCAACTACAACAAGGTATTCATTTTCAGGTTTAATGGAAGTTTGGCTTGCAGCAACACTTTCAAGATTGATCTCTATGTCACCAACATAGAGGTGTGAACACCCATGAGTAGGTACTCCTTCATAGTTCAAGCATCCATCAGTAGATGCTCTTTGGTCCATGTCCATAGTACAATTTGTTTCAAAATGATACTCAATAGTTTCAAGGTACTCTTCTTCCTTCTCATGTGATGTTTCCTCATCTTTTTCAAAGTCATTTGGGGGTGAATTTCGATCCTCCTCATGTAATGCCTTTTCTTCTTCATCACCCGCAGAAATTTGTAGCTCCTTGGTCTCCTCCCTATGTGTGCATTGATTATTATTCGTTAATGAGTTCTTATTTCAATTATTTTTTATAAATTCCTTCAACCAATCATTAAGGTCTTCATAAAGAATAGTTTTATGTGCCAATTTGAATGCTTGATTAACCTGTCTGGACATATCATCACCACATGGCTTAATGAATTTATTCAATTCATATATACCATCCATAAATTCAATAGGTGAAAATACCATGCTATGATACCACTATAATTTCCCCTTTTTGGAATTTTTTTAAAATGCCCAATTTTCCAATTTTCCTCAATTTTGGCTCTTGACTAGTTTTGATGTCTAGACCTCCAAATTGACCCAAATGCTTCCAAATTTTATTTCAAGGTACATGACTGATAATATAAATTAAATATAATTCCGATGTATGTTTTTTTACCTCCCTATTACATCTACAAACTTGTTTAATGTTCTATTCAAAGTAGGAGCCTTTACTAGCAAATTCGGGCTCCAATTCCCCCGGGGTAGTTGCCGGAAATGGATTCACAAATGATCCCAAAGTCACTTGAATTTATTAAAAGAGGATGGTTATGTGTAAGGTAAATTTTAAAATTATAATATGCATAATGTTTCAGTTTATAAATTCTTTTATGACTCTTTCCAAAACAACTCCCAAGTCACAATTTCGACCCTTGGGGAAAATGCATCAAATCTTCTCCCAATGCAATAAAAATGAGTAAAATGGATTAAAATGCTTAAGTAATGAACATGAGACTTGAAATAAACATTAATTAATGTCAATACATCATAAATTTATCAGATATACATTCCTCCATTCGAAATAATAAGCATTACCATGGTATATATCATAATAGAGTGGAAATGGTCATTGTTTGCTCATTAAAAGTCATTTTGACATACAACTCTTGGGAATTTCAACTTGAAACATTATGAGAATGAATAAAATAGAATATTTAACTGATTTCAATCATAAATGGACAATTAAATTCTGTCCCAATTTGAAATCATCAACATTACAATGGTTCACAACAAGATAGTGGGGAAATGACACTATTTCTTCATTATTCAACATTTTTACATGAATTATTTTGGGTATTTCGACCTGAGAGTATTTTGAACATGAAATACAGAGGATATAAATGATAAAAGAAGATAATGTGAATTATAATATTCCCCAAAGAAATCAATAGCTCACCCAAAGTGCAATCCCTCATTGGCATGAATATGGTGTGAAAACTGGAAATAGTTGAGAGAGAGTGCTGGAATAGAAGAATACACATGATTTCCTGCATATTACACCTGAAAATAAGAATCAATTAAAGCTCCATGAAATACCTGAGTTTCCTTTCCAAACACCAACTAGGATGGGAATCTTTCACCCTCAAAATTGGCTTAAGCAAGAAAACTAGCCATCCACTAGCTCTCACAATTCACAAATGAGAAAAAGCTTCTTCTCATGGCTGATACTTGTATTTTATAAAAATTATTGGTATTATAAGGCTCCAAATCCATCCATAAACCAAATCCAAGTATAATTGGTGTGTCTGCGCATGCTATGCCATGTGGCCTCTCTCTTCACCTTCCCTCTTCTCCCAAATTTGAGTAGGAGCCTCTTGGCCTTCTCCAACTCCCAATTTTGACCTCCAAGATGTTCTATTCAGGCCTGACATGTCAATATGTCAGTATTTAAGCATTTAGATCTTACTTGGGTCATAACTGTCATAGAATCTCCATCATTGTTGTCATAGCTATCATAAATGTAAGGGGAATCTAGCCAAGTGTCCATGAAACTCCCATTTGGATCTTCCTGTCCCATGTAAGTTACAATTCATCCCCAATTCAACCTATGAAGTATATGGACAATTATATTATCCTTATAATCCATACAAAAACATTAGGCTTCCCATATATTCAAATTTGCAAGAGAAAGATACCATTTAACATAGGAATTTCAGCTAGTCTGAGCCCCATAGTCTCCATGTGTCTTCATGCTCTATTGCCACTTCCATTTATCTTGTATTTATTTAATAAGATAAATTATTAAATATTTATCCCTGTCTAATGTGTAAACATCTTTCATTATCCCCATTATTCCAAATCTCAAAGCTTCCACCCCCAACCTAGGAAACTAGTGATTTTCCTCCTTTACATTTATTTGACTTTTAGCATCCATTTGAAAACTTTAATGAATATGGAAAATGTGATTTTTCCATTGTGACCCAATGCCAAATTTGGGACATTACAAGAGCTTGCTCAAAGAAAGGTGTTGTTTAGGACTACATGTAATGTCCAACGGAAGTGCTGTAAGATGGTGATTGATAGTGGGAGTATTGACAATATTATTTTCACATAGATGCTGGAAAATATGAGGCCAAAGAATACCAAGCATCTGATTCCATAAAAAGTATCTTGTTTACATAAAGGACATCAAATCCTGGTGAGTGAGCAGTGTGAAGTTGATTTTTAGATAAGTCCATATAAGGACACGATTCTTTGTGATGTTATGCCAATGGATGTTTGTCATATACTGTTAGGCAGACCGTGGTAATTTAAGAAGAAAGTAACTCATGATGGTAGGACTAAATGTCATAGTTTCGAGCAGAATGGGATAAAAAATGTACTTCACCCTATATAGGGAGGTAGTACATCAAGGAAGTTAGAACCTAAGGTTTTGATGTTTTCAGGAAAGGAGTATTTGCAGCAGCTTTAGAAAGCAAAGTTTAACTATGTCGTGGTGTAAAAACTAAGAGTAGTGACAGTGAAGACTAATGTGACAGATCTACATATGGAGATTCAGGAGATACTGAGTGAGTATAGTGACATTGTGGTGGATGATTTAACCAATGAACTACCATGAAGGAGGAATATAAGTCACCATATTCATTTTATTCTAGGATCCAATTTGCCAAACAAGGCAGCCTACAGGTTGACACCTCAAGAGAATGAATAATTGAGGAAGCAGGGTTAAGGATTGTTGGACAAAGGAGTGGTTTAGAAGAGTCTGAGTCCATGTGTGGTACCAATAGTTCTGACATCAAAGAAGCATGGTGAGTGGAGGATGTGTACTAACTCCAAAGAAATTAAAAAGATTAGAATTAGATATAGATTTACATTACCAAGGATGGAAAACATGATGGATTTCCTAAGTGGGGAAACATGCTTTTCAAAACTGGATTTGAAGAGTGGATATCATCATTTAAGTATCAGAGAAGGAGATGCGTGGAAGACAACCTTCAAGACAAATGATGGGTTGTATGAATTGTTGGTCATGCCATTACGATTGTCCAACACACCAAGTACCTTTATGAGGTTGATGAATGAAGTCTTGAGAGATTTCATAGGTAATTTTGTGATAGTTTACCTTGATGACATTCTGGTTTTCAGCCAAACAGAAGAAGAGCGTTTGGAGCATTTAAGATATGTTTTGGAGAGGTTGCAATAAGAAAAGTTGTTGATAAATGTGAAGAAGTGTACCTTCATGAAGATAGAGGTAGTTTATTTGGTTTTTGTTATATCAAGAGATGGGTTGAATATTGATCCAGAAAAGGTACGAGAAATAATTGATTGGCCTTCACCTAGGAAGATATTTGAGGTAAGAGGCTCTCATGGATTGACAAGCTTATATAGGAAATTTATAAATAATTTCAATGGTATTTGTGCATTATTATTGAGACAATTAAGAAAGATAAACAACCTTTTCAATGGACAACAGAGGCTGAAAGGAGATTTCATTTCTTGAAGAAGAAGATCATTGAACAACCACTATTGAAGTTACCAAACTTCAACAACCCTTTCCAAGTGAAGTGTGATGCTAGTGGAGTAGAAATCAGAGCTATGCTTAGTCAGGAGGATAGGCCTATACCGTATTTTAGTGAGAAGCTGAATGATGAAAAGAAGAATTATTTGTCTTATGTTAATGAGTTTTATGATATTGTTCAAGCAATGAAGCATTGGAGGCATTACTTAATTCCTAGAGAATTTTTGTTATATTCAGATAACCATGCATTACAGTACATAATGCAACAACCTAAGTTGAACCTGAAACATGTCAATTGGGTTGAATTATTGCAGAGATTCACCTTCATGTTGAAACACATAAGTGGACAGTCAAACAGAGTAGCTGATGCCTTAAGTAGGAGACTATTGATTATGCAAGAAAATCAGATCCAAGTTTTGGGATTTGAGCATTTGAGAGATTAGTATAAAGCTGAAATTGATTTGCAGGAGGCTTATAGGGATTGTAAGAATCCAGTGGAGGTGGATAGAGAGCCATGTATTGAGTATACACTACAAGAAGGTTTTCTCTTTAAAAATAGTAAGCTGTGTATACCAAAGTGTTCTATGAGGGAGATTTTGATAGAAGAGAAGCATAATGGAGGTATGGAAGGTAACTTTGGTAGTGGTAAGACCTTTAGACAGTTGGGTGATTTCTATTTTTGGCCAAGGATGAAGTATGAATTTGAGAATTTTGTAAGAAGATGCAAAGTATGCCAGCATGCTAGGGGGAGAAGCTAGAACACTGGATTGTATACACCATTTCCTATTCCAACTAGGTGTTGGGATTTTGTGAGTATGGATTTCATTATGGGCTTACCAAGAACTCAGAGGGGACATGATTCTATCTTTGTTGTTGTTTATAGATTCACTAAGATGGAAAATTTCATTCCATGTTGCAAGACTAGTGATGCCAGACACATTATTAACTTGTTATGTGATGAAGTTGTGAAACTACATGGTTTACCTAGAAGAATTGTATCAGACAGAGATGTGAAGTTCACCAGGAATTTTTGGAGAGCCTTGTGGAAGAAGTTGGGTACCAGAATGAATTTTAGTTTAGCATATCACCCACAATTTGATGGACAGACCTAAGCAGTTAATAGGAGTCTAGGAAACATGTTGAGGAGTTTGATTGGGGAAGGTCCTAAGCATTAGAACAAAGTATTAGCTCAAGTTGAGTTTGCATATAATGATTCACCAAATAGGAGTATAGGGATGAGTCCATTTCAAATTCTGTACAGAATGCATCCAAGAGGAGTGTGTGAACTTCATGACTTAGGTCAATTGGAGAAATGAACTGCTAATGGAGAAGGGTTTGCAGAAAGAATTAGTTAGTTGTAGGAGAAAGTAAAAGCAAGTTTACAGTAGAGTAACACCAGTTACAAGGCCCAAGAAGAGTCTAGAAGGAGGGAAAATAACTATGAACTGGGGGATTTGGTCTTAGCATACTTGAAGAGACACACATTTCCTAAAGGGGAGTATAACAAGATGAAGATGAAGAAGATTGGACCCTACAGAATACTCAGGAACTTCTGAGCGAATTCTTATGAGTTAGATATGCCTACAGGAGTGGATATTTAACCACTATTTAATGTAGTAAATCTATATCCTTATGTAGCAGGTGACATCAGAACCTTTACATAAGGTGAATATCCTACTGAATACTTAAAATGGGTAGCACAAATGCATGGGGCACAACCATTGGAAGTTAAGGCCATTCTGGACTATTTGGAAGTATTTGGAAGTAGAAGGAAGAAGGACTATTTGGAGTATTTGGAAGTAGCGACCAATTGAGGATTCTACTTGGATGAGCACTGTAGAGTTATAAGCCAAGGGTTTTACTGTAGTTGATCTTATAAACTTGGTTTCATAATTTTGCTACCTTGTGAGTCTGATGCACGAGCATCGTGGCATGCCAACAACGTGATGATTTGGTCACATGCTATTCATCCTAGAATTGTTATCATTTTTAAAAATTAAATTAATCATTTAAGCATATGTTTTATTAACTTTCTATATATTTTATGTCACACATATCACTATTCAGCTCACGTATGTATGCATTTAAGGTTTATATGAAATCTATTTATTATTATCATTTTTATGATTTTATTGATTAAAATTGACATTATTAAAGAACATTTGATGTATTAATTAATTTATATATTTGTTTGTAGACGTTACAATATTTTTGGGACAAATTAATAACAAGAATGGATTTAGCCTTCCTTGCACACAACACCTCCAACTCGATGTCCAGCTTGTCATCCAGCCCACTCCACGAAATTAACTCATAGTTTGCGATATGTTGAAACCTGTTGCTGTAATGTAGTCTTGAAGCACGCAAGCAAACATACACTTCGTTCTCCCTCGATCAAAGCCCTGTGTATCCATCTCACAACCTAGCTTGTTGTTCATCCTTCCATCCAGATCACTAACCAGACTACGTGCTGTTGAGAATTAATTTTAGGAAATTAAAATGTGAAATAGCCTGCAAATGACCCACTATCCATGCATCTGGGTGATGGAGTTGTGTTCTATATAATCCGCCAGCTTGTATCTTCCTTTTATTTCCACCACATCAATAATCCACGCGTTAGGTTGATGCATTTAAACTACGCTCTAGAAAAATCGTTGTGCATTATCCTTTATTCACCATCAGTTCACTGCTACATTGAAGAAGGACCCATGCACCACATCTAAATACCTACTACGCTGAAGAAGGAGCTTGTGTGTTCACTATCCAATGAAGAAGACCAGACTCACGCTGAAGAAGGAGCTTGTGTGTTCGCTATCCAATTAAGAAGACCAGACTCGCACTGAAGAAGGGAAGATTCCATGCGTTGGCATGCGATCCGTTATGTGCCTTAATAGTCGACTAAATTTAGAGAGTAGTCGACTGCTAAAGGGTTGAATTTATCGTCTCTGTAAACCATTATATAAATCATCCTTTGTGTGAGATACTAGCTAGCTAGAGCTAGAAAGTCAGAGAGTTAGGAAGAATTTATCAGTTTGTTCTTGAGTACATTTGTATTTTTGTTCCATCGTCTGAATAAAGAGCTATATGTATTGCTGTTGAAGATTGCATTTGAGTAGAAGTTATCCAATCACTACCCCCAATTGATGAGAGGGCCCCTCATCAACAAGAGGTTTCTCTTCTTGTTTATTTCTTTCCTTATTTTCTTTTTTGGCTAGTTTAATTTACAGTTTGTTTTATGAGTTCATTTTCCTGTAATGCATTTTATTTCCAGAATTAAATAACTATATTGTGCGCATAGTTGCTTTTGAATTTGCTTTCAGTCATTTCATTTTTAGTTTGTTGTTTAGTTTATTTGCAAGTCAAATAGAATAGATTTCTTTTAAATTCAATTCTGTTTATTTCCTTTCTGTCATAAGTTATCAATTATACAATTTGAATTTTAGTTCATTAATATGCAATGATTTATTTTCATGAATTTGTTTAAGCCTATTTTAAATTTTCTTAATAAGTAGGTTTACTTATTTCCTTTATGCATTAGATTTACATCTGCATGAATTAAGCTAAAGATTAGATCATTTAGGTTAGTTTTTATTATTTTAACTATGCAGTCTATCATTTGGACAACCTGTTCAGTTTGTTATTCAGCCACCCCTTTAGACCCATAGTTCAGTTTGTCATTCAGCCCATAGTTTCATTTTTAGTGTTTTTAATATATTTTGAGATTATTTTCAGTTTTGTTTCTTTAATATTTGAAGTATGTTTTGACTAATATAGTTAGGTAATAGTTTTACTTAACATTGGAATTAAAATTAGAGTGTTTTAGGTTATGTATTCAAGTGTTATCATTTTCTTTACTTCTTTTACCTTGAGTATGGTTTGAATTATTTTTGTGTTTTGTTTCTTGAATTTGTTTATGATTTCTTTACTGATGTATTTTTATGTTTATGCTTTTGGATTGATTTATCCGCTTGTATATAAATTTAGTGTTATATGTATTATCCTTATTATGTTTTTAGGTTGTTTCTTTTATACTGTGTTATTGTTGAAAGAACTTGTAGGACATAGCCTAAAGATATTTCTTTTATTAAGTTTTCTACTTGCTTATAAGTTAAGTCTTCCTTGCACCCTAGTTTCTCGTTTGAATATTTAGTTGTTGATTGTATATTTTTTAGTTTAAAGTTATAAAATAAATTATGAATTGTTTAGTTTATTATTCTGTCTCAGTTTAATTACCTTAATAATTGCATTCTTAGGAGTTTGACTTAGTTTTTCATTTTGAAAGATCTTTCGATATTTTGTTTGTTAAAATATTTACACGACACCCTCTATGTTTGCATATATTTTGTGTCAACTCTTAGCCTACCAATCCTGGTCGATAATTAAAGATCACGTGAGTTAATTTAGACCTTATAACACCCAACACTTTTGGCGTCGTTGCCGGGGAGTTGTTCTGTAAGGTAGAGTAGAACTCTTTATGAATCTTAGCAATAGATTGGTAGCAGGGGAGCGGTAAGACGAGATGTAAGAACCTGCACATATGCTATAACAGGCACCCCCAAATCCAAAAATAGCAGTAGAATAGGTTTTCTTTAGTTTAAACCTTTTTTTCATGAGTAGAATTAGAGATCCTTAGGGTATATTTGTTAATACTGAAAAAATTATTGAAGTCCCTACTAACTACCATAGGGGACGTAATTCACCAACTACTAACTCACCAGAAAAATATCGAAAGACGCCTATAGGAAGTAGTTCTTCCTTGAAACCTAAGGAGACCCTCTCAGGAGATCTTACTAGGGAAGCCATAGAAGGAGAAGGAACCTTGGAAGGGGGTCCTAAGGACCTCATTCCTGAGGAAGTTCAAGAGGATCAACCATTAGAAATATCCAACCCTCCACTAGTTTCAAATCCAATTAATACAAATTTTTCACTAGTAGGAGATTTGAATTTCATTGACTTTGTTGATCCTGCCCAAGTAAAAGCTCTATTTGGAACCTTAGTAGATCCAGTGATTTTGAAAATTGAAGCTTCTACAGTAGAACCTACTATCCCTCTAGGATTTAATAAAAACACGGTTGATAAGAGGAAGATCTCTCTTAAAAAAGAACATTGAGATGCCCCATTATCACCTCGAAAGGAACCTCCTAGGTATATCTACGTTAAGAATCCAGATTATATGGAGAGACTGGGAGAAAAAAAAGATCATGATGAAGTTAGAAATGAAGAAGGAGAAGGGGAAAATTGAGCTGAGCCTACCTTCAGGTTCCCTATTTTAGATACAATGGAGGATGTAACTATGAAAAACATCCCTCCTTCCTCCTTACCTAATTTTTATGGAAAAAGTAATGAGCACCCGAACACATTCCTCTTCGAGTTCGATATCCTTTGTAGGAGCTATAATTATCTACAATATTCTCACAAACTAAAACTATTTCCCGCTACAATAAAAGACTCCACCTTGAGATGGTTCATGGGATTAGGAGAATTCACTATCAAGACTTGGGATGATATGAAAAATTCATTCTTACGAAAATATCAAGAGTATTTCAAACCCAAGGACTCTTGACATGATATATTCAAGATACAACAACTTGAAGACAAGATACTGGAGGATTATCTCGAAAGGTTCATTTATACATTACATAATTCTAAATATAATGACCTACAAGAAGATGCAGTATGTACACCTTTCCTTAAAGGGATCTCTGAGGACCTGTTAGAAAGTCTTAATCTCATGGTAGATGGCTATATTTCTCATAAAAAATTTGCACAAATCAGTGAGATGTGTAAAAATTATTATAGGAGTAGGGGGAAAGTTGCAACTTTTTTTTGAGAGCATTTTAGTAGAAATGTAAGAGGAAATGTTCCTAGTTCAGGTAGAGTTACAATATTATATTTAGGAAACCCATTGGAGAATTTAAAAACTGATATATTAAGAGCAATGGGTTCTCAACTAGATGCTTTACAAGATAAGAAGAGGCAGGATGAAGAACGAGAAACAATGAGTATATTTTGTCCAAGATGTAGAACTAAACATCCCCAAAGGGAATGTCCATTAAACACCATCTCCGTATGTGACATCTGTACAGAAGAGCATCCAATAAATAACCGCCCATCCTTTCCTGGGTTTCAAGCCATCTGTAAGAGTGGGGATGTAGCTGAAACAACTAGGAGACCTCCTTGGAAACCTAGAGACCAACCAACATATCAAAAAATTTCCACTGCAACCTCCACTCTATTATCCTCCATATCAACCACCTCAACAATGGAACAATTCAAGTTGGCATAATTAGCCACCTCAGTACCCTCCTCCTCAATTTCCACAACAACAATATCAGTCATCAGGATGGAGAGGAAAACCATATCCTCAGCCACAACATGTCCCTACACCTAATCATCCTTATCCTAAGAATCAAACAAGTTTCTAGCAAATTTTTCCTGGATTTGTACCTCCATTTCCCTTCATCACACAATAACCTCATCACTTCCAAAATACAAATCCTCCTTGACCAAAATTATTACCTACGAAACCGATACCTAACCCTAATAATAAACCAACTCAAGCTCTTAGCAGCATTGAGTTGCAAAATCTCCAATCGTACCTTATTTAGACTGTACATGTACATGAAATTCAATTACGATTGGTAAGAGTTGTGACTGATAAACCCAAGTCATCAATCATCATTCAGGAACCAAATGAAGAAGAAGAAGATTCAAATGAACGCATGAATGATGCTATTTTGGAGGATGTGAACATTCCAAAGGTTCCAGTGCAAACCAATCCTCCACAAGAAACTATTCAGGAGCAAAGAATTCCTCCATTTCCAAACAAATTACTAATATAAAAACCTATGGTTCATCCAGAGTACAACATTTCAAATGAATTAAAGAATATCTATATTAAGATCCCTCTATTACAATATATCAAAGATATACCAATCTATAGTAAGGTAATAAAGGATCTATGTATTAAACACCCAAGAAAGAAGCAAAAGGACCCTCTTACAATTCATGTTAAAGGAGAGATGTCTGAATGTATGACAGGCTAGTCCCAAATTGCAAAATATACAAATCTAGGAGCCCCAGTAGTGACTGTAATTATAAAAAACACCGCCATAGAAAATACATTAATCGATTTAGGATCCGTTATTAACATGATGACCAAAGCAGTTTTAGAGGTTTTGCACTTAGGATAATTTCTTCGACCTACTCCTTCTACCCTAGAACTAGCAGACCGTACTACAGTAAAACCTGTTGGATTCTTGGATGACATTGTTGCATCAGTAGTTGTTTGGGTGTGTTCTACTATCTTAAATACACCTAATATTTAATTATCGACCGGGGTTAGTAGGCTTAGAGTTGCTACAAAATATATGTGAAGGTAGAGGGGTTCCTAGGGCGTTGTAGAAATACTTTAATAAACAAAAGATTGAAAAATATTTTCGAAATGAAAAACCGAGTCAAACTCCTAAAAATTTAATTATTAATGTGATTAAAGAAAAACATCATACTAGGATAATATCACACTACTCATTAATTAACTCTTCTTCTTCTTAATCTAAGATTGGGAAAACTTTCATAAACAACTTCATAAACTGAGAAAGGTCTAATTTATGAATAAGTAGAAAAATAAATAAAGAAACAAGAAGAAAACCTAATAAAGAAAACGTAATTAAGAAGACTTCTCTAATTCTTTAGCCTGTAAGAATTTTTTAGTAAACATACAATTAAAGGAATAAATCCTATGCTATTATCAATCTACAAAGTATTGGTGTATTTTCTAACCCTAAATTCAATATAAACAATGGTGAATTAAACTAAACCAGAGATACAATTATCAGATATTACAACAATGATAAATGAGGAAATCAAAGAAAAAAGAAGCAAATAAAATCATAATTCAAAAACATGCTTTGATTTAAAAGAAATGCATAAAGGGATTTTAATAAGTACATTAAAATAACCTAACCTAAGGTCCTAGAGGCTGATGTAACTATTACCTAATTAGCAAAGCATAACAGAATTCAAAAATCCAAAAAAATAAAATTGAAAATAGGTTAAAAAAATAAACTAAGAACACTAAAGGTTAGATGGAAGGGTGGACGACAGTCTGGAAGGAAGGTCTAAATTACAGTCCAAACACACAGTCCGAATGAGAGGCTGTATACAGAAAATAATAGAAATAGACCTAAATTATTTAATTGTCAGCTGATTTTGTGCATATGAAAATAAGATGCATAAAGGATAGAATTTAAACCTAATTAATAGTTAAAATAATCAAAAGGGATTACTAGTCTATGCGTATGAAGAGATTGTTTCTATTATAAAATAAAACAAACTAAAACATTGCTGAATTAATCTATATTTAAACAAAAGTTAACGAAACTAATTCTAACTAAAAAATTAGACCTAAGACTAACAAAATTTTATGTGTCTGTAAATATAACATTAATCATTTAACCGAAAGAGAAGACTGAAAGGAAAACTCAAAAGAAAACTACACGTGACTGGTCACTCTAATTATATAGGCAAATACTACATTAACAGCATAATTACATTAACTATAACAAACATGTGTCATAGAAAGTAAATAAATGAACAATTATATTAACATAATCACATGAACAAACTGAAACAAAACTACTTATCTATGAAAGAGAAAGTAACAAAAACACGTACGGACATGGAAGCCACTGGTTGTTGAGGGGCCCTCTCAGCAATAAGCAAATACCTGTCTAATGCCTATGCAAATTAAACCATGAACATCAGAATGTACAGACTTTTATTCATACTATGGGACAAAATTACAATGTGCTTTACAAAACTGACTGAACTGCATTCCCAAAAAACTAACTAACTCCCCCTCTCTGGCACTCAATCGAAGCTGGTATATATAGCATATATAAAAGATGAGTAATTTGACCCTTACTAGAATACTCTTTATCAAGTCCAATAGACACCCAACAAAGACCTTGTCTCATCAGAGATGAAATCATCTCCTTCTTCCATTCTAAATAGTTTGAGGACAGGCTGAGAGAAACTGATGAATCCATTCGAAGTTGTATTGGCAAAACAAAAAAAAGGGCACCGTAAGGTTGGAAATCCTGTACTTTTGGAATTTCTTCACACCCAGCTTAGTTAATCAAGCGATCTTAATCAACAATTCCTTTTCTTGGGGTATTAAGTGGTAAATTATCCACTTCTAGTGCAGTGCTGGAAGGAGCAATTTTGCTCAAAAAATGATCCAGTAGGAGATCTGAGGAGGAGAAGTGCCTTGTCCGCCGAGATCTGATACCATATTAAATTGAACACATAGATCTGTGGAAAAAAACACAACTCACATGATAGATCACACAATTTACTCAGTTATTGAAGAATGAAACAGTGCAAAAATGGCTTGCAGGTGTGAATGCTTTTCATTAATCAAAGAGTAATTAGATAGATAATTACAATGAAGTACAATGGCTTTAATAGCCACAAGCAATTAGAATCCACATGAGGAAGTTCGAATTGATTAGACTCTACTTGACTATAGGTAACCAAGACATTGTCTAAATCTCTATCGGAGGACTAAATAGTTAACTGACCTTGTCTAAACCATAACCGGAGTTCATCGGAGCTCTAAAACAGAACTCAAGTGTTACATTCAGTGTTGACTAAGGTTAAATGACTGTGGTAGGTGATAAATGTGCCCCACATGAGTGTAGTCAAGTAAACCTATCACTAATTGAATTTAGAGGACTAGAACTGAATGTACCTGACTCCTAACTTAGCTTGACTAGTCATCAACTGAAGTGAACTGACCTTGGTTGGTTTCGGCACTCCCAGTGGCTTCCTAAATTTTAGGGATTGGTCTAGGAGGCTCCTAAACTAATGCAATCAAGTGCAATTAGTGGAATTGAGCCTCAATTAGTGTTCCCCACACTTTAGTAACTGAAACATGTGCCCCAATTAGGTCAAGTGGACCCAATGATGTTAATGACTATAAATAGACTAGATGGACTCTCGATTTAGACATATAACCAAATTTGGACAAGGGAGGATTAATAATCCTAACACCCCCCCTGAATGCTAACTTGGAAAATCCATGGGCCTTGGTAACTAAGACCATAGGTCGCCCATTACATCAAGTAAAGTAAAGTAACTGCTAAAAAACAAGGTGCTCGGGAAAAACCACATGGGAAAAAATCCCCCCTTCTAATTAAGCAGATAGAATTAGGATCAACCTGGTTCTTCTGTGCGCATGTATCCTGGGGCCTGGAATGTGAACCTATCCATCATCATATCTGATGGAATCTTCCTCTTTTGAAAAATAATGATATGCTCAACTAAATCGGAAATATAGACAGCTGCTGGATGAAGACTGGACCCATGTAGAGCAACTGAAGTCAACTGAAAAGTGAGAAAAGGTTCTTGAGAATTCAGAGAATGTGAGGAACACTCAAGAAACTGATATGTTTCAGCCATGAACAAAAAACCATGAGTGGTAAGAACAGCCCCATGTTTGAGGAGCAGGTGTCCAGGCAGATGCAAATAATCTTCCTCTTTACTAGTTCTGTGAAGAGATGAGCATGTGATCAATTGTAGAGAAGCACTGGAACTATTGAGAGAGAATGATTGAGCTCCATATTATGATATATATTCTTAAATATATATTGAATCACATAAAAAAATATCATCAACCTCATATGAGCAAACTAACACCAAATCCCCATCAGCAGTTTTGAAGAGAAAGTGCGGTACTTGATTTTTCACACTGGAATTGGTGAGAGAAGCTACAAGCATGGTTGAAGGATTTTGGATTTTAAAATATGAACCAAATAATATCATATCATAAATTAAATTAGATATAAATAGGTTCAAAACAGATCCAAAACTGTGAAATGGAATCAAATCCCCAGCAACAGTTTTGTAGGAGATTTGCGGTACTTGTTTCTTCACACCATTGATGAGAAAAGCTACAAGCGGTACTGAAAGATTATGAATTTGATATATTAAACCAAGAAATATTAGATAAGATCTAAATAATATCATATCAGATCCAATAAGGTTAATATTAGATTCAAATAAATGGTTAACCGAGACAGTGGATGCACAACTTTCTTCTTCTTCAAAATTCTGAATTTTGGTGCATGCAATCCGGCAGGAATTTGCTGGAAAATATATATCATGGGGAGCAACTAGATCACTCTGGTAATCTGATATTTTTTCCAAAATATCCAGGGTATCACATATTTTCACACCAGCAGCAACATTCGAGGGAGAAAAATCAAATTTCTCTTCACTTTCGGAAGCAATTACTGGTAAATTTTGCACAGAATTTAAAGGAAAATCACCGATGAATGTTTACATGGAAGTGCAGCAGAATTTCTCTTCAATATTAGAGATTCAAATGTCTTCTTATATTTCAACAATATGAGAAGATGAGATATCTGTTAAAATATTGTAACTTCGAAGAATATTCTATATGTATCTTTTATGGTCCTCGATGGTCCTATCGAGAGAAATACTTATATTACTTTGTACCCCGATGCTCCTAATCAGAATAACTAATAAGAGTCATGAGGTAGTCCCCTATAATTGTAAAGGTGGGCCGTTTAGCACCCCATTGTGGTTACTTGAGCCTAAATGTGTAACTCAAGCCTACATGATTTAACTCGAGCTTACATGTCAGATGAGTTAACTTAAGTGAAAGGATGAATATAAATAGAGGTGTAGCGATCCTCATTTCAAGCACACACTCTCACTTGTGTAGCACATTAGTGGAGAAGAGAATAGTAGCAGGAGAAGGAGGAGTATCAGACTTTGATCTCCTTGCTGGTTTTATCTTTTACCTTTTGGGACATCTATATTGAGGAAGCTTTGCTGGGTTTTTCCCTTTAGGGTTTTCCCAGGATAAATCTGTGTTGTTCTTGTGATGCTGTTTCTTTCAATGATCCTGTTTATATGCTTTTGTTATGAAAATGAAATGAAATACTGATGTTCTTGCTTATCATATGAAAATTTAACATGGTATCAGAGCTAACCTCAACAGGACAACTTTCACAAGGTGAAATAGCTCTCTCTCTCTCCCCTAAAGAAATTAGGGCTTCTTGCAGAAGAAGAATTTTTGAGTGAGCATAGAATAGGATTTCTCTCCTCATCAAAATCAAAGTTTAGAGACCTGGATCAATATTTTTGGTTGGGTGAAACTCCGGAAAAGTCAAACCCTAGTTTGATCCTGAGCTAGAAAAACCCTAAATACTAAAACTACTACGTTTTGGTAGATTTATTATATCCCAAGATTAGTGAAGGTTCAGGTGCAGAAAATGTTATAGTCCAACTATAAAATCCTGATGTACACTATGTCCAAAATTCAGCCTCATATTCGCTATATTTTGGGAGATATGATCCCTCCAAGTTAGGGTTCTGGCCTCTTCCAGAATTCATCCCTAAACAGGACACCTGGGGAGAATTTCTATAGCTTGAGATACATAATTCCAAATGGAATTCCTAAAGATTTTCCAGAAATATAACAGACTTTAATTTCTGTGGTCCAAATTTGAGAACCAGAAGATGAAATAGTGACACATGGCAGGCTGTACAACTTCGTTGTTTTGAACATTACTCTAACCGGTCACCTTGGTAAAAGGATCATAAATCCAAATTTGTGAAACCAATTCTGATGAAACCTATGGTTTGGGATCAGGTACATGAGAGGTTACCTTAGTGAAAAATTTCAGACATAGAGGAGTAGTAAGTTTGGATATATCACAGAAACAATGACTGGCATTTCTGCAGAAGAAATCCGAAAACTAGGGCTTCTTGTTCTGGGAGATTCCCTCCACTGTTTTCAGAAAAGGAGTACATTGGAAAGATCCATTTGAAGAGATATATATTTCTATACAATCATATCTAAAATATTCCAAGTTTTGAAAATTAGGGTTTCTCTGAAAAGCCCTAGATCAGCCAGCTCTGGAAGCAGGACGGATAGCTCAAATCAGTAAGATCTAATCTTTTGCTATTTGAATTTGAGGTTCTCATTTCAAAGTGATCTATCATATCAGCTTGATGATAAGCTTGGTAAAGTTGACAACTTCCAAGAATGGAAGTGTTTTATCTCTCTGGAGAAAATGAATTGCACACCTGCATGAGTAGATAGGTTCCAGTTCAAGAGGGAGATGAGGCTCGAAGCCCTACATAAGAAGAACTTGATCAAGGCCAAGAAGATCATTGTTGATTCAATCACGGATCAACTTTTACCACAAGTGTCTTCCCTAAATACACCGAACATGTTTGATTCCTTGATCAATCTATTTGAAGTTAAGAATATAAATCAGAAGAGGGATTTGAGAAAATAGTTGAAGAATGTGAAGATTCAGAATGCATAACATCTTGAAGCGGTAGAAGAAGAAACAGAGAATGCAGAAATGGTGATAGCCACCTTGAAAGGTCTCCCAGGATCATAGAATTCATTCACTCAAGGAATGTGTGCCAGAAGGAAGTAATTACTTTCAACAGACTCTAGGAAGAAGAAGAAGCTCGACTCATAAGAAGAGAAGAAGAAAGATGGGAGCAATTGAAGATCAAGCTCTCACCATTCAAAGAAGATCCCTCAAGTCATGAGGAATATGAAGAACTCAATTCTTGAAGAACCTCTTATTCATCTTATCATTTGGATAAGAAATGATGATTTCATGAATGAAGAAGATGATAAAGCAGAATGATCAAGATGGAATCTACCCACGAAACAAATAAAGGATAAGTATTCAATTATCATTTCATGATATTGTTTTAAATTTGATTATATTCAATTGATGTGTTATGCATGATAGATTGTTTGCATTAATGAATATATACTACTAATATTCATGTGATGGGTAAGTAGTGCATAATCTCAATGTTGTCCTAGTAGAGATGGAAGGCATCTAGAATATTTTCTGTGAGATATGGATGAATGTTGTATTGGCTAAATAGTTGCATGATGCATAAGAACTTGTCGTTATGAAATAGTTCTAACCATGCAACTGGTGCATTTGAATTGTATGAAAGGTCTTGTACAACCTCCTACAAGAAAATAAGGATGAATACTTGTTCCGAAGAACAAGTGATGACAATTCAAGATTCACTCCAATAAACATGAATATGAAGCTCCTAGGGTCAGAGACACCATGACAGAAGAAAGAGCTTCAGAGAGTGGTAGATCCACCTTGAAGGATGAAGAGAGCTTTAGAGAGTGGTAGATCCACCTTGAAGGATGAAGACCACCATGGGTACAAGAGATAACTCAAGATGAAGAAAAGAATGCTATGAAAGAAGCTATAATCAAAGAATAATCGTTGATCATGGGGAATGATGTATACAATATGATTTCGAGACATAAAGGGAAGTACGGATCTACAAGAACAAGTGTACAAAGCAAGGTTCATGATTTGCCTCAGAAAGAATAGACTATGACATGACATACTCTATTGACCAGTATATATCAAGCATAGAACCACCTATACAGAACAAAGAAGGAAGATAATACTCCACTTCAGGGGGAGTGACTATAGAAGACATCTTAGTTTGACATAGTATCACATGATGGACAACTTCTTGATGGATCGAGACTTTCCAACCTTCAAAGTTGAATGCAGAAGACTAGGACATGTTGATGATCTGACAAGACGAACTCATGGAAGATGTTATGATGAAAGAATAGTAGAATGATGTATGGGATATAGTTCCCAAACCAGAAGGAAAGAGTATTGTATCCTCCAAATGGGTATACAAAATAGAGCATGCAACTGATGGAAGTATCGAGAAGTATAATGCAAGATTTGTGCCCAGAGGTTTCTTTCAGAAAGAGGGAATTAATTCTGAAGAGACACTTACTCCAGGAAGCAAGGTACACTTCCTTCAGAACTATCATGGTAGTTTCTTCCATGATGAAGTAAAGACAAGCCTTCCTTAATGGTATGATTGAGAAAGATTTTTACATCGAATAGTCATGAGGATTTGAAGTTGAAGCCAGATGGAATCACGTATGCAAGTTGAAGAAGGCCCTCTATGGCCTAAAGCAAGATCCCAGAGCTTGGTATGGAAGAATAGATAGTTTCTTGTCGAGCATGGGCTTTACCAAGAGTAAAGTTGATCCTAACCTTTATCTCAAGGTTGTAGAAGATGAACTTGTCATCCTGTTATTATATGTGGATGACTTATTCTTGATAGAAAATGAGAAACAGGTCATGGAAAGCAAGAAGAAACTAGTAGAAGAATTTGAGATGAAAGACCTTGGGTTAATGCATTATTTACTAGGTCTGGAAGTATGGCAAAGTTCAGAAGGAATCTTTCTCAACCAGGGAAAGTATACGGTAGAGATATTGAAGAGATTCAATATGTTGGAATGCAAAGTCATGGACACACCCATGGGCTCCAACCTGAAGTTGTTATCTAATGACTCATCAGAGTTAGTGGATATGACTCATTACAGATAGATCATTGGGTCATTAATGTTCTTAACAAATACCAGACCAGGCATTTGTTTTTCCATGAACACATTAAGTCAATATCTTGTTCAACTAAGACGGGTTCACCTAGTAGCTACAAAACATGTGATATATCTGAAAGGGACTATAGACTTTGGTTTATATTATGATGGTAGCCATGAGTATAGATTGCATGGATACATAAATGCAGATTGGGATGGAAGTATCTTAGACAGGAAAAACACATCAGATAGATGATTTTTGTTTGGGTTATGCTATGATTTCATGGTTTAGCAGGAAACAATGTAGTGTTTCTCATAGCATGGCTGAAGTAGAATACATAGCAAATTGCTCTGCTAAGTTGTGAAGCAATATGGATTTGGAAGCTGATATCAAGTCTCTTTGAACTGAAGATGGATACTACAATGATTCTATGTGATAACCATAGTTGTGATGACAAAGAACCCTTTGTTCCGTTGTAACACATAGAAATCCAGTATTTCTACATACAAGATAAGATGTAGATGATGATGTTTCAGTATTCCCATACTGAAGATATAGATGATGTTTCGGTATTTACATACTGTAGATTCAGATGATGGTGATTCTGTATTTCTATACTGAATATAGAGATGATGATGCTTTCAGTATTCACATAATGGAGATACAGATGGTGATAGTTCAGTATTCACATACTGAAGAAGTAGATGATGATGGTTTGGATGATGATGTACTGACGAAGCCTCTATCTCGAGTAAAGTTTGAACACTTTTGAGACAAGCTTGGTGTTGTTCGGAAATACCTTCCTCAAAAGGGGGAGTAGTGATGTTGCAGTGGGATTGTATCATCCCTGGGCACTTTCCCTAAAGAGATCTGGGGACCTCACTCCTCGAGAATGGAGAGGGATTGTATCATCCCGGGACATATGTCTAGAATGGATCCGGTGACTTCTGTCATCGAGATGGTTGTAGGATTGTATCATCCATGAACATCGGTTCAGAATGGATCTGGTGATTTTGGTCATCAAGATGGTTGTAGGATTGTATCATCTGTGAACCTCGGTTCAGAATGGATCCGGTGATTTCGTTCATCGAGATGGTTGTAGGATTGTATCATCAGTGAACCTCAATTTAGAATGGATCCAGTGATTTCGGTCATCGAGATGGTTGTAGGATTGTATCATCTATGAACCTCGATTCAGAATGGATCTAGTGATTTCGGTCATCGAGATGGTTGTAGGATTGTATCATCTGTGAACCTTGGCTCAGAATGGATCCGGTGATTTCGGTAATCGATATGGTTGTAGGATTGTATCATCCATGAACCTCAGTTCAGAATGGATCCGGTGATTTTGGTCATCGAGATGGTTGTAGGATTGTATCATCCATGAACCTCGGTTCAGAATGGATCTAGTGACTTCGGTCATCGAGATGGTAGGATTGTATCATCCTTGAACCTTAGTTCAGAATGGATCCGGTGACTTTGGTACTCGAGAACATGATAGGATTGCATCATCCTTGGACTTAGTCCTAAAGTGACAGGGACCGATTATCCCGTAATCAATCTAGCGACTTCAGTTGTTGAGAATGTGATGATGATGATGTTCCTGATCAAAAGATCAAAGTGTGATGATGATGATGTTCTTGATCGAAAGATCAGAATTTGATGATGATGATGTTGATGATGATGTTCTTGATTGAAATATCAGAGTGTGATGATGACGATGTTCCTGATCGAAAGATCAGAATTTGATGATGATGATGTTTCTAATTGAAATATCAGAGTGTGATGATGATGACATTCCTGATCGAAATATCAGAATTTGATGATGATGATGTTGTGATGATGATGATGATGCTTTTGATGTTTTGATGATGATGATGAGTCTTATCGAAAGATCATAATATACTGAAGATGATGTTGCTGATCGAAAGGTCAAAGTGTTGAAGATGATGTTGCTGATCGAAAGGTCAAAGTGCTGAAGATGATGTTGCTGATTGAAAGGTCAAAGTGTTGAAGATGATGTTGCTGATCGAAACGTCAAAGTGTTGAAGATGATGTTGCTGATCAAAAGGTCAAAGTGTTGATGCTGATTAAAGAGTTGCTGATGTTGAAGATTTAAGACGAAGACTATATAATGTTGAAAAGCTTCCAATGATTTATAGATGTGTTACCCTAATGATGTTGATGATGTCATCCATCTCTCTCCTACTATTGTTGTCGTTGATGTTGCTATAGAATACCCTTCTTGTTAAGGGGGGGTGTTAAAATATTGTAACTTTGAAGAATATTCTATATGTATCTTTTATGGTCCCCGATGGTCCTATCAAGAGAAATACTTGTATTACTTTGCACCCCGATGCTCCTAATCGTAAGAACTAATAAGAGTCATGAGGTAGTCCGCTCTAATTGTAAAGGTGGGTCTTTAGCACCCCATTGTGGTTACTTGAGCCTACATGTGTAACTTGATCCTACATGATTTAACTTGAGCCTACATGTCAGATGATTTAACTTAAGTGAACAGATGAATATAAATAGAGGTGTAGCGCTGCTCATTTGAAGCACACACTCTCACTTGTGTAGCACATTAGTGGAGAAGAGAAGAGTAGCAGGACAAGGAGGAGGATCAGGCCTTGATCTCCTTGCTGGTTTTATCTTTTACCTTTTCAGACATCTATATTGAGGAAGCTTTTGTTGGGTTTTTCCCTTTAGGTTTTTCCCAAGATAAATCTGTGTTGTTTTTGTGATGCTGTTTCTTTCAGTGATCCTATTTATATGCTTTTGTTATGAAAATGAAATGAAATATTGATGTTCTTGCTTAGCATATAAAAATTTAACAATATCAGAGATCTCATGAACTTTTGGAGCATCAAGAGATGGAGTCACTGCATGGAGACTGTCTTCAATTCGAATTAACTGTGTAGAAATTTCTACTTCTTCTTCATCTTGAACAACTTCATCAAAGAGAGTGGAGGATGAGATTTTTGGATCAAGAGTTCTTATGGTGTTGGATATTCTCTCCAAAATTCTATTATGATCCTCATCAATCACTCCAAAGGTTCTGTCCAATATTGTCCAGAGTTCCTTCGATTCTTCAATATATTCATTCGGGTCTTCAATAGATCTAAAGAGGTAGCACAAGCTACGAGAAATTCATGTTGCTATTGTTCCAAAATCTCTATCACTTATATTTAGCTAGTCAATCTTACTGAAATACTCTTTATCAAGTCCAATAGACACCCAACAAAGACCTTGTCTCATCAGACATGAAATCATCTCCTTCTTCCATTTTGAATAGTTTGAGGACAGGGTGAGAGAAACTAATGAATCCATTCAAAGTTATACCTGCAAAACAAAAAAAGGGGCACCGTAAGGTCATACAGCCTGCACTTTTGGAATTTTCGTCACACCCAGCTTAGTTAATCAAGCAAGCTTGATCAACAATTTCTTTGCTTGGGGTATTAAGTGGTAAATTCTCTGCTTTTGGTGCAGTGTTGGAAGGAGCAATTTTGCTTGAAAAATGATCCAGTAGGAGATCTGAGGAGGAGAAGTGCCTTGTCTTCTGAGGCTCTGATACCATATTAAATTGAGCACATAGATATATCGACAAACACACAACTCACATGATAGATCACACAATTTACTCAGTTATTAAAAAATGAAACAATGCAAAAATGGCTTGCAGCCGTGAATGGTTTTCATTAATCAAAGAGTAATTAGATAGATAATTACAGTGAAGTACAATGGCTTTAATAGCCACAAGCAATTCAAATCCACATGAGGAAGTTAGAATTGATTAGACTCTACTTGACTGTAGGTAACCAAGACCTTATCTAAATCACTATCGGAGGACTCAATAGTTAACTGACCTTGTCTAAACCATAACTGAAGTTCATCAAAGCTCTAAAACACAACTCAAGTGTTACATTCAGTGTTGACTAAGGTTAACTGACTGTGGTAGTTTAGAAATGCACCCGACATGAGTGTAGTCAAGTAAACCTAGTGCTAAATGAATGTAGAGGACTATAACTGAATGTAAATGACTCCTAACTTAGCTTGACTAGTCATCAATTGAAGTGAACTGACCTTGGTTGGTTTCGGCACTCCCATTGGCTTTCTAAATTGTAGGGATTGGTATAGGAGGATCCTAAACTGATGCAATCAAGTGTAATCAGTGGCAGTGAGCCTCAACTAGTGTTCCCCACACTTTAGTAACTGAAACATGTGCCCCAATTAGGTCAAGTGGACCCAATGGTGTTAATGACTATAAATAGACTGGATGGACTCCCGATTTAGACATGACTCCTGATTTAGACATATGACCAAATTTGGAAAAGGGAGGATTAATAATCCTAACAGAACCATATTTCAATGTGAATTATGTATTCTATGTTTTCTTCTTCATTTGTTATGTCATGAGATATTTCATTGAACTCTAGGATTTATAAAGAATATAATTTTGGCAACGAGGAATATTCAAGTTCTAATGTCCCTCCCTCATAGAATGAGAGGCATTCCAGGTTGATCTTGTTTTCTTGTGGAAAAGGCCAAGTAGAAACTTCACTTTCTTTTGCAATCTTTACAATCCCTTGATCTATAACCTCTCCAAATATCATATGAATTTCTTGCAATAATGTTGGTGATGTAGGTAAGGTGGATAAATGTTGCAGTTCAACAATGTAAGCATATTGTACTTCTTTATTGTTGTTAGAATGTGGACTTGATTGAAAAGGAGTGTGCGTAGGGCATAGAGGATATTTGTGAGAAGGTAATTGTGGCAGGTGTAATTGACTAGCTTGTGTGGTTGATCCTGCCTGGAAAATGGGATACTGTTAAAAATATTGTAGAACAGGAAGTGTTGCATAATAAGAGAGAGTATCCCTATGATCATCAGATGGGACAAAAAAGATTTGTGAACAAGTTTGACAAGGGTTAAAATGAGGCTGAGAAGAGGGTATATTTTTACTAATCTTGAATTTTCCTCTTGAACACCTTCTACATAATTCACAAACATTATCATATGATAATTGAAATACGTCACCTATACCCATCACACTTAAAATTTCTAAATATTCATTTCTTGTGCCTTTGATTAAACATCTTTTCAAGGTATCCTTTCCTGACTATCTTAGTTTTGATTTTTGAATGTTGTATTGAAAGCGTTTGACATAATTTTCCAAATTTTCTTCTTCTCCCTGTGTTATTTTGAAAATACCTTCAATGAACCTACATTAATATTGGTATATTCTCAAGAACATATATTTCATGTCTTCCCAAGTTTGAATGCAGTTCCCACCTAGACTCATGAACCATCAGAGGGCTACTCCTTTCAAAGTAAGAGGAAAAAAATTCAGATTTTGAACATTATATGCTCTACAAAGTATTTCCAATTGAAATAAAAATTCATCGGGGTCTTCATTCTCTAATCTGTGAAAATTTGGAAAAATGGATGGGGGAACATAATGTATTTGTGCCACTCTTCTTGGATCTCTAATAGGGAATTCAAAGGTAACAACTTCTTCATCCTTATCTCCTACCATATCTTCCCACAATATAAATAGTTTTTCATGTGTTATCTTAAATCTCTCCTTTCAAACGTTCTTGTTAGTTTGTTAGCAGAGTGGGTGGCACTTACAACACCACTAAGTGATTTAATTGTAAAATAAGTCCTACACTCCCATACGAGTAAATTTCTACGAAAGTAAATTACCTAAAGGAACACATACATCAAATTGAACTTATGAAAAAGTAAATTATATACACCTGTGAAAAGAAAAAGTACGCTTAAGGAAAATATATCAAACTTTGCATAAAGTAAACAAACTTGTGTGAAAAAGGAACAACAAGGCTTTGGGCGACCCACTAAAGTGGATGCATCAGGTTGTCACACTATGGAAATTCCATAGTGAAGTCATATTTGTGTCTTACCATCCCCCCCCCCCTCCCTTTGTCGTGTAACATAAAGGAAACCTATCTATCCTTATCTATCTAGACTCTGTTCATGAACAACTAAACTAAAGGAAAACCTAGACTACTGCTACTGTTGGGTTTGGGGGTGCCTGTTATAACATATGCATAGGTTCTTACCTATCTGCTGACCACTCCCCCGCCAACAACCTATCACTAAAATTCATAAGCTATTTCTATTTTTTCTACCTTACACAACAACCCCCGAACAACGACGCCAAAATGTTTGGGTGTGTTCTACTATCTTAAATACATCTAATATTTAATTATCAACCGGGGTTGGTAGGCTTACAGTTTCTACAAAATATATGTGAAGGTAGAGGGGTTCCTAGGGAATTGTAGAAATAATTTAATAAACAAAAGATTGAAAAATCTTTTCAAAATGAAAAACCGAGTCAAACTCCTAAAAATTTAATTTTAAATGTTATTAAAGAAAAACATCATACTAGGATAATATTAGACTACTCATTAATTAACTCTTCTTCTTGTTAATCTAACAATGGGAAAACTTTCATAAACAACTTCATAAACTGAGAAAGGTCTAATTTATGAATAAGTAGAAAAATAAATAAAGAAGCAAGTAGAAAACTTAATAATGAAAACTTAATTAAGAATACTTCTCTAATTCTTTAGCCTATAATCATTTTTTAGTAAACATACAATTAAAGGAATAAATCCTATGCTAGTATCAATCTACAAAGTATTGGTGTATTTTCTAACCCTAAATTCAATGTAAACAACGGTGAAATAAACTAAACCAGAGATACAATTATCATATATTACATCGATGATAAATGAGGAAATCAAAGACAAAAGAAGAAAATCAAATCATAATTCAAAACCATGCTTTGATTGAAATGAAATGCAAAAAGGGCTTTTAATAAGTACTTTAAAATAATCTAACCTAAGCTCCTAGAGGCTAATGTAACTATTACAAAATCACCAAAACATAACAGAATTCAAAAAGCCAAAGAAATAAAACTGAAAAAAGGTTAAAAAAAATAAACTAAGAACACTAAAGGTCGGATGGAAGGCTGGATGTCAGTCTACAAGGAAGGTGCAAATGACAGTCCAAACACACAGTCCAAATGAGAGGCTGTATACAGAAAATAATAAAAACATACCTAAATGATTTAATTATCAGCTGATTTTGTGCATATGAAAACAAGATGCATAAAGGACAAAATTTAAACCTAATTAATAATTAAAATAATCAAAAGGGATTACTAATCTATGTGTACGAAGAGATTGTTTCTATTATAAATTAAAACAAACTGAAACATTGCTGAATTAATCTATATTTAAACAAAATTTAACGAAACTAATTCTAACTACAAATCACACCTAAGACTCACTAAATTTTATATATCTGTAAATATAACATTAAGCATTTAACCGAAAGAGAAGACTAAAAGGAAAACTGAAAACAAACTACACGTGATGGGTCACTCTAATTCTATAGGAAATGACTACAATAACAACATAATTACATTAACTATAACAAACATATGTCACATATAGTAAATAAATTAACAATTTTATTAACATAATCACATGAACAAATTGAAACAAAACTACTTATCTATGAAACAGAAAGTAACAAAAAACACGTACGGACATGGAAGCCACTGGTTGTTGAGGGGCCCTCTCAACAATCAGGGGATTCTTGTCTAACACCTATTCAAATGCAACCATGAACTACAAAATGTATAGAATTTTATTCAGAATATGGGACAAAATTACAATGTGCTTTACAGAATTGACTGAACTGCGTTCCCAAAAAAATAACTAACTAACTCCTCCTTTCCAGCTCTAAAAAGAGGCTGGTATATATAGCATATACAAGAGATGAGAAAGTAGACCCTTTAGTGGTCCACTACTCTCTAAATTTAGTCGATCTTAAAGGCATATAACAATTTACAGGCTAGCGTAAGAACATCTGCCTCCTTCAACGTGGTTTTGATATTTTTAATGGACAACCAACAAATAGGTTCATTCTTTAGCGTGGGTTTAATATTCTTTAGGACACATCAATCCTCTTCAGCATGATCATGGTGTCAATTCCTTCCTTAGAGTGCTGGTGAAGTAGTGCTAAGCACATGCAATGCACACGATGGTGAGTTTCTAGAACACGTTCATCATTTTAAATGTGCAGATTGGTGGCTTGGACGAGGCCACGAACAATTCTAAAACAAGAGTGCGCCTTCTTTAAGCACGTGGGCAGTGAGAAGCTTGGTGTTGGGAAAAATAAATGCACCGGCGATCCTTTTAAACTACTAATCATGTTATCACCTAAGCACATGGTCAACAAAATGGTTTGCAGATTGTTTCAATGTTTAATACTTGAGATCGGTTATGGACAGTGCGCAAACTGATTAGCGATTTGGACAGAAAGATGAAAGGTGAGCTGGATGACGATTGCACAGATCTGGCTGAATGCTTGTCTGTTTTAACGAGCTAAAAACTAATATGTCTATTATAAGCTTTCCCAAAAACTATAAATCTACAAACAATTACATAAATTAATAGATATATTAAATATGCTTTAAATAATAGAAATTTAAGTCAATAAAGTTATAAAATAATGTTAATAACCAGAGTTGTGTAAACATCAAATTCATTCCTACCTCATGCTAAATAACAATCTGCATGACATAAAATACAGGAAAGATAATAAAATATGCATTTAAATGTGTTATTTTAATTCCAAAAAATGATAACAAAATGAGGCTCAACAGTAGCCTCATGGGAATACCCTCTTGACTTTATGATCATAGAATCAAAGGATCCTTCTAAAGGGCATCCTATTATTTTGGGAAAACCATGGTCAGCTGCTGCAAATGCTTTTATAGGATGTAGGGATGGATAGATGACTATTTCCAATGGGTTGTCCACACAAAGAGTTATTTTATACCCCCAGCACAACTAATAACTGAAAATTCATGGTGGTTAAATTATTCTTTTGGGGATGAAGAATTTGGAGATGTGTCCCTTCCTGGTGATTTCTCCTTGGCACTTCAAGAGCATACCACTGAGAACGTATTAAAATAGTTTGTTTCTTCAACAGCCTATACAGATTTTCCTCACTCTTTTGCTCAATTTTGATCACATTTTTGGAGATGAGTTTCAAGAGAATATGGCTCTCTGAATGTTTACATAAACACCTTGTGTATTCACAATTGAAGATAATACAAGACCATATACCATACATTGTGAGGTTGGTCCTGAAAAAATTCTACATATAAATGCAGGATTAAGTGAAAACCAACAAGCACAGCTGCTTAAAGTTCTTAAGAAACAAGCTAGAGAATTTGCATGGGAATACAATGATATGAATGGTATACACCCTGACACTTGTATTCACCATATTTATATGGATCCAAGCATGTCACATGTAAGGAAGCCATAGAGGAGGATGAATCATGCTCTAAAGGATATAGTAAAAGAGGAATTACAAAAACTCCTCACTATTGGTTTCATCTGTCCTATCTCCAATAGTAAATGGGTATCTCCTTTAGTAGTATTCCCAAAGAAAGTCACGGGGAAATGGTGCATTTGTGTTAATTTTAGAGAGCTAAACAAATCTACACTTAAAGACTACTTTCCTTTACCTTTTATTGATAAAGTATTCGATACTCTGTCAGGTAAATAGTATTTTTCCTTTCTTGACGGGTATAGTGGTTACAACCATATTTTAATAGCACCCGAAGATCAAGACAAGACCACTTTTACATGTCCTTACGAAACATAAGCTTATTGAGTGTTTCCATTTGGCTTATGTAATCCACCTACCACTTTCTAGTGAGCAATATTAGGCATCTTTTCCAATCTTATACATGATTGCAAGGAGGTATAAAGGGAATACTTTACAGCCTATGGTAATAATTTTCAAGAAGCCCTTGACAACCTCAAGAAGGTCTTGATCCGATGTCAAGAAATGAATTTATCCCTTAGTCATGAAAAATGTAAAATGTCACTAACAGAAGGTATTGTATTGGGACACCATGTTTCCTCCCAAGGAATTAAGGTAGACCCTGCGAAGATCAAAGTAATTGTTGGTCTTCCCTCTCCTAAAACTTAGAAAGAGGTAAGAATTTTTCTTGGTCATGTAGGCTATTATCGCCGTTTTATTGAAAATTTCACTAAAATAGTCGCACCAATGTTTAACTTGCTTACAAAGAACGCATAATTCCAGTGGACAAAACCTTGTCAAAATGCTTTTGAAATCCTATAAGAGAAACTATCAGTGGCACCAATACTTAGGGGTCCCGATTGGCCCCTTCCTTTTCACATACCTACTAATGCCTCTAATATGGCCATAGGAGGATTCCTCGGCCAAAAAGAAGGACAAGCACCTTACGCAATTTATTTTATTAGTAAGAATTTGACTTTTTCGGAACTTAATTATACTGTTACTCAAAAATCATTCTTGGTAGTAGTTTATTATATTAATAAGTTTCATCATTATATTACGGGTTATGAAGTTTTTGTGCATATCGATCACTCCACCATTAGATTTATCATGAATAAACCAATTACCAATGGTAGAGTGACCCGGTGGCTTCTTTTATTGCAAGAATTTAACATTCCCTCATTGACCGATATGGTAAAGAAAATCAAGTAGCAGATTTCCTTTCCCATATACAACATGAAGACAGTACTAAACGAGCTGACAACACTTTTCTTGATGAACATCTATTTGTTGTATCTGTTCAAACCCCTTGGTTTGTAGATATTGCCAATTATTTATAAACTGGGAAAATTCCAAACCATTTTTCCCCACATGAGAAGCATCGTATTATTGTTCAGAGTTCCAATTATTCTTGGGTTGATAACGATCTCTTCCACACTGGTCCAGATCTTATTATTCGACGATGCGTGTGGGAGGATGAAATGACAAGCATCCTCCATGCATGCCATGATGGACCATGTGGAGGACATTTTTCTAATAAGAGGACGACATACAAAGTCTACATTCTGGTTATTATTGGCCAAGCATTTTTAAAGATGTTGCCAAATATGTCAAATGATGTGATAGTTGTCAAAGAATGGGTAGACCTACATCATTTGATAAAATTCCTCTACAACCCCAAGTCATGATTGAACCCTTTGAGAAATGGGCTCTTGATTTTGTAGGACCAATTTCTCCCATGTCTCATAAAAATAAATATATCCTATTGTGTACGGACTATGTCGCCAAATGGGTAGAAGCCAAAGATTTCTTTAGGGCCGCAGATAAATCAGTGTTGGAATTCATATATGAAGAAATATTCACCCGATTTGGTGTACCTAGAGAAATTGTCACAGACCAAGGTACTCAATTTACTTCTAAATTAATGAAAGAACTTACAACGAAATATGGTATTCGACACTGCAAGTCTTCACCTTAACACCCTTAGGCTAATGGTCAAGTAGAATGAACTAATAAAGTATTAGAAGCCATTTAACCAAAAGCATTCACTTACATCATAAGGATTGGGAAGATAGACTCCTCGAGGCTTTACGGGCCTATAGGATAACATGGATAAACACTACCAGACATACCCCCTATGAGTTAGTGTATGGAAAACAAGTCCTTTTAGCTATTGAATTTCAAGTTAAAACCTTTCGTATGGAAGCACAATTAGGCATGAATTTGGATGAAGCACATAAACAACACATATTACATATTAATGAGTTAGATGAAATTAGAGAAGATGCACTCCAAAGAACCATGCTAATACAGAATCCGCAAAAGACATGGCATGATAAATTTATTAAACAAAAGAAATTTAATACTGGAGATTGGGAACTACTATTCGACTAAGGGTTTACAAATTTTAAAGGAAAATTAACTACCCATTGGATGGGCCCATACGAAGTAGTTACATATTTTGACAATGGGTCAGTAAAAATTAAAAAAATCGATGGCTAATGAGTTTCCTTTGTAGTAAATGGACATAGACTCGGACTTTATCATCAACCGACATCTAAACAGGATTTTATATAGAATTTTTTGCAGCAAAATGAAATGGAATTAGTTAAAGGGGAAGTTATTCCTCCTCCTCCTGATCCGTGAAAAGTATTTTGCGTTATTATCACTTGTATATATGTAAATATATGCTTGTTTCTTTAAATAAATAAGATTCATTTCTAATAGATTTTTTACACAAGACCCTTTTTCTTTTTATTATGTCTTCATGAATAAATTGAATCATCTAACAAGTGGTTTTGCAGTTTGATTACAAATATTCTATCTCTATAAGCATCTCATGAAGTATTACTTGGACAAGGGAAGTATGTTAAATACTTATTAGGTATCTTAACCTTTCTTGGGGTACTTTTGAAATTTTCAGCTTATATTAAAAATTAAAATTTATAATCCTTTGTATATCATACTTAAACAACTCTTCTATGATTCATATGGTTTTTGGTATTTTGATTCAGACATGTATGTTTCTGATTTACTCTTTTTTTTTAACAGTTGCTTGATAGACCTACTTTCATTATCATATTTGTCACATTCTCATCTTACACCTATGGATTACTACTTCATCTTATGCTTGTTGTCAAAACTTGTCTCTCAAGTATTTTGGTGATAATTCGAGAGTAAGTGAAATTTTTTTCTGTGGGGAACATTACTTTTCTTTTATGAAGAAGAAGGACTGTAAGGTTAAAAAACAGCATTAGGTTATTCTCTTTTGATACGATCTATGGTTATGGCCATTATGAAATACTTATAAGTTTATTTTGAAAAAAAAGAGAAAAAAAGAAAAAAAACATTTTGAATTATTTTTTTAGTACGACTTAACACGCTCTAGTACCAATTGGATTCGATATATTTAATATCATTATACAAAGAAAACCCATCGAAGTATTGAACAGGCTTTCTAGCAGCAGGTCGATGCTAAGTAAAACAACACAAAACACAGAAGCTCAATAAATGCAAGTAAACATGTTGGGGTACTCAATAGGCTCGCTGGAAGCAGGACTATGCTTGCATGGTACCAAGGTAAACCCGTCGGGGTACTGAACATGCTCACCGGCAGCGGGGAAATACCTGGTAAAAGAGATATGGTTAATGCACTACTATGCACATAGTTTGTAAAACAATGATAACATAAAGAAAATTTTTATAATTTATGAATAAACATGTCACGGCCAATTGTTTAACATGTCGTTTGAAAATGGCTGTAAGTTGGGCTTGACCCTACCCATCTAATTCAACATATACCTAGGATGTTATTATCCAAGAAATGGGAACCATAGCTATAAATCTCACATACTCCATGGTACACTTAAATATTTTGTGACGACACGATATCTTTAAAATGAGGCACAGATCACTAGTTTATCATGTGGTATTCTTCTGGTTCAAATGTTATCATTTACACGGACTTTCTAAGAATTGTTATATTTTTCATGAATATACGTCTCTGAATCATTTCCATTTACTAGTTAGTTAGTTTTTTCATACCTTCTTTACAAAATAATCAACAGCATGATAGAACTCTTTATTTTTATTTTTTTTGGAACAATCAATTCTTCTCTCTTCTATGGCTTGAGGACACACCATATTTTTGGTTTGGAGGAAGATGGAAAATGGATTTGCAAAAATTAGATTGTTTTCACTTTTTATGATCTATTTATCTCTGACAAATGATAAGTGTTTTTCAGGATAATATAAGCAGTGGAATTTGATTATAGCATGAAGCATATTTTTACAGCAAAATCAATATGAAGAAACAAAAGAAGGTCTAAATGAAATACCAAATGACAATTTGAATAAAACATTGTAATATTTTAGTATTTATAATTAAAATTTGCTAACCAAATTTTGTTGTTTTTTTGGCAAATAATTTTTACCTTCATACGGATGCTTAGAAATTATTCTTATCATTTTATTATTTGATAATCCTATCCTTTTACCTATCCTTTTACGCAATCATGCATATAAATTATTAATTGACTAACTATCTTGATTCTAAATGTGATTTATACTTTTCATGTCATATGTTCAACCTGCCCAAAGTTTTACTTTGGACAAGGTTGAATTAATTTTAAAACCTTATGAATTTACTTAGTTGTGTATATGCCCGTTGCTGGATCACGTTTCAAAATTTGCAATGACAGTATGATATGTTATCTTTATTTTTGCTTAGTGAGACCTGCCATTTCTTCGGTTTGGGGGAATGTTGATCCTAGAATTGTTATCATTTTTGACAATTAAATTACTCATTTAAACATATGTTTTATTATCTTTATGTATATTTTATGTCACGCAGATCACTATTCAGCTCAGGTATGTATGAATTTAAGGTTCATATGAAATCTATTTATTATTATCATTTTTATGATTTTATTAATTAAAATTGACATTATTAAAGAACATTTGATGTATTAATTAATTAATTTATTTGTTTGCATTTTTTACAATCCTTTTGGGACAAATTAATAAGAAGAACACATTCAACCTGTCCTGCACATAGCACATCTAGCTCGACGTCTAGCTTGTCATCCAGCCTGTTGCGCGAAACTCGCTAGTAGTTTTCCAGATGTTGAAATGTGTTGCTGTAGAGTGTAGTCTTGAAGTGTGCTAGCAAAAAGACACTTTGTTCACCCTAGATCGACGCCATGCATATCCATCTCACAACCCAGCTTGTTGTTCATCCTTTCGTCCAGATTGTTAACCAGACTGCGTGCTGTTGAGAATTAATTTCAGATAATTAAAATGTGAAACATCCTGCAAAAGACCTATTGTCCACGTGTCTGGGTGATGGAGCTGTGTTCTAGATAATCCGCCAGCTTGCATCTTCCTCTTCTTGCCACCACATCAACAATCCATGCGTTGGGTTCTAGAGCATTTAATCTACGCTCTAGAAAACTCACTGTGCGTTCTCCTTTGTTCGCCATCAGTTCACTACTATGCTAAAGAAGGACCTATGCGCCAAATCTGAAGACCTGCTGTGCTGAAGAAGGAGCCTGTGTGTTCACTGTCCAGTGAAGAAGACCAGACACACGCTGAAGAAGGGAAGATTCCATGCATTGGCCTACTATCTGTTATGTTCCTTAATAGTCGACTAAATTTAGAGAGAATTCGACCACTAAAGGGTCAACTTTCTCATCTTTGTAAAGCATTATATAAATCATCCTCTGTGTGAGAGCTCAGTTAGCTAGAGCTCGAAAGTCAAAGAGTTAGGAAGAATTTATTAGTTTGTTCTTGAGTACATTTGTATTTCTATTCCATCGTCTGAATAAAGAGTTGTAAGTGTTGTTGTTGAAGATTGCATTTAAGTAGAAGTTAGCCAGGCACCACCCCTGATTGCTAAGAGGGCCCCTCATCAACCGGAGGTTTCTTTTCTTGTTTATTTCTTTCCTTATTTTTTGTTTTAGCTACTTTAATTTACAGTTTGTTTTATGAGTTCATTTTCTTGTAATGAATTTTATTTCTATAATTAAATAACTAGATTGTGTGCATAGTTGCTTTTGAATTTGCTTTCAGTCATTTCATTTCTAGTTTGTTGTTCAATTTATTTGCAAGTTAAATAGAATAGAATGATTTTAAATTCAATTCTATTTATTTCCTTTATGTCATAAGTTATCAATTATGCAATTTGAATTTTAGTTCATTAATATGCAATGATTTCTTTTCATGAATTTGTTTAAGCCTATTTTAAATTTGCTTAATAAGTAGGTTTACTTATTGCCTTTATGCATTAGATTTACATATGCATGAATTTAGCTAAAGATTAGATCATTTAGGTTATTTTTTATGATTTTAACTGTGTAGACTATCATGCGGACATCCTATTAAGTCTGTTATTCAGCCACCCCTTTCAAACCCACAGTTCAATCTGTCATTCAGCCCACAGTTTCACTTTTAGTGTTTTTAATATATTTTGAGATTGTTTTTAGTTTTGTTTCTTTAATATTTGAAGTATGTTTTGACTGAGATAGTTAGGTAATAGTTTTATTTAACATTGGAATTAAAATTAGAGTGTTATAGGTTATGTATTAAAGTGTTATCATTTTCTTTACTTCTTTTACCTTGAGTATGGTTTGAATTATTTTTGTGTTTTGTTTCTTGAATTTGTTTCCAATTTCTTTATTGATGTATTGCTTTGTGTTTATGCTTTTGGATTGATTTATCCACTTGTATGTAAATTTAGTGTTATATGTATTATCCTTAGTATGTTTTTAGGTTGTTTCTTTCCTACTATGTTATTGTTGAAACAAATTGTAGGACAGAACCTAAAGATATTTATTTTATTAAGTTCTCTACTTGCTTCTTTTATTAATTTTTCTACTTGCTTATTTTATTAAGTTTTATTTACTAATTTTTCTACTTTCTTATAAGTTAATTCTTCCTTGCACCCTAGTTTCCCATTTCAATATTCAGTTGTTGATTGTATCTTTTTCAGTTTCAAGTTATAAAATAAATTATCAATTAATTATTTTATTATTATGTCTCAGTTTAATTACCTTAATAATTGTATTCTTAGGAGTTTGACTCAGTTTTTCATTTTGAAATATCTTTCGATCTTCTCTTTCTTAAAATATTTACATGATACCTTCTACCTTCACATATATTTTATGTAAACTCTAAGCCTACCAACCTCGGTCAATAATTAAATATTGGGTCAATTAATTTAGATATTATAACAACCAAGACATGTTGTGTCATCTTTTGTAACCATTTTTTGCTGATTCATAGTCTGAATAGCAGCGTAGGGAATAATTGTGGATCACGACTCCCTGCATGGAGATCAAACCACTACTTGTTTGTTTCAGACACACACATTTCATCATGTGTCATAGTAGTGTTTATTTTAGTTGCAGGACCACTTAGGATAGGGTACTAGTTTTAGTTTAAATAAACCGTTTAGAGATGTACAGGGAGTTATGTTCTTCAACATTTAGAATTACAAGTTTGCAGAGAGAGGAAATACTTGCGTCTGATTCCTATTTGTAAATATTTTGAAGAATCAAAAGGAGAGCGATCCAATATGTGTGCATTTTCCTTTGTTTCTTAATAGAGGGATTACCCATGTGTTTGTAGGGTTGTTATCCTTTATCCATGTGCTGTGTTGAACTGTGTATCTTGCAGATCCGACTTTGGCGTTTTAATGAACATTTGTGTGTTTCCATGAACTGTTGATTTTACGTATCAATTTCTTACTTAAACTGTTGAAGTGGAGAGTAGATGCATGCATAAGAGTGTTAGGATAAATCATCGTGAAGATTGTAGGCTGGATTGATTAATTTCATGATCAATCGATGCAACCCATAGGTTTTCTACTTTAACAAATTTTCACAGAGAACGAACGGTAGAGATTGAATCTGCAGATCAAGGTCTGACAGTCTTGAAGTATCTCGCAACCACAATTGCAAGGAAGTTAATAGATCTGTGGAGATCTAAGAATATTGCATCAAAAAGAAGATCGATGGTCCTGGAGAAGGTTGCAAGGATCAGACGACTGAGAAAGTTGCAGAGGAAGATTTGCGAAGAGGAAATTGCAGGGGAGAAAATTTCGAAAGTTGGCATCGCGCATCCTGCATATTGCATGCCTCAATTAGGTTGCGGGGAAGCTGTTGCGGAAAATAAAGTTGCAGAGCATGCATTCAGGGTTTTGTGATCCCACATCCCGCAACCTGCATGCAGAAACTCTGTTGCAGAAACAGAGTTGCAGAAATGGAATTGCAGACAGAAATTTGGGCAATCGAGATCCTGCATCCCACATCCCACCTACGGAAGGGAGGCTGTGGAGGTAAAGTTGCGGGAAGGAGAGAACCAGTTCAAGAGGAATGATGTATAGGATGTGGTATCGAGACCTGAAGGGAAGTCTGTAGTTTCTTCCATATGGATCTACAATATCCATCATGTAGTAGATGGAAAATTTGTGGGATACAAGGAAATATTAGTAGCATAGGAAGATACTTGTCACTCCAGTATAGAATGTTTCAACACATAAAGTACAAAAGGAAGAGGGAGAATGATTCTCCACTTTAGAAGGAGTGACTGTAGAAGATATCAAGGTTCGACATGGAATGATAGGATGGACAACTTACTGATCACTCTAGGATTTACTGACAGTAAAGAGGATTCCAACATTGTCTTCAAGGTTAAAGGCAGAAGACCAATGATGCTCTTGTTATATGTCGATGAAATTTTCCTGACAAGAAAAGAGGAACTCTTTAAAGTTTCAATAAGAATACTTGCTGCTGAGTTCGAGATGAAAAAATTTGGTATGATGCACTAACTTCGAGGCATGGTGGTGTGGAAGAGTGTGGATGGAATCTCTCTTAGACATGGGAAGTATGCAGTGGAGTTTGTGAAGAGGTTCAAGATGATGGACTGCAAGGCCATGGCCACTCCTATGGCATCGAACCTGAATCTATTGATCCATGCTTCATTATATTGATTGATGCCATGACATATCATCAGATGATTTCATCCTTGATGTACCTGATGAATACGAGACTAGATATTTTCTTTGTTGTGAACACATCGCGTCAGTTCCTGACGGATCTGAGACATGTTCACCTGGTTGCTACAAAGCATATTCTGAGGTAACTTGAATTGTACAGTTGATTACGGGCTCAAGTATGAAGCAAATCAAAAGATTAACATGGAGGGTTATGTGGATTTGGATTGGGAAAGCAGTTCCATTTATAGGAAGAGAACTTTAGGGTGCTACATCAGTATGGGATCAGAGAGGAGGAGTGATGCTCCAGTATGTGATCTAGATCGACATCTCTTAAAAGAGGAGTGATGAGTTCTAGCATAGCCAGTGAGATAAATTTTCTGAGCATAAAATCCTAGTGAAGCTCGTAGGTTTCTCAGACATAATCAATCCTATAGGTTGTCCTCGGATATAATCAATCCTGGCGAAGATCGTAGGCTATCCTTGGGCATAAAAAGCCCTAATTTGATTCTATGCTAGAAATGGCTAGAGTGAAGTTCGAGTACTTCGTAGAGAAGCTTGGTGTCCTTTAGATCGAGGTTACTTCCAAGGTGAAGTGATGAGTTTGATAGCCTTTCCGACATGGTGGCAGGATGGGCCTCCCATGGTTAGATTTAAGTGTTATCCCTTTCGACATGGTGGCGGGCTCGGCTTCCCATGGTCAAATATAAGTGTTATGCCTTTTCGATATGGTGGCAGGATGGGCCTCCCATTGTCAAATGTAAGTGCATTTCCTTTTTGACATGGTGGTAGGATAGGCCTCCCTTGGTCAGATGTAAGTGCATATCCTTTCCCCGAATGGTAGTAGATGTGTCCTACCATGTTGGAGGATGTAAGTGCGGAGCCTTTCCCCAGATGGTAGTAGGTGTGTCCTACCATGCTGGTGGATGTAAGTGTAGAGCATTTCCCTGGATGGTATTAGGTGTGTCCTACCATGCAAATGGATGTAAGTGCAGATCCTTTTCCCATATGGTAGTAGGTGTATCCTACCATGTCAATGGATGTAAGTGTAGAGCAGTTCCTCGATGGTAGTAGGTGTGTCGTACCATGCCGGTGGATGTAAGTGTTGGGAGCCTCCTGGATGATAGCAGGTGTGTCCTACCATGACGGTGGATGTAAGTGATGGGAGCCTTTCCTGGATGCTAGTAGGTGTGTCCTACCATGCCGGTGGATGTAAGTGTTGGAGACTTTCCTGGATGGTAGTAGGTGTGTCCTACCATGCCGATGGATATAAGTGCTGAGCCTTTTTGACATGGTGGCAAGCTAGGCCTCCAATGGTAGGATATAAGTGTTGAAGAATATGAAGACCTACATATAGGCAAGGCCTACAACTAGCATGAAAAAAGTTTTTGTCACATGCCCCAATTTTGTAAAATAATGTTATTTGTTTTAAATTGATTCCCAAGACATTATGTTAAATTTAATGCTAAGTTGGAACTGATGACTCAGCAGAGTCAAAAGATGTGGAATGTAATTCTGAATATTTTATTTTTAAATAAATAAAAGTGGAGACAATAGATTGGGAGAGCTGTTAATAAGAGTGTTACTGGTCAAACTGGTGGAAGGAACTAGGTTGAGAGAAAAAGACAAGTGGAAGCATCCTCAAACACTTCCTATGTTGCAGGTGGCAACTTCCCTACATTTGGGGTCATGATCCCCCAAGAAAGTGGGATCAGAGCAGGTGGCTCAATTAATGACAACTAACCCAAAAAGACAATCTTATAAAAATTCCCAATGTAGAGAGCTGAGGCTGCTCATATTTTCCAGGAGAAGAATCATTCAGGGGGGATGCACTTCAATAAATTCATTGGGAAAAGGGAAACTGTAAGGAAGGTGTTTTGAGGGGTAAACTGCAGGAACTTGATCTACTATAGCTTTTTAGCTGGGAGATCTAACTGACAGGTTCAGGATTGGTATTGAGTCTCAGGACTAGTACTTGGTTATTTGCTTCACCTAGTTCCAGCCAAGGAGACCAGAGCAGGCTCGGGGTTCCATAGGAGTCATTGTTTGAGTGCTCTCCAGGAGTTGGTAGGGAGGAACGGCCTCCCATTGCTGTTGTCGACTAGCTTTAAGAATAGGTTTTGCTATCTACTAATTTTTGTGTTAATATCTGTGTGTGAGTGAATGATGCATTTTCAGGTTATGATGTAAAATTAGAGGATAGAATATATTATCTTGTTTAGTAATGAATTTATTCTTGATGAAAAATAAATCCTACCTGTGTTTTTCCCCATCTGGACTAATCCAGATCGTCTCTAGCACAGGTGGTGTATTTAAATGAATGAAGTATGATGTAAATTTAAAATAAGATGTTAGCTTGAATACTAGAATGTTTTCTTTTATTAAGATATTTGATATCAGAAGAAATATTATTCTATACATAGAGTAGTGTTAGACCTAGACTGTGAATGTCAGAATATTAGAAAAGGAAAGGAAGTTATATCATTATGCTAACAGTAGTATGTTTTGGTAGACGAAATAGTCCTCTACACAATATTGACTTCCGTAATCCTTATATCTATTTTGAAACAAAAGGAAAAGAAGATAATAGTTAAAAGGTGTAGTATTGGGTTAAATAAAATGTCTTTTTAGCTCTGTAGTCCATTTTTTTTCCTATTTAGGATAAATAAATACTGTAATTGTAGCAACCAAACTGTGAGTAAGGATGGAAAAACCTTGATTTAATTCTAAAGATAAAACTAGTTGGTTTAATATTGTTAGCTAGGTGATTTCATTTATGACTGATAATGTAAATATTTCATTCATCTTATTTAGCTGAACTTACGCAAGTTCTACAGCTACTAACCTGTCTCTTAAGGAATTTAAACAAACACTACTATTTATTTAGAGAAAGGAACACAATTAATTTGTTATTTCCCTTATTTTATAAATTCTAATGTTATAATTTAAATAGGGTAATATAGATACAGAAGGAATTTTTATAAATTATTTAGCATAGAAAACATAAGAGTATAACAATAAAATACTTTCTCATAGATAATGTATATAATTATGGGAACAATATTTACTTGTAAGTAAAATAACATTCTTATAACATTATAATAACGTATCAAGTAAACATAAACTTTGTACTTCAAAGATGTAACTATACAGTTACATAAGTACAACTCTAAAACATTGAATTACTTATTTTTTTCTTCTGAAAGTTAACCAATATAAAATATTATTTAAAACCTCATTAGAAAAGAGGAAAATAAGGTAAAATAACCTAAAAATAATGTACAGTTATCTTAGACAGATAATATTTAAAATAATTTATAGAGTAAATTCAAATGTAATAACTTGCAGGAAAATAAATTAACAGAACATAAACATGCTCCATTTATCGAGCTTAATAACCCATTATACAATATAAGAAATAATAGAATACATTATAGTATTATGTTGTAAATAAAAGCTAATTTAAAACAGTAAATACATCTTCACATCGCTGAGTTAGGGTAAAACCCTATTGTATCAAAATTTACAACAGAAGTATCGAAACAAGGGAGATTAAGTTCTATATTGATGCCTCTCTGCTTTCAAGGGTTAATAGAGAACGACTTAATAGGCCTTTCATATTTTATACATTCTATACACAAAACCAGAAGCAAAATCAAAATTTACAGGTCACGGCCTAAGCCGGAAGCCCCGCATAAAGAAAGGGTTTTTCATCAACAAAAAAAAAACAGCGAGCCAAGTTAACCCAGATAAACCAAGACCACAAGGGTCTTTGCAGGCCACAACGACCAACCATCAAATGTCCCATAAGGAACTGAATAAGGATGAACTGCCATGGGATATCCAAGGCTTACTTGTGAGCAAGTTGTTGACCCAGCTTTGTACCGGCTGCGTAGAAGGACAAGGCTGTCACCTGTGAAACAACCCAAGATAATTGTTAATAATTTTATATTTATAATAAACATAAATTCAAGGAACCAAGATGCGGAAATATATTTTACCTGAGCTTCAAGGTAACGTAACCACCCACAAACAGAAGTGCCCCCACCAACGCAAGGAGAAACAAATCCTTCATCTGTTACAAGAAAGAGGGAGGTTACCAATGCAGCAATGAACAGCGACAGCCAAGAGTTGGAGTGACAAGCCAAGAAAATATAAACGCTTGGACTGCCACTACTCCCCAACCAAATTGTTCACTCTGCTAAGAAACCCTAGGACTCAACAAATCATAAGTTGCTAAGCCACGACTCTCACTACCGGGCCAAAGAAGAAAGAAACTTTTACAGTCTGATAAACTCTAAAATGAGCAAGCCGCGAAGGTTAAACCCTAAAGGAAAACAACTATCACATTGCAATCAGTGAACGCTCCTTACAACTCTCTTCTATAAACTTCCAAAGCAAGCTTTCGAGGTACAAGAGAATAGAAGCAAGTTGGGAGACTTTCAGAAAACTAGTTGCAGAGCGACAGGGTGGTCAAAAACACAGTAGCAGAGTGGCCGGAGGCCTGAAAGCGATGGAGGAAATAACAATATTAGCATTCACATTATCCTTTTAACTTCACAATGCTTGGCCATGATGAGTCCATGTGCACAATCAAATAATTTTCCATGCAGTGGGTAATCTATATAGTTTCGGCATGCAATCAATGAAATGATTTTTATTCCAATCATATGGTGGTTCGAAAGTTCCACAAGGTTCTATACTCCCGGATTCAACCAAGCATGCACGCTGCAACGTTAAAAAAGGAACTTTAGTATAAAGGTTAGGCCATATAACTTATCAAGGGCATGGTCAATTCTACGACTCATCACTTATGCAAGCAAAGTATTCATTCAACAAACGATTATAACTCTAGTAAGGGTTATGTCACTTAATATTTAACAAAATAAATTCTTAAAACCTATGTAAGTTAAGATACCCTTCTTGCTAGTTTTATTCTCGATTTGCCTTTGAGTATTTATTTATTAAACTATTAAGGTTTGGAAATGAGAATGTTAAGCCTTATAGTATTTATCGGGCTTGTCATAGGAATTTTGATGATTTAATAACAATAACTGGAGAAATATCTTCCAAGTAAGTTATGTCTAAAACAACTTAGTTCATCAACACTAACTTAATCCATTTGATAGCAGTATGTAATGATGATATAATTCCTTTTAAGCCTCAAAGACTTAGAAGATAGAATAATAGTATAAATACTCATTAACTATTGTGCATTACTTTCTTATCACAAGAATTAACTAAAATTTGTCATGACGTAAATTGTTTATGATCACAGTTTAAGATAGACCCTTAAACGTAAAAACCCCGCCATCTTTAACTGGTGTGTAAGGAAAAATTTAAAGTGTTTACACATGATTACTTTCGTAAACATTGATAAACATCGAAGAGGTTAGTTCGCAATAAAAAATTATAAATTAAAAACTAGAGAGAGAGAGCAACTATCACCAATACTGTTAGGACTGAATCTCTTTTCTATGGCATCTTTAAAAAGAATAACAATCTAATGGTTTTACCTCATAAAATCATTTGAAATTGAAACAACATATAAATTCTTTTACTGAGCTATTATTTGCAACGAACATATATCTGCATGCTTTATGATTATTGACAAGGAGTGTCGGATCTTTCTTACCTATAAATCTGTGAGATCAGGTAAACTTTCTACCTTAGCTCAAAAGCTAAGTAAGCCCCAAAATACCAAGATAGTTCCACCTTGTTGTCGCAAAGAAAAATAAATCATTAAACTGAAAAAGAATTATTCTATAAGATAAACATAATCGAGTAGATAATTCAGATTATAAAATCAATAACATAAAACTAATTAAAGTAGTTAGCTGACTGCATTATTGGATATTATTTGTATTTTCAAAATTTTAAATTTTTTGGTAAATTTGGGGTTTTGACAGTTTGGCTTTGTAGAACTTCCTATGAGAAGTAGAATTGAGAGATAGCGCCATTTTCTAGAGATAGTGGCAGCATTGATGATGGTGATGATACAGTGATGATCTAGTGATGATGATGATCCCATGATTAAGACTTGTGCTAATGAACTATGTAAAGAGAATACCTTCCTAGTTAAGAGGGAGTGTTGATGTATTTGTAACTTCAGAATGTATTCACTTGTATATTTTATATTGTATTTCATTGTACCCCGACGGTGATGTTTGTTCCTATAATTGGGAGATTCATTAATATAATAAATTCATGTAAAGTCATTGAGGTTAACACTCCATTGTAATTCATGGCAATAGGACCCACACTTGAGGGGTATTAGGGTTATTATACTCTCCTAGTGAGGTCATCCCTATTTCTCATTCCATGGGCCACGAAAGAGAAAATATTTTATATGGATGGAAATGCTTCTTCAAGATCTCAAATAGATATTCAACGAAATTCAATTTCATCATTTTCATTAGAAACTATGAATAGATTTGCAACAAGACATCATTTACATCAAAGATCATGATTTTTTCAATTTTTGGACTTTTATTAATTCCTATTGTAATCATGGTTATGGGTTAACCACACAAAATCCATGGTTATGGTTCAAACTCATAAAACCCATGGTTATGAGTCAACCACATAAAACCCATAGTTCTGTATTCTAATCAAGATTATGGGTCAACCAAACAAAGCTCACTCTTATGTATTGTAATCATGGTTAGGGGTTGGACACAAAAAAACCATAGTTAGGGGTCAACCACACAAAAACCACAGTTATGGGTTAGTCACACAAATCCCACTATACAAAACCCATGGTTAGGGGTCAAACACACAAAATCCATGGTCATGGTTATAAGTCAACCACATAAAACCCATGGTTATGGGTTAACCTCACAAAACCCTTCTCTTCATTGGCAATTGGAACATTGAAATTTTGGATCTCTTTTTAGCATGAAATGATGTGGACAATCATTTTCTAAGGGGGGGAGAATGATTTGAATTTCAGGGATCATATTATTTAAATTCAAATGTATAATTCATAAAAGCATTAAATGGAGAGGTCACCATCTCCCATTCATCATAAAACCATTAAATGGAGATGACAACCTATACCATCCATTGTATTTAACAACTCATGGTTTTTCTCCATCGTATAGCTTCAAGGAACATTGTACATCTCCCATCAATGGTATTTGAGAACCCATGGTTTTGTCCCACAGTATGGCCCCAACAAACATTGTAATAATGTAATAAAAAGCCTCTAGTCCTTCTCAATAAAGCATTCAAGGATTTTTTGGCATCCTACATTTCTTTTATTCTATTGATTTATTTGGTTATCTGTTATGAGTTCCTTTCTTACTATATTTTGAGAGGTGAGGCTCAAATAACCTTCTTTAAGCCCCACCCCTCCATGTGGCCTAGATACTTTATGTTTCTCTGTGTAGGCTATGCACACCCTAGATCTTGTTGATGTGTTTTCTCACAGCCGGTCCATTATGCTATATCTTATCCTCATCTCTCGGCATCTAAGCCTTTGAGTCTCATCCCCAAAGATCTAGATAACTAATTGAAGGAAATATAGATGCCTTTGATTTGGATAAATGGTTAAGTCTATATGAGGGTTACTTCTCTATTTAAAAATTTTCCAGCTATGAAAAGATCACCTTCATACTTCTTAAGTACCTTTCATATATCAAATACTAGTGGGACAAGTACCTTGAGAGGCATGTGAAGGAAAAGAATAAAGTATTTAGGATAGAACCCACTTGGGTGGATTTTGTAGATGTTGTCTAGGAGGAATTATACCATGTCAGAAACTATGAATACTAGTACACTAGGTGGACAACTTTGTTCCAATAAAGAGACAAAATAGCTCCATACATTACCAACCTATTCCAGACAATGTGCTTAAAAATAGGTATTAGAGACTCTGAATGACACTTGGTCCTAATGTAACATAGTGTCCTGCATAGGTACATTCATATAGAAATGGATTTCTTAGACATATATTCATTGGTATATTAGTATTGATACATTTTCAAGGTTGAGCAAAAGTTGAAGCAGAAGAATAAGCGATAGTTTGGGATTACAAATCAACAACAAAAGAATCCTTGAAAAGGTGATCATAAATCACAAAGTAAAGGATAGAGAAAAGACGGTCAAAATTTTTACAACCATCCCAAGCCACAGAAAAACAAGGGTAATAGGAAATAAAATAACAACATGAGAAAGTGGTGTGAGTTCCACCAAATCCATTGGCGCAACAATGACAAATGCGATTGAAATAAATCATTTTTGGCTAAGAAAAAATCCCTTTTGGCTCAGAATTTGATTCCAAAATAGAAAGGGGAAAACATGTCATTGATGTGGAACCTATTTCCACCATTAAAATAACAAATATCCAACCGAAAGAGGCAAAAAATTGAGAGGAAGGGGAGCACCTCTTACATTAACAATTGTGGGTGCAAGGGAATCCACTATATTTCATTATTGAGAGTGGTATCGAGAAGAACCTCGTATTGGATGAGGTCATCAAAATATTGAATTTATCGATGGTTCCACAATTCAAACCATACACTATCGGTTCGATGATCAAGGGAGGAGATATATGTGTCAATCAATAGTGCTACCTCTCCTAGGGCATCAATCCCTTCAAAGATGAGGTAATGTGTGATGTTTTCACACTTGAATTTTTGATGTTCTTTCAGGATAACCATATACGTGGAAACACTATCTTTGATATTAGTTTAGACCTCGTAGTGTCATTATGACTTTGGGAAAGAAAATATGCATGATATTGGAGACAATTCCCACTACTGCAGTGTCTCTCATCACAACTAAGGATTATAGGAAGGTAATCTCCCATATAGGGAAATTAGTCCTCTTTATGATCAATTCTCAATGGGAATGAAACATCACAACAAAAACCACCATCTCCACACATGGTCCCTCCACACAATAGAAGTAGGTGGAGAAGATAGTGGAAGCATACAGAGATATCGTCACCACACCTACTGGGGTGACATTACATTACCACGTCAATCATTTAATCAATTTGGTACCCAGGACACCTTTATTGAATGGGATGGTATATAGGTGTTCCCTTATGGATAATGAATAAATAAAGCACTAGATTCAAGAATTAATACAAAATGGGCACACTCAACCATGATCCTCACCTCGGGGGAGTCCAATTGTGTTGGTAGAGAAGAAAGAATGGGCATCGTGACCTTGTATTAACTATCGATCTCTAAATAGGATCACAGTCTAGAATTGGTATCTCATTCCCTAGATCGAAAACCTTCTCAACTAACTCAATGGTTTCAAAATTTTCAACAAAATTGACTTGAAGTATTGCTACCATTAGGTTCCAATTGAACACATTGATCTCTCGAATACTACCTTCAAATATTGGGAAGGTGTTTTTGAATTATTGGTCATGCCTTTCAGTTTGACTAATGGTACATCAAGCTTCACGAGGATGGTGGACGATATTCTCCAACCATTCACTAATTATTTTTTTGTCGTACATCTTTATGATATACTCATTTCTAACAGAACATGGGTAGAACATTTGTAGCATATCCATCGGGTCCTCGGAAGCTTGTGGTACAAAGTTCTAAACCAATATACAAAGTAGTCATTTTTCATGATAAGGGTTCAATATCTATGATACAACATGAAAGAACATGGTGTGCATATGGATGCAACCAATATCCAAGACATTTATGACTAGACAATCTTAAAAACTCTAAAAAAGGTTCACAACTTCCTAGGAATTTCCATCTTCTATCACCAATTGATGTTGAGACTCTCTAATAGTGCTTAGTCCCTTATCCAGGTGATCAAAGGGAGATCTAATTACAAGTTCATCTAATCCAAGCCACACTAATGAGTATTCGAGGAGCACCAACAACTCTTCTATTTGACACTCGTACTTACAGGTTACCAGATTTGCAACATCCCTTTGAGATTGACACAGATGCTTTAGACTATGCTATTGGTGCAGTCCTCACTCAGCATGGACATTCTGTTGCATATCACACTGATCCAATTTTGTATACATCCCACAGATATCCCACCTATGATAATGAAATGTATTACATTGTCTTAGTGTTCCACTAATGGAAACATTACATCATAGGAAAAGAGACGATCATCCACACTGATCACATGCCCCTATAGTTCATGCAGACCCAATGAATGTTATTGAATGATCACCGCCAAATTTTGATCGCCTACTTGCACCAATTCCACTTGAATATTAAATATAATAAGGGAAACAAAATTCAATTTGTCAATTACCTATATTGACCTCCAGTAGCAACATTGACCAAAATTATCAACACTTGTGTCGACGAGACATTTGGGTGGACTCAACTATATGAAAGTGATATCAAAGTCACTTCCATCTATCAAGCCCTCAATGCATGAACACCAGTAAAATAATTACATCTCCATGAATGATTTCTTTCTCACTTGTTCTATGTTTGTGTTCCTTTAAGAAAATGTGTGAAGCTAATTTCGGAAGCGCATTATAGTTGGCTGGCAAGGAAATTTGGCACTAAAAATATAGTGGCGGTATTCTAGAAGTAATTTTACTGGCCCAAGCTCTAACAAGATCTTGGTCTATATATCATATACTATGATTCCTACACCATCACAAAACCTTCCATCAAGAAGTAGGGATTGTAAACCACTCTTCCTACTACCAATAGGCCATGGGAATCCATATCCATGGATTATATGTCAACACTACCTTCAACCAAACATGGTAATGACTATGCATTTGTGGTTGTGGATCACTTCGCTAAGATGGCAATTTCGATATCTTGTAAGAAGAACATCTATGTCGAAGTCACTAATAAGATATTCTACAAGCATGCTTGGATTCATTTTGGGTTTCCACTGAATATCATTTTAGATTGTGGTAATAGGTTAGGTTCTGCAACACCTTATTATCTAGCATATGGTCATTGATGGATACCAAGCTCATCAAATAGATCTTACTTTCATGCCTAGACTAATGGAAAAACTAAGGTAGTCGATCAAATGAGTGTTCATCATCTGATAATGTATAATTCTAAACATCCCTGCACATGGCATGAGACCCTTCGATATGTTCAACATAGATATAACAAAGCTCTTCATAGATCTACCAACCACAATGCTTTTTAGGTGTGCATGCGGTTGCAAACACTATCCCCAATTAATTTAGATTTCCCCATTGCATCCACATGGGAGTAATTTTCCGATTTTAGACTAAGGATAATAAGGACACCATATTTGTTGAATGCCTCGATCACATTTTCCAACATGTCCATGACATTATCGAAAAATCCAATACTAAGTACAAGCGGTGACATGACCACCATTGGGTTCCACACAAATTCCATGTGAGTGATAAGGTTTGGTTGCATTTGTAGAAAGAGAGGCTCACAAGACCCCATTGCAATCTTTTTCCACTTGGATATGGCTAGTGCACCATCACCAAGGCATTCAATGAGAATTCCTTCAAAATAAGAATTCCTTCATTCCTTAGTGTGCACCCAATATTTAATGTGTAGCTACTTCACACATATTTTCCACCATTGTTGGACACATCTAAGGTGGTAGAGCAGTTGATACCTACAGATATTAACCTTAACTTGATGGAATAGAAACCATTGATCAATCTAGGCACACGCAAGTTAAGGGAACCATCCAAGTAAAGAACCGACTATATCGAGTTGTTAAAGAAATTAAGCTAGTCCAACAATCCAAGTGGCTCAGTGAGGGTCCTAAATAAAGTTCGTATGCAAAAATTATGACCCCAGAAAGATGAATCTTTAACTAACAACTTTGGAGCGACACACTTTATGACGGTTCATCTCTTAGGGTTAGGTTTTTGTCTATTTAGGGTTCTTTTCCTCATGCTTATGATAAATAATCCCTCTCGACCTAGGTTTTGTATTCATCTTGTCATGAATGAGGGTAGCTACCACATCTCTTCTAAGATATATACCTACCACCATTCTAGTTGCTTTTATTTGCAGTTTGTTTTGTTTCATCCATGTAATAGAATATTAGTTCACCATATCACATTGTTTCTCATAATATATATGTTCCTTTGAATATGTATGTATGTATGTATGTATACATTATCTTTGATTGTGTTGTCACAAAAATTCAGATCAAAATCAAACATTTCTAAGTTATTAATAAAAAAATAACATCAAAACCTTTTTTAAACCATTTGAAACCCTTAAACAATTACATAGATGTGTCACACACAAACACAATTCTTGTTTCTTTTAAGGGGTCTACCAAATCCCTTTTTCATCTGTAAAATGTTATATGAGTCTAATGGGTCGATATATTCAAACCCATCTCAAATAACACATCACTTACACCAATTGTAAGCGCCTCATAAAATATGTGATTGCAAGTTCAATTCTAATAAAGGTATTTTTTTTCTTTTTTTGATTGAGATTTTTCCTTTTCAAGTTCATAACTTTATATGTTTGTTTAATCTTTTTAAAAAATTATTTATTATATTTTAACATCAATACTAATTTCAATAATATAAACATTATTATATTTAAAATATAATAAACTCTACCTTTATTGGAATTGAATTGTGTCTACAAATGAAAAACTTCTAGCTCTTCACCAATGGATCCAACCACTTTCAAAAACATAAAAACATTGTCATATAGTAGTTAATAAATAATTAACTTAAATATATAAGGCCATATTTAAATTTTAGTTAGGTTTGTGAATTTGTTTTTTGCTAAGATTGAATTTTGTGATGAGTGCATGATATATTTACATTATATTAGATTTAGATATACATAAGTTAATATTCATTAATATAATTATATTAACATTGTTTGAAAGTAGTCATTACGCAGTATAAAATTAGGTAAGAAGGAGTTGCATTGGAAAGTTGAAACTCTTGACGTTTCAATCCCTACTCTGGGATCATTATCACGAGACCAATTAAGCCTAAGGTGAGGTAAATAAGATGCCCAACCAATCTGTATATGTAATTAAATTTGTGAAGAAAACTTGAGAAGAAGTCGGTTCTACGTTCCAAAGAGAGGAAAAGGTTTTAATTAATTTTATTTTTTTATATTTTGTAAGTATAATAATAATTATAACTCTTACTTTTAATTTTAATTTTAATTAAGTTTAATGTAAAAAAAATTGTTTAAAATTTTTTAATTTTTTAATTAATTTTTGTTTACATTTACATTTAGTTTTTATTTTGTTTAAATTTAATTTTTTAATTTAAATATAATTATTTTAAAATATTTTAACCACAATTAAAATTATAATTATTTAGTAACTTTTAATTTTAATTAAATTCAGTTGGAAATTTAATAAAAAAAATTTAAAAATTTTTCTGTTTTGAAAAGTTTTTAAAATTTTTTACATTAAAAAAAATTATTAATTGAAAACTTGTTATAGCATACAAATTAGACTTTTCTATAGACTTTAAATTATACCTGTTTATCTAAAAGCCATCCAAACACAAAGTTTTCATTAGAATTGATTTTAATTATTAGAATTGATTGTAATTTTAGGTTATTAATTATTAGAATTGATTTTCATTTTAGTTTATTAAACTTAGTATAATTGTTTTTTAAATTTTTTTAATTAAAATTAATTAATTTAAAAAAAAAATTATTTTAAAAATCTTAAATTTTCATTTTGAAAAAATTGTTAAAAGTACTTGTATTAAGATGGCTTAGAGGAAAAGTTTAACTTAGGGTTTATTGTTTTAGGTTTATAAAAGGAGGTGTAAAGCTAACTTTGATCAATCATTTTTTTAAAAGTTTCAACGAAGCTTAATTAGGGTTTTTTCCTTTTTCAACTAAGTTAAAGTCATAGGTAAGAAGCACAAAAGTGTTAGTAGGGCCACTAGGAGGTTTAAAATTTTTTTTTAAAGCTTTAATAAGGGAAAATTCTAAATGAGAGGGGAGTTTCAAGGTTTTATGGTTTAATCAAGGAGTTATGCTTTCTTACATACGAGTTTTTGATAGAAGTCAAGGGTTGTGATTAATAATTAAAGTATTTAATTAATAGTTATTAAATTTTTGAGTTTTCTCTGATTTGTATGGAGTGAAGAAGTCGTTTCCATGAATCACTAATCTTGGCGCCATCACCTCTGTTGACACAACTCTCATTAAGGTTAATTTCAATTTTCTCTCTCATTTTTCTTTTCATCACATTGTCCTCCCTAGCAATCACCTTTTTCTTTTTCAAGGCAGATATGATGACCAATCATATGCACATGTTCTGCAAGGGATGACTTCTTGCGTCTATTGTGTCTAAGGTCAGTGCTATGTTCCTTAAATATTGTCTCCATGGAACTCCTAGTTTCTCCTATGTACAACTTATCACAAGAACAGGGAATGGAGTAGACTCGTTTGTATGCTTCGCGTTCAATTGGATCTTTAAGGGAGTCAACCATGTTTCTAATGGTGTTGGGAGGTGTGAAGAAAATGTGGATTTTGTGTCTTTTTAGGGTTTTGGCTAATCTCTCTATGGTACCTTTTATGTATGGGATGAATATTTTGTTTACATTAGTGTTCTCATCCTTGTCCTTGGTCTTACTCTTCCTAGGTTTATTGGCAGAGGCTACTATCTTCCTAAATTGTCTATTACTATATACTTTATCCTCAAAAACTTTTTCTAAATGGTCAATTTCTTCTTTGATGTGTTATTTATCATAAATCCTCAAAGCTATAGTTACAAGGGTATTGATTACTCCAACTTTCTGAGCTGGGAAATGATGGGAGTCAACATGGCTAATATTAACATAAAAGTAACAATATTAATATTATATTCTATTTATATATATGTTAACAATATGAACAGCACAACCAATTCACTTGTGGCCAATCAACATAGATAGATCACAAGTTAAGTGTCATGAACATGATATTTGTTACATGTTCTCCACGCTTAGTTGTGATGATCATGATGATTAACGCCCACTAAGATCAACTTTGGTATATCCGACCATAAGAAGGGAAATACTTGGTTTACTTTAAAATATTGTTCGTGTTCTCAAAGAACTTGCCAAGAAGCTTTCCAAGCTCACTATAGTGTTGACAATTTAGGAGGTTATAAAGGTTCATATGTAGTACTTACTATGAAAATCACATCTAATGTGAGTGTAAGCAAGGAACTCTAAGAGAAAGTCATTTTCATCCTCAACACTCATAGACTCACACAAATGGGAAATCCTTTCCATCCATGGTGTTTTAGGAATAGAACAACACCCTATTTATCTATGGAGTTCACAAGAGTTCGTTCTAATCTTCGCTATATTAATTTTCTTCCGTGATATACTTACTACAAAGAGATACTTATGATCTTCCAAGTTAGGATTATTGACCTTCTTATAGTATCTTAATTTTGTTTTAACCACTAAATTTTCCTCACACAAAAATTTCTCTTTAAACTTAGAAGTAAAAATATTTTTTACATTATCATTATTTTGCAAAATGTCATTTTCATTAATGCCCCAATTGTTTAACCAATCCATGGAATCTCTACACCAACACCACTTGTGGCGTAGTTCGTTTTGAATTGAGTATAAATCAATTTTAGGAAGTCTCTCATTTCCCATGTTATTTATTTTATGCTTCTACATTAGGTACCTAGTCATAACCATGCTCTTCATTGGGGAAAGGCTCACTTCTATGATGAGAATAGGATAAGGTGTATTGCTTTTAACTTTGAGTTTATAAGTTATAAACCGCGTCTAGATTTGATCAATCTTCCTACAAGATTCTCTAAAAGGTTTCACCCATACTTCGCAACTATACAAGATAACATCTATTACAAGAGTTTCAAAGATAAACTTTTTTTTATCCCACATGACCAGATTGGTTGATTTACAACTATTTTCAAGACCAAAATAATATTTCCACCCTCCATTAATCCTTCTCGTGATCCTATAGTTCCAATTGAGCTTGTCATGAATATCAATTCTAGGATACTTGTAAGAAGTCACTTCCTCTATATTTCTATTATCATAAATATAATTTTCATAGGTATCTTTCTTAAATTTTAAAATCATGATTTTTGACTTGTTAGTGTTAACAGTCATGCCCATGCTAGAGAAAAAATATTTAAGAAGTCATAATTGCTTGTCGAGATCATAATGACACCTTTCTGTAAAAACAATATCATTAGCATAACGTAGGAGGATGATACATATCCCAACTAAGATTGTACTATCACAACCTGCTTCTTCTAAACACTTTAGTAGCTTTTCAATGTAAATGCCAAAAATGGTGGGGGAGATGGGGCAACTTTGTAAAACTCCAATATTAAAATTTATATCTTTTGTCCACCCCTCATTATTCTTAAACTTGAGAATGAACTTTTTGTATAACCTTATCACGAGAGATCTCAACTCAAAAGAAACCTTATGCTCATGTATCCTATTCCACAGGTTATTTCTAGGAACCATATCAAAAGATTTTCTAAAATCCACAAAGCAACAAAATAGGTAAAACTTGTTATTACGGAATTACTCTACAACGATACTAAATGTAATAAGATACTAAATGTAATAAGGTAGTACGCGGTTTAGTGATTTCTTGTAAAACCTTCTTTCTCTTCATACCTCTTACCTTCCATTTCTAGCCAATAATTGATCCTATTTTCTAAGATAATACCAAATAACTTAGCTAGGAGAGAGATAATTATAATAGTATGATAATTAGAGGGGTCATTTTTATCACCAAATTTATAAATATGATTAATGAGGATTTGATTACAAGGTGTAGGAAACGCTTTATTGACCACTATATTAAAGGGTTTGTGCATGTGCACGATGAGGAAAGGCCCTCCAATTTTTAAGATTTTGCTTGATAGCGTTCAATGTCTTTGGGTTTTCCATTTTCTAAGTGCTTAAGCCCAAAATCTATGTCTTCTAACGAGAAAAATTCATTTATTGTAATAAGGGTTTGAATGTTATCTCTGATATCTGGGGATTCATAAAACCTTTTAAGATAGGAATTCTAATCTTTTAAAGCAATTTTATTTTCTTCTTTTGTTTTTCGAGTAAAAATTTGCCTCCAGAATTTGTCAGGAGCCACCTTGGAGAGTTGTAGGATATTTTTTTCCCTTTTACTTAGAAAATGTGTTGGAGCAATAATATACGTTAGTACCTTTATGATCTACCTAGGAGACATAAACATTGGCCTTTTGTTATGTTTTATGGTCTAACTTAGCGTATACTGATCAATACTAGTCAAATAGGTGATTCTGGGTCATTAACAGTAGTTGAGGCACTCTAGTTTGAGCATCTTGACATTTCATATTGTGCATTAATTCTAAACCATTTCTACCATTGAATAAGAGTGCTAGTGTGTGTGAAAGTGTTTTTTTGTGGTCTCCTTGCCATTTATTTTCCTCCTAGAGATTTTTCCACTCAAACATGTGCTCTCCCATGCTTTCCTTCCCTCATTTATGACCCAAACATCCTTATTAATTGTTTACACATGTTCACACATGGTTTCGTGACTGTTTGGTTAGGTTAGGGATCCTATTGGTCAACCTAGGGGGGTTTAGAGGTCAAATCATATCCTTACACTTGTATGCATTCACATGGACTCCTAGGGCTCATGAATATTAATGAATGTACTATAAATATGTATCATACACATACACAAGGTGTGATATAATATAATGGTTAGATATTAGCACCATTCACATGTGTTGTTACAGTTATTTCAGTCTCTTTGTTGTTCTCTAGCATATTTTGTCAAACACTTTGATGGTGAATATTGTTCTAGCTCCTAGATCTACTTGAGAATAAATTATCACAAAATACTTTCTTTTTATTTTAATTAAGGATTTGTAGTGATTTATCTTGTCCATTTTTATCAAATTTGTAGTAGCTTGCTTAATTTATTTTCATGCATCTTTGCACTATTGATCATACCTACAGTTGCTTCTACTATTACTCATTTTAGTCAATGCCTCAATAGAGAAATTGTTAATGGATGACGAGAGGGTTGTAGCAAAATTATGGTAGATATTTTGTATATTATCCATGCTAGATAAGGAGCCAATCCATTTTTTAGATCATGGAGAAAAATGTCATCTTTATTTTTATCAAAGATGAGGTGCGCTTGGAAATGATAGTTTTCCACCTTGGGATTGTTATGCATGGAAATATTGAGAGTTATAATTAAAGGTATATGATCACAGTCGGGCTCATGGTCGTTGAAGATGTTGAAATCTATTAATTTGTTTTATATATGGATATTAGATATAACATAATATACCACACTACTTCCAAGCCCATGGATACAAGTCATATGGCTAGAGGTTGGCTATTTTGTGACACCATTGCAAATGATAAGATATTGAGAACTACAAAATTTCACTAGCTCATACCCGAATAAATTTTCACCTAGATCTTTAGAACTTCTTTTGTACATGTTAGCGATCTCAAGGTATTCATCTAACCAAAGAGGATTAGGGTTGGAATAGTTGCTTAAAATAATAGCTTGGTTACTAGAATTTCAAGTGTTGACTCTCACCCATCAAAGGATATTTCCTTCCTTCCTTCAACTAGAAATAATCATGTTCTAAACCATTATAAGGACAATTTTTATCTAAATTGTTTCTTTTATAGAAGTTGAAATTAACAAGGGAAAAATAACACATGGCTATGTAGGGTTTTTCATCATTAATGTTTGTGATATCTATACAAATAAATTTGTTGTTAGGGACTTTATTATAAACCCTAACATGTAGCAATATGTTATTCCTAATGTAATAGGATATACCCCCCATGCCTCCATGACATGAATGTTTATTCCATATTGACCATAGGACATATCTGTCTATTTCAGCGGCCTTGGACTCCTCATGTTCCCAAGTTTCAACCAATAATATAATATCAATTTTTGTCAGGATCAAGCTTAACTTAGGGCCTTTGTTCCATGGAAATCTGCAACAGTTGTAGGAGAAGATCTGGTGTGTGTCAAATTGTTATTTATTACTATCCTTTTGGTTTCTATCTGTTATCCCTAAAGTTGAACCTAGACTACAGGGGTTCAAGCTTAAGGAAATATTTTTCAAACATATACTTCAATGAAATCAATATAAATACTGGGCTGGTATGTAATCAAAGCTATAGGAAAATCACACAATCATCAAAGAACTGTATAACATAAAACAAGATACAAAATCCAATGTCAAAGAAATATGATCATGAAATTATGAAATGAGACTGTCTCTATTTTTTAAAAGTTTAAAAGATAATTGTGTTTCAACATAAGAATCATTGAAATGGGATTCAATGGACCATATACAAGATAAATCATAAGAAACACAATTTAAAAGATACACAGACAAATCATAATCATACTCATATCAAGGTAGAACCTGTATTGAAGATGTAGAGTATTTCATGTCATACAGAAAGTTATCAAAACTGCATCTTCATAACTCCAATTGGCACCTCCTTAAATGAAAATCGTTCCCTCCTTTTATAATCCTAAACAGGAACTAAATATGGTAGCAACAAATAGTCTTGTCATCTCTAGTTTTGTGGAGAGTTTAAGTGATTTCAGGAGTCAAACCCCAACCAATGATCTCATCATTTTTTTTATGGATATAGTCGTCCCTTATCGATCTTTACTTGGTCAAATCTATTTGCAATGGTAACGCCTGTGAATTGACCACTATAACTTGAAGTAGATGGCTTGATCCTTTTCCACTTGTATTTGAAGGATCAAATGAGGCCTAAAATATGTGATTACTCCTATAATTACTAATTTATCTCCTTGAAGATGTCGATTTGATTAAGTCGTTGGCTTAAATTCAGGAACCAATATTTTCCAGCTGTCCCAACATTACTCTGCCACCAATCTGATCAAGGGTTGTGTCCCGCATACATCAATTAATTGCAGGAACCAACAGCTTACAACCATGCCAAATTCAATTGCCGATATTCCTCTTTGGATGAAACTCAATAGAATTATAATATTGTGAATGATATTTCATTGAGGATAATCAATGGTTGGAATAAATTATTACATTTTGATTTTTTCCTTTGTATTTTGGAAAACTTGTTCAGCAATTACAGCACCACCTCCATCAGATCTTTTTATCTCCAGTTTATCTTTCTGGTAATAGGCAATACCCCTTAATGCATCTGTAATGAAATCATCAAATCCAAGTTCAATTGCTTCCTCTGTTTTGGGTCCATATAACAATCATTTGATTCTTGCTCAGAGTGCTCCACTGGATATTGAACAGTCTCTTGAAGCTCTCTCTTAACATTTTCCAAACCACCAATGTCCTCCTTAGAAACATTGGGCACCTCAACAATAGTTTCACGTAGGGCAGATGGGTTACTGGTTTCCAACGTAGTTTGGAAGTGCTCATTGGTAACAGCCATAGAATTAATAATTTTAGCATCGATGGTCTCATCTTACAAGTCCATAACATCCATTTTTTTCGCTAATGCACTGTAGTGCAGCCTCGGTGCAAAGAGCTGCAAGATCAGCTCCAACGTACCCATGTGTATCCTTTGCAATTCATTCAAGATCAACATCTTCAGAAAGATTCATGTTCTTTGTAAAAGGTGAATAGCTCCAAAGCACATTGGGCATGGTTCACATGATGCAAATGTTTCACAATCTGATAGCTCAATCTGGCCAAGTTTCTTACATGCCTCTCTTATAGCTATAACCTCTGTATGTGCAGTAGCATCCCTGTTCTTCAGAACCATGTTGTGACAACTCGCGATAACCTCATCATTACGAACCACAATGGAACCAAAAGGCCCACCATGGCCACTATTAACTCCATTATATGCTTCTTCAATGGCCTTGGACAAGAATTTTAGATCTCTGTCTTGAACAACTTCGAGATGAATACTAAATGCTGATGTTGATGAAATGGTCCCATCCTTGGACTCCACAACATTGTTTTCTTCCATATCAATGATTCAGGTGCCCAAGGATTCAAATTGAACAATATTTCAGACAATTAAAATAGGTTCCCTAGATTATAAACGCCAAAAACCAAAAAGGCTCTATTGCAATAGCTTACAACCATGCTTGATTATTCAATTTGTCTACTGAGCCTTCACCTTTGATGATGGAGGAAACAACTGGTAGCAAGAGATTGCAGAGGATATAAAACCAAATCCTTCGGTTACATGTGGGGTGACTTTCTTTGGTGCCAACTGAAGTAGCCCTATGGCAACTACAATATCCATTGATGACTTAACCAAGCTTAACAGCCTATTATTTGACTGCTTGAGTTTGGAAATGTATTGTTCATCTAAATTTCCTTCAATGTATGTGGCTTGGTTCAGCGCTTTCGCTAGCTTCTTATAGATACAGTTAATCACCTAAGCTCTGAGATCTCTATCAAAGTTGTGCACACGGAGGAACTCAACCAGCAGTAAAGTGAGATCCTGGAAATAAGCTCAACACGCTCTTTGTTCTTGTAGATACCAATTCTTCCTACCCATACAATTTGATCCAACACTAGAAAAGTTGACGGTAGAGCATTTTTAGACTTCCCAAGAAAAACAAGAGGAAGTGGAGTTGACTTTGGCTGTGGTGTAAGAATTGCATGTAGATCATTCATGAACTTGAAAAGCCGAGAAACTTTTCGGGCCAAACTTGTGGGCTTGTCAACATTTTTTGTTGTGCTAGGCTCACCATTGCTGATGAACTTTGAGCCATATTAAATAGCCCTGCAGATTTTATCTCTGGCTTCTGCTTTGTTCAAATACAAGACAAGGAGAGCAATTTCTGCTACGGAAGTATCCATCGAACCCATTACTTATGTATTTCTATGTAGGTAATAGTCATTTTTCTCCAAAACCAATGAAGATTCTTCACCCTGGAGAGGTTAAGGGAGAACTATATATATATTCCCACATGTGCACAACAATTTAGATCCCTTCCCTAGATCGGTCCTTTCCTGAGCAATTCATCTAGGGTATATAAAGAATAAATACACCAAAATATCATCATCTTTCCTCGTCACTCTCAGAGCTGCCATATATACAATGCACATAGTGGTTCACTGTAGAAAGAGAAAGTCCTGGAAACCGATGCCCTCCTTCTAGGTATGGATCAATCTTTACAAAACGTCATCCCAGATTCTTAGCTGCTTGACATTCTTCCATTCTATACTCTCATGGACAATACATGGGATGCAATGAAGACCAATTTATCAAAACACACAAATTGTAAACTTTTCTTCCACATGAGTGCCATCATGATTGATTTTCTATCTGATCTTGGTATTCAAATTGAAACCTGAGTGATCACTTTGACATCTAGATGCTGCCAGAAACTGAAATTTTGTTGGAGCAGATCTGATGATAACATCTAGCTTTGTCTGGGGATGGCATGCTCCCTGTGAGTTGCCAAGAACAAGTATACCAAGTGCCTTTCCATTTCATTGGGATGGAGTCTTCATCACAAATCTTTGCTACTTAAAAAGCTTGAAAACAAACTACTGACTGAATCTTTAAATTACTCTGCAAATTGAAATAATCCTCTCACAACAATCTGATCACACTGTACAAACTTAAGGAAATGCTTGAAGCATCAAACTTATTTATTTACAGCTCCCATTATAATCATCTGCTTTCTTTTGATTAGGTAAAATCATGCTTCCAATGAAGCCATACAAATATTTGACTAACTGGTAAAAATTCTGATCTGGAGATGATGCATAAAGGAGCCCATGGAATATCAAAATTCATTTCAAAAGAAGGGAAAAGACAACCTTCATTTGATAAAAACAATCTGAGATTTGAGCTGCTCAAAGACTCCATATAATCAAAAAATGGATCAATGAAGCTATAAGGAAATACCTCTTTCTGAAGATCAAAATATCTCTATATATCCTCTTCCTCATAATGGCTGTCACTTTTCGCTACCTGCAAACTGAGTTGCAAATATGGCTGCTGAATGTCTTCTACGGATTCAGGATGGTTGATTTCCACACAATGTTGTTCCTCATCAAAATTTGATTCATAGTTGTCACACATCCATTGGCTGCTCCTCAAATAAACAGAAGCTGATGTAGGGATATGCTCTTTTTCATCTGAATACTCATCATAGATTGGCATATCTTTAGAGTGAATCGGTTGATGCTGATCCCAATCTAGAACTTCAATGTCTTCATCATAAAATGGAGCATTCTGATCGATTTCTAAAGATGAAGATTTATGTTCTATGATGCTATCATCAACTTTAATATCAGAACTTTGAAAAAATTCTTGTTGTAAAACAAAATTAGAGGAAGATAATAGATCTTCTTCCTTCTTCATAGCATAACCACTAGCTTCATCTTTACTGCTAGAATAATCCACTTCTAAACCCTAGATACATAATGCATATCCCCTACAACAATGCTCAAAAAGACACATAGCTGGGTAAATCCTCTTACAATATGAATAAAAGGCATCATGAAAATCTTTCAAAGAGGAAATACTGGAAGGAGGAAGAGTTTTGTACCATTGTCTTGTACAACCATCTAATGAATAAATAAATATTTTCATCAATACATCTTCATGATGTATACTCAGCTGATCCATGTATTGATGAAATTTAATTACATGATGTGCCGGATTGTCTTCTTCCTTTTCTCGCAATCGCAAAAGAAAATCTCCCCATTCATCAATGATAGGTACCGTATTTGGAAAGCTAGGAACATTTGAGAAATTCGTGGAGAAATTGAGCGGAGCAAATATCTATGCCAACATGGTTTCAAAATTCTTTGACATCTTGTAAAATCGCCTCTGAATTCTTCAAACATGGAGTCTCCCAGTGAATAAATCTGTAGTCAAACTAGTTCCATGCTCATGTCCACCATTAAGAGCTGGATCTGATCTTTTTCATTCTTTCTCGGGGAAGATATCTTCACTCCTCCATCCTCGGCAACAGTGCCAGAAGATGTTATCCCTAAAGTTGAACCTAGAATACAGGGGTTCGAGCTTAAGGAAATATTTTTCAAAAATATACTTCAATGAAATAAATATAAAGACTGGGCTGGTATGTAATCAAAGCTATAGGAAAATCACACAATCATCAAAGAATTGTATAACATAAAACAAGATACAAACTCCAATGTCAAAGAACTACGATCATGAAATTATGAAATGAGACTGTCTCTGTTTTTTAAAATTTTAAAAGATAATTGTGTTTCAACATAAGAATCATTGGAATGGAATTCAATGGACCATATACAAGATAAATCATAAGAAACACAATTTACAAGATACACAGACAAACCATAATCATACTCATATCAAGGTAGAACCTGTATTGAAGATATAGAGTATTTCATGTCATACAGAAAGTTATCAAAACTGGATCTTCATAACTCCAATTGCCACCTCTTTAAATGAAAATCCTTCCCTCCTTTTATAATCCTAAATAGGAACTAAATATGGTAGCAACAAATAGTCTTGTCATCTCTAGTTTTGTGGAGAGTTTAAGTGATTTCAGGAGTCAAACCCCAACCAACGATCTCATCATTTTTGTTATGGATATAGTCCTCCCTTGTCGATCTTTACCCTGTCGAATCTATTTGCAATGGTAACGCCTGTGAATTGACCACTATAACTTGAAGTAGCTGGCTTGATCCTTTTCCACTTGTATTTGAAGGATCAAATGATGCCTAAAATATGTGATTACTCCTATAATTACTAATTTATCTCCTTGAAGATGTTGATTTGCTTAATTCGTTGGCTTAAATTCAGGAACCAATATTTTCCAGCTATCGCAACATTACTCTGCCACCAATCTGATCAAGGGTTGTGTCCCGCATACATCAATTAATTGCAGGGATAATTTTAGGGGCGAATTTTAGCCCAGTGGGCTATTTTTCCATGTTTTTCTCCCAAAAAAGATTCACCATTTTGCATTGTTTGAAGCCCTGTTTCGCCTAATTTTTATGGGGTAAAATTTTTTCATCCTAAAAATAGCCAAATTATTATATAAATGATATAAAATCCTTGGAAATTAAAATATTTTTTGAAAAATATCGCCAATCATTTTATAGTTGGAGTTTTAAGAATTGGTAATATTCGCGAACATTTATCCACTTTTAAATAAGTATGGTTCCTTAAAATCATCCCTGATTAATTGCAGGAACCAAGAGCTTACAACCATGACGGATTCAATTGCTGATATTCCTCTCTAGATGAAACTCAATAGAATTATAATATCGTGAATGATATTTCATTGAGGATAATCAATGGTTGGAATAAATCAATACATTTTGAATTTTTCCTTTGTATTTTGGAAAAATTCTTCAGCAATTACAACACAACTTCCATTAGCTCATTTTATCATCAGTTTAACTTTCTGGTAATAGGAAGTACCCCTTAATTCATCTCTAATGAAATCATCAAAGCCAATTTCAATTGCTATCTCTATTTTGGCTCCATATAACAATTGTTTGATTCTTGCTCAGGATGCTCCACTGGATGTTGAACAGTCTCTTGAAGCTCTCTCTTAACATTTTCCAAACCACCAATGTCCTCCCAAGAAACATTGGGCACCTCAACAACAGTTTCACGCAGGGAAATATGGGTTACTGGTGACCAATGCAGTTTGGAAGTGCTCATCGGTAACAACCATAGAATTAAGAATTTCAGCATCGATGGTCTCATCTTCCAAGTCCATAACATCCATTTTTTTTCCTAATTCACTGTAGTGCAACCTCGCTACAAAGAGCTGCAAGATCAGCTCCAACGTACCCATGTGTATCCTTTGCAATTCGTTCAAGATCAACATCTTCAGAAAGCTTCATGTTCTTCATAAAAGGTGAATAGCTCCAAAGCACATTGGGCATGGTTCACATGATGCAAATGTTTCACAATCTGACAGCTCAATCTGGCCAAGTTTCTTGCATGCCTCTCTTATAGTCGTAACCTCTGCATGTGCAGTAGGATCCTTGTTCTTCATAACCATGTTTTGACAACTCGTGATAACCTCATCATTACGAACCACAATGGCACCAAAAGGCCCACCATGGCCACTATTAACTCCATTATATGCTTCTTCAATGGCCTTGGAAAAGAATTTTAGATCTCTGTCTTAAACAACTTCCTGATGACCAGTAAATGCCAATGCTACAGAAATGGTCCCATCCTTGGACTCCACAGCATTGGTTTCTTCCATATCAATGATTCACGTGCCCAAGGATTGAAATTGAACAATGTTTCAGACAATTAAAACAGGGTCCCTAGATTATAAATGCAGAAAACCAAAAAGGCTCTATTGCAACAGCTTACAACCACGCTGGATTCTTCAACTTGTCTACTGAGCCTTCACCTTTGATGATGGAGGCAACAACTGATAGCAAGAGATGGAAGAGGATATAAAACCAAAGCCTTCGGTTACACGTGGGGTGACTTTCTTTGGTGCCAACTGAAGTAGCCCTATGGCAACTACAATATCCATTGATGACTTAACCAAGCTTAACAGCCTATTATTTGACTACTTGAGTTTGGAAATGTATTGCTCATTTAAATTTCCTTCAATATATGTGGCTTGGTTCAGTGCTTTCACTAGATTTTTATAGATACAGTTAATCACATAAGCTCCGAGATCTCTATCAAAGTTGTGCACATGGAGGAACTCAACCAATAGTAAAGTGAGATCCTGGGAATAAGCTCAACACACTCTTTGTTCTTGTAGATACCAGTTCTTCCTGCCCATACAATTTGATCCAACTCCAGAAAAGTTGGCAGCAAAGCATTTTTAGACTTCCCAAGCAAAACAAGAGGAAGTGGAGTTTACTTTGGCTATGGTGTAAGAAGTGCATGTAGATCATTCGCGAACTTGAAAAGCCGAGAAAATTTTTGGGCCAAACTTGTGGACTTGTCAACATTTTGTGCTATGCTAGGCTCACCATCGATGATGAACTTTGAGTCATATTAAATAGCTTTTCATATTTTATCTCTGGCTTCTGCTTTGTTCAAATAAAAGACAAGGAGAGCAAGTTCTGCTCTAGCAGTATCCATCGAACCCATTACTTATGTATTTCTGTGTAGGTAACAGTCGTTTTGCTCCAAAACCAACGAATATTCTTCACCCTAGAGAGTTTAAGGGAGAACTATATATATATTCCCACATGTGCACAACAATTTAGATCCCTTGCCTAGATCGGTCCTTTGCTGAGCAATTCAGCTAGGGTATATAAAGAATAAATACACCAAAATATCATCATCTTTCCTCGTCACTCTCAGAGTTTCCATATATACAATGCAAATAGTGGTTCACTGTAGAAAGAGAAAGTCCTGGAAACCGATGCCCTCCTTCTAGGTATTGATCAATCTTTACAAAAGGTCATCCCAGATTCTCAGTTGCTTGACATTCTTCCATTCTATACTCTCATGTAGAATACATGGGATGCAATCAAGACCAATTTATCAAAACACACAAATTGTAAACTTTTCTTCCACATGAGTGCCATCATGATTGCTTTTCTATCTGATCTTGGTATTCAAATTGAAACTTGAGTGATCACTTTGACATCTGAATGCTGCCAGAAACTGAAATTTTGTTGGAGCAGATCTGATGATAACACTATCTCTAATAAAAATTTCCATGTTTCTTATTAATGCCTATTTTCCCTCCTTCCTAGATTATTTTTCCTTTTGTACCTCCTTTTCTAATTCATCCTTATCCTCTCAAATGAGTTCTTCATTTATAAATATCCCAGATCCTTCTAAAGTTAATGTCTTAATGAGTATGTTGTATTTTTTTTCGGTATAACCAACTTTAACTTGTATTAGAGTTTCTTTATTCGCAATTAATTTATCTAATGTGTTTTATTCTATGAGACTGATAGTTTCAATTTGTAACCTATTGTGAAGTTATGTCTTGAGAATGACTAATGTATCGTGTTCTTTCTCCTATTTTAAACAAAAATTTATGAGGTTTAAATACAGTTTGTTACGCTCATGGTCTAACTCTATGAGTTAATTCATTTCCATTTTAATGGGTTTGATATATATTTTGCCTTCTATGTTATTTAGGGTTAGGTTGTGGTTAACTTTTTCTTCTAACTCTTTAATCCTATCCTTTAACTTAATATTTTATATTGTATGTGTCTCTCCTTGTTTGAGTGTTTTTAAATTTCCATTGCTTGTAGTCTAGTCTCCATTATCTCTACCTTCTTCTCCATTTTTTTTATCTTATTGTCTAAATGTTTTTGGATCTCTTCTTGAAAATATGTAAATTTATTATGGAGCATGGATTTTAACTCTATCTGAAATTTAGCTGCTCTTTCTTCCCTACATTTCTCTAATGATTCTATATTTTCATAAAGTTTATCCTCTCCTTCTTCCCTATGTTTATCTAGTGACTTCATAAAATCATAAATGTTATGTAGGGTAACTCAACTCGATCTTACTTTAACAGTTTTTGGAAAATGGGGTGAATTACTTATATTTATGTAAAGGTGTAAAAGTGTATATAAAAGAAACAAAAAATAAAAATAAATAATAATATTAATATTAATAATAATAATAATAATAAAAGAGTAGATCCCCCAAATAAATGATGAATATTCCCTAGCTACATGAGTGGAGTGCCCATAAATTTTACCCAAGTTTTTCACCGTAGATCTTCACCGATGGTTTTCACCTTAGGGATTAACCTTTTAAAAAGGGTTGTTTGACCTAAGGTTACACGTCATAAGGTCCAAAACTATAAGAAAGGTTTCACCGTATAATTCCCATAAATTTCACCAAAGGATTAAAACCTAAAATATAAAATATAAACAAATAAGAGGGGGGGAATGAATGCACCTAATTTAGAGCCCCCAAATGATTCCCTAGCCGTAGGAGTGGAGTGCCCATAAATTTTACAAAATTTTATCACTGCACCAAGGGTTTTTAGAGTAGAGCTTCACAAAGGGTTGTGAGAGCAGAGCTTCATATAGGGTTTTCAACATAAGAGCTTCAAGGATAAATGAACCATGTTGTCTATGCCTCGACTACCTATTAGCTTCTTTAGTTAAATGAGTTGTTTGTCACTATTTGTTATCCATGCATAGGCTAAGAGTTATTCATGCATCACCTACCAATTATTTTTTATATTTCTTTTTTATATAATTTTTTATTTCAAATTTTTAATGAGACCCAAAAGTCAATAAGACAATACACTTGACCCATACTCCTTCAATTTAGAAAAATCACAGATGATATTCAAAACTAAAATTATATGATATAAACACGTGTTTAAATATTATAAAATTGAATATAAAAAATAAAATATATACATTTTTCAAAATATCACTAATTAAATAATAACACAAATTTATTACCCCATAAAAAAAACTTAAACACTAAATTAATTTACTTTCTAATTAAATTTTAAGTTAAAAAAAATAATATTATTATTATAATAAATATTTCCAAAAGAATAAATTCATGTTATCCACTATATATATATATGAATTTAGCAGTATAACAATTTAATTTTGGCATGCATATATTTTGACATAAATTCAATTTTATTTATTAATTTTTTTAAACTTATTTATTTGAAATTTGTTAGAGGAGAGGTTGGCTTCCATATATTTAGAACATATGATTATATGCTTATTCTTTAAAAGTTTCAAGTTTAAATATGAAGGAAAAAAAATTGTATATTTTTCAAAATTTTAGTAAGTAAATCGTAATAGACAATTTTTTATTTAAAAAAATATTATAATAATAAAATTTTAACCTTAAAAAACTCAAACACTAAATTTAGTGTTTAATTAAATTTAAATTATTATTACTATTAATTTAATATAATTTAATGTTTAATTATACTTTAACTTAATTTTTTTATTATTATTAAAGTAAATAGATTCACGAGAATAATTTTTTTATTATTATTAAAGTAAATAGATTCACGAGAATATGTGAATTTAGTAGCATAATAGTTTAATTTTTGCATGCATAGTTTGACATCGATTCAATTTTATGTATTATTGTTTTTTAAATTATTTATTTGAAATATAATTAGTTATTGAATAATGAGTTTTATTTGTCTCTGTATTTATAAATTAGTTTAATGTATCAACGGTATTAAGTAATTATTGGTTTGTATTAGATAATATCTAATTGTTCTAATTTTTATGAAGTAATTTATTTGTTAGTAGTTTTGTATTTTTGTTTTTTTCCTAAAAATTTTGAATTTTGAAGTGCGTGAATCATGTTTTTTAATAGATAAATGGATTCATCAGCATCAATTACCTGAAGAGCGCTAAGATTATGTAAATTTAATAATTATTCTATGCCTTTTGAAGACTTAATCTAAAATTTCTACCATATTATGTGAACAAACAAGCTAGAAAGATAAACCTAAAAAAACTGAAAAAACCTAACATTTAGAGTACTTCTCTTGAGAACATTTATCAACCAAAGCAACCATAAATGTTTGGAAGCCTAAAAATAGGACAACAATAAACACCCAATTAAAAAACATTTAATGTCTAGGTGGAGTGCGTCAAGGAGCCTACATCTTACTCCCTACATGCATCTTGTGGAAATTAAGCCCACGATTATATCAATTGAACTCACAAAACTGCTTGAAAACTATGCAAGAAACACTCAAAAGGAGACTGAATATGTTGAATAACACAAACTGTTGTTGATATTAATTTACACCATCTGTTGGCACCAGGATTTGAGCCCCCAAGGTCGAGCGAGGGGAGGCGGCTCCCGGGCAACAGCAGAACCACTTTAGACTGCGCCTCCTGCCCTGCGCAGTCGGAGAGAGATCTCTCGTTTGTCACTGAAGTATGCTCCACATAAGGTTGTCAGCCTTGCGTGTCACTAAAGTCTACTCTACATAGGATTTTCAATCAACGTAATTAGGGGGCGAGGATCCTTAATGGGGCAAAGTATGTTGAGGAAAGTGCATGATGGGATTATCGGGGGCAAAGGACCATGGGAAAATGGAGTCGAAACCTGCGCAATAAATGATTACAAATGGAAAGAATGACGTAAAAATGCAAACAGAGGCAAGATAGCTGATGATTTCCCAATTAGTAGATTTTTAGCGGGTGAGTTAGAGGACAAGAAGGGACAGTCCATCGCATGGAGCACCGACGAGATGAATTCCATGCAACTTTAGAAGAACCATTGATGAATTCCTGAAACAGAGGTCGGAGCATAATGGGTATGAATTCCAAACCACTATACCCTAAGTTGCAGACATGAAAAGCAATTAACGAAATGGAGTGGAAACATGAAACACATTTACACTTAAAGAAAGTACGTATTGGAAAAAACAAAAACGCAGGAATCTCTGCTGTGAGTAAAAGTCCTTCACTACAATTTATTCATACAAAGGTATCAAGCTTTACAAATGGGAGCCTTAGCCCAGGATTATTTCCCAATCCAATTCACTAACTCCTTTCTTCCTCTATCAGGAGTGTTTTATACAATCCTATTGCTGAGACTACCGAAATAAAAGCTGTTACACATCGCCATCAGGCATTAACAATGCAAGGAGTGGACTATCGCCACGTTTTACAAATATGAACAAACATCATGGAGACGTGGCACGTGATAAAATAGGCTGACAGTGCAGAGCCCCATATCATTCTGCTCCATGAAAATGATTCCGACACGGCATGCTGATGGTCTATTTCCCACACAGGCTGTTCGGGACCCATTTTGGGTCTCCTTGTCCAACTGAAGGATGTTGATCAAAGGATGAAAAGAAGACCTGAATCCTTTTCCCTATCATTCTCCTGACCTCATCCTTCGTTGGGTAACACTATTATAGGAGGAGGCTAGAGAAAAGGTGGCCCAACGCTCGGTGATGATAAGAAACTTAAGAAGCTTATCATCCTTGTACTACCTTCTTCCTCTTACAAGGAGGATTCTTGTGCGAGCCATGCAGCCAGGTGTGCGTTTGACCCTCTCCTCGTCCACGACTAAGGAGCCAAGTGGAGCCTATTGGAATGGCATCAAAGGCTCTGGACCCACTTGGTCCCAGTACGAGCATTTGCTCCAATAGTTCTTCCACCACTGCGAGCTGGGACTTCAAAGGTCATGACTGTAGCCAAGAGTGTCGGAGTGACGTCGCAGGGATGTCAAATCCCATGCACTACACCTCCAGAGACTAGGTTGTGTAGAAGCGGGTGAATCCCCCTTGGTATTTCACATATGTGCTCCGATGGTTAGTGATTTTCTGGTGTGGATAACCAAAACACAGATTTCATGTCTGCCTTCCAAGAGTACCCCTTGTCGAACTAATTTCTTAAACCACACAGTCATGGTTTCCTATGAAATACTTCGACACTTCTCAAAATTCAACCCTATATCTCTTATCATCTACAGAGTCCCACATCTTAAAGATCTTCAGAAGATGGTGTTATATATTCTGATCAAGAATGGCTTCAGGAAGGGCTACACCCTTAAAGCAGCTACGATGGTGGCATGTGTGGTGCTAGGATAGGGATTTTCCCTCCTGATGTTCAATCGTATTATCCAGCATGGCTAAGATTCTGAACCATTTCCACGTGGCTACCAAGATGGTTCCAAGGAGTGCGGATTTGACTATCCCTTGCCTTTTCGATTATCTCGATGGTGGTGATGGGTTTTTTTAGTTCATTGTATCCCTCAGCCTCATGTAAATGCCAGATCTGTCGCCTCAGAGAATCAAACCTCTATCTCTTTCATGGATTCCTTTGAGACGAACCATGTGCCACACTTGCAAACTAGGAGAATAGTGCCGCTAGACAAGACTTACCCCCAAAGTATATACCGAATGGCGTTGAAGTAATCGACCAATCTGGAATGGGGTAGATTACATGCATAAATGCCCCCTCCGCTGTCATTTCCACACTGGATGGGAAATATGCACCTTGGGAATCTTCTCAGCGGTCTGATCAAAGGAATCTTTTATATATGTCGTCCATGTTCCCTTCATGCTACCCCCAACCTTTTCTCTTTTGAACACCGTGGGTAGTTCTGGACCGTGACACATTCTTAGACGTTGATTGAGATCGGCCCTTCATGCAGCCGTCGATTAGAGTGGGCCCCACCACTTTTCACAATCGGAAACTCAGATATTCATCAGTGCTAGTTCGCCTTACGAAATGAACCGTATCCATAGATTTATCTCCTTCTTCATCTCGCCCGTTGATCTGTGCAACCTCTACACCTTTTCGTGATTTGAGATTGTGGTTTTATCCACACAAGTATGGATCGTGAAATCGCTTTAGGTAGTAGATCTACCCCAGGCCTCATCTCAACCATTGAAAGCCTTCGGTATTTAACAAGTTTCGCAATCTGGTAATGAAGCTTTGATTGCGCATGTTTGCTCGCGCGAATCAGTTCAGAGCCATTGATCTACCTCCGATCAATCGCATCCTCTAATTATGAACCCTGCCCAAAGTTAATAGTGTTCTTGTCGTTTTCTTCATTGAAGGGCGCTCACATGAAATTCGAGGGACTAAGAACCTTATTGAACCTATATAAGGGCCCTTAGATCAACTATTAGAAATGGAGTGTTAACAACTGGCTCCACAAGGGATTCTATCCTCCCAGCGAGGTAGCAAAGAACCCCTGTAGACCAAGTGCCGAAACCATTGGGCTGCTTTCAGTATTTCTTGGACATCTCCATTCTGCTCCATGCTACTGCTTTAGCGAATTCATGCCACTCTTGCAAATCATGCTGGTGACTTTAAACCTATGTTGGTAACTGAAAATGAAAACAAACTGAAGACAGTAATTAAGGAAATGCTCAATAATAGCTGAGCTTATTTTCTCCTACCTAATCTACCTAACTTTGTACAGAATTCTAATTAAGTGAAATCAGACTTCCAGTGAAGCCAATCAAGCAACTTGCTTAATACTCTTGTTCTTGTATGGTTCTTGATGGAAAGAAATGAAACATATAATGGGAGAAGGAAAAGATGAACAAAGTGATCTTCAAAGCAGAGATGCGACCAATCCTTTCCTGCACCCAGACCCTTCATGTATTTGGCCACGGGGTCGTAGAAATCACAGCAACATCCAGCTTGTTCTGTCACCTACTCATGGGGAAGCTGTCCAGAGCTCCCGCTTCTAGAGAGTCGCCAGGCTTACCTTGGGAAGAATGCAGACAAGGACCCACAGAATATCTCTCCGATGGAATATCCCTCTCTCCACCTGAAATTTCTGTAATAAGGGCTTGATATGCTTCTAGAGGTAGGTCTTTATCTTCTCTAGTGGAACCGAGTAGGCATACTCCTTCTGTTTGAGGCAGCATTTTTGAAGGTGGTGTATTAGAGAAAGTGTTTATATGTAAATTGCTGCATCCGTCTTCATTTTTGTACAAGTTTCTGGCCTGCACCACCTCCATTTCCTTTTGCTCTTGCTTGGAGGCCTTAATCATATGCCATATCAACTCAAAAGAGGCATAACATAAGGGTAAGCTATTACCTCCAATGCCCTCATCATATTTTCCCGTTTCAACCTTCTGATTTTGCATTGTATCTCGATTTTTTCATTAGAAGGCTTTTTTTCAATAGCTAGCACGTCAAGCATGTTTTGGAGGGACTCTTCTTCATATTCATTGTACACAGGCACACCAAATTCCTTCTTGAAATTGTCCCTATTTGACCAGGGGTAGGGCAGGTCACCACCTTCAAAGAATAACCCTGTAGGACTGCCTATTCCAGCCTCAGGCCGATCATCTTTCTGCATATCATGTGAGATCTTTGACGAAAAAGAGACTTCCTCTTTCTACTTGTAGGGTCCAACCAATTTGTATGTATCCTTTATCTTGCCACTACTGTCCTGATCTGGCAATTTATTGGACATCTTAAGGTTTTCCCCAACCTCCAAACAATTAGTGAACATCTGTTGCAGGGTGGTTGATTTTCTCTCCAAAATAAGCAAGGACAGGTCAAGAGGGAAGGAGGCTGCATGATAGATCTTAGTAGCGTTCTCAAGAGGTTGAACTTCCTTAGGAATGTTATAATAAAATCTTGCAAATCTTTTGTTAAAACTGGATATGGCCTCACCTTCATGTCTCCTTAAGGAATAAAACTCTACAATTATTTGCTCCAGTGGCCTTATCCTACCCCAAAACCTCACGAATGTGCAAGAAAGCTCTTGCCAAGTGCTGATGGACTTAGGTTGCAAGTGCTTAAACCAGACTTTGGCATCTCCTTGCAAGGATAGAGTGAAAGCCCGCATGCAGACATCGTCATGTTCTATCTCAAAAAGGTCAGAGAAATGCTCAAAGGATTGAACATGTTTTTTAGCAGTCAAGTCTTCAAACTCTCATTGAACTTGGGGAGGTACTTGTAATGTTTTGCGGGAAAATCATGGAGAATAGGAGGCAATTGAATTGGTTTATATCAGCTAGGAGAAATGGGGGAGACAAGGTTAGGTATGATAGCTAAACTATCTTTCGAGGTTTTATGAATTTCATAGGGGTGTCCTTTGACATCTGGGGCCCCCAGATAAATACCTAGGCCAAAATCAGACATACAAGATGACGCAATGCTTTCGTTTTGTAAAGAAGGATAAACGGGAACATAATCATGGCTCTTCTCATAATGAGCTAGGCCATAGAGGGATGTTTTGACAAATCTAAGAGAAGATAAGAGTAAACTTACAATATAGTATAAGGCATCCCGAACGAAACACGGGCTTGAATGCTTAGACCCTCCACCATGCATTTCTAAGCTTTATGAGGGGTCTATTTTCGAGGACGAGTCTGCCAGCTTTCTTTGGTCATTTTATTTCTCGGTCACACCACCAGCGAAGTCGTTGAAGTCTGAATCCTTGAAGAGTGGAGTCGCCAGGTGAAAACTGCTCAACCTTCTTGATGTCTGGAAAATTGTTCACCATCAATATCTAGATCTAAATCTTTTTCATTCTTCCTAGGGAGGATCTTCAATTTCGTCCCGGCAATGGCGCCAGTTTCTTGGCACCGAGATTTAAGCCCCCAAGGTCGATCGAGGGTAGGCTGCTCATGGGAAACAACATAACCTCTTTATACTATGCCTTTGGCCTTGCATAGTCAGAGAGGGATCTCTTGTTTGTCACTGAAGTATGCTCCACATAAGGTTGTGATTCTTTTGTGTGACCAGAGTCTACTCTGCATAGGATTTTCAATCAGCGTAATCAGGGGCCTAGGATCCTGAATTGGGCAAAGTATGTTGAGGAAGGGGGATGGTGGGATTATCAGGGGCAAGGGACGATGGGAAAATGGAGTCGAAACCTACGAAAGAAATGATTACAAATGGAAAGAATGATGTAAAATTCCAAACAGAGGCAAGATAGCTGCTGATTTCCCAATATGGAGATTTTTAGCTAGCGATTTAGAGGACAAGAAGGGACAATCCATCGCATGGAGCACCGACGAGATGAATTCCATGAAAATTTAGAAGAACCATTGATGAATGCTTGAAATAGCAGCTGAAGCATAACGAGTATGAATTCTGAACCACTATACCCTAAGTTGCAGACATGAAAAGCAATTAACAAAATGGAGTGGAAATAGGAAACGCATTTACACTTAAAGAAAGTACGTATTGGAAAAAACAACAACACAGGAATATCTGCTATGAGTAACAGTCCTTCACTACAATTTATTCATACATAGGTATGAAGCTTTACAAATGGGAGCCTTAGCCTAAGATTGTTTCCCAATCCAATTCACTAACTCCTTTCTCCCTCTATCAGGAGCGTTTTATACAATCCTATTGCTGATACTACCAAATTAAAAGTTGTTACACGTCACCATCAGGTGTTAACAATGCAAGGAGTGGACTCTTTTCATGCGTTACAAATATGAACAAACATCATGGAGATGTGGTGCATGATAACGTAGGCTGACAGCGCAAAGCCCCATACCATTCTGCTCCGTGAAAATGATTCCCACACAGCATCTTGACGGTCTATTTCCCACACATGCTGTTCAGGACCCATTTTGGGTCTCCTTGTCCAGCTAGAGGATGTCGATTAAAGGCTGACAAGAAGACCCAAATGCTTTTCCCTATCATTCTCCTGACCTCATCCTCCGTCGGGTAACACTGTTATAGGAGGAGGATGGAGAAAAGGTGGCACAATGCTCGGTGATGATAGGCGACTTGAGAATCTTATCATCCTTGTACTTCCTTCTTCCTCTTACGAGGAGGATTCTTCTACGAGCCATGCAACCAGGTGTGAATTTGACCCTCTCATCGCCCATGAACAAGTATCCAAGTGGATCCTCTAGGAAAGGTGTCGAAGGCTCCAGACCCACCTGGTCCCAGTACGATCATTTGCTCCAACAGTTTCACTACCACTGCGAGCTAGGACTTAAAAGTTCATGATTGCAGTCGAGAGTGTCGAAGGGACGTCACAGGGATGTCAAAACCCATGCATTGCACCTCAAGATACTGGGTTGTGTAGAAGTGGGTGAATCCCCCTTGGTATTTCTCATATGTGCCCCGGTGGTTGGTGATTTTCTGATGTGGATAACTAGAACACAGATTTCATGTCTTCCTAACAAGAGTACCCCTTGTCGAACTAATTTCTCGAACCACACAGTCATGGTTGCCTATGAAATACTTCGATACTTCTCAGAATTCAACCCTATATTTCTTATCATCTACATAGTCTCACATCTTAAATATCTTCAGAAGATTGTGTTATATAGTGCGAGCAAGAATGGCTTCGGTAAGGGCTACACCCTTAAAGCAGCTATGATGGTGGCATGTGTGGTGCCATGGCAAGGATTTTCCCTCCTGATGTTCAATCATTTTATTTGGTATGGCTAAGATTCTGAACCATTTTCGCATGGCTACCAGGCTGGTTCCAAGGGCTGCGGATTTGACTATCCCTTTCCTTTTTGATTATCTTGACGGTGGTGTCCGGATTTTTTAGTTTGTCGCATCCCTCAACCTTGTGTAAATGCCATATTTGTTGCCTCAACAAATCAAACCTCTATCTCTTTCACGGCTTCCTTTGAGATGAACCACGTGTGACACTTGCGAACTGGGAGAACAGTGCCCCTGGAAAATACTTCCACCTCAGGTATAGCCCGAATGGCGTCATAGGAATCGACCAATCTACAATGGGGAAGATTACACACATGAACGTCCCTCTCCACTATCATTTCCACACTGGACAGGAATTATGCACCTTGGGAGTCTTCTCAGCCGTCCGATCAAAGGAATATTTTATATCCGTCATCCACGTTTCCTTCATCATGCCACCAAACATTTCTCTTCTGAACACCGCGTGAATTTCTAGACTGTGACACGTTCTTATCCATCGATTGAGATCGACCCTTCATGTAGTCGTCGATCCGAGTGGGCCCCACCAGTTTTCACAATGGGAACCGTAGCCATAGATTTATCTCCTTCTTCATCACGGCTGTTGATCTTTGCAACCTCTACACCTTTTTTAGATTTGATATTGTGGTTTTATCCACACAAGTATGGATCGTTAAATCGCTTTAGGCCATAGATCTTCCGCAGGCCTCATCTCAATCGTCGAAAGCCTCTGGTATTTAACAAGTTTCGCGATCCGGGAATGAAGCTTTGATCACGCATGTTTTCTCATGTGATGCGGTTCAGAGCTATTTATCTACCTCCAATCAATCGCATCCTTTGATTATGGACTTTTCCCAAAGTTAACAGCACGCCTGTCATTTTCCTCGTTGAAGGGCGCTCACACAAAATTCGAGGGACCGAGACCCTTACCGAACCTCTGTCAGGCCCTTAGATCAACTTTTAAAAATTGAGTGTTAACACCATCCATAATTAAATAGATATAGGATGCTCACCATGTAGAAACTCCAAATATTCAAAAGCATAAATATTCTATTCGAACCGGTACAAAAGCACACTTAGTAAACTAGTCAAAATCCCCCATAGATGCATAAAGCACTTTGCAAACCAGGAAAGATGCTCACGAATTTGTTGAATGTGTTGGTACAACTGATAAGTGAAGGAAATTTGAATTTATCATGCTTTTATATGAAGGAAATAAGGAACGTGAGTTGTTGCAAAAAATAAGGAAGTCTACCTTAAAACTAGCTTTACCGTTTTCCTTAAAACTGCATAAAAGCTGGAAACTATGGCTAAGGAAGGAATGCACACTTACAAAACTAGGATGTCTGTTAGTTGGAATAATATTATCTAGAAACTTTCCAAAGTGCTCAAGGAGGAATTTTCGGCAAGTTTGACAACATAAATGCAAGTGCATGCAAACTAGCCAGTGTAGGACCTAGGAAATTAATAAAAAATATTAATTATTTTATCCTAAGTATTCGAATCGGCCTTGATTATTCCAACACCCCCTCTTAATTTTGAATTTATGTACAATATCATAAAAAAATGAGAGTTATAGGGCTTCTTAGTCAACCTTTACATATTGGTTGTCCATACAAAACAAGGAAAGAGGCAAAACCACAAAGGAGAAAATTCTCCGTTAAACATGGACATAAGAAAATTGTAAGAAATATTGTCTTCAATCAGTATTCACCACATCATAAGCTATCCCAAACAATGATTTCATATTTCTGAAAGTCTTTTTAGAAAACACCTTGGTGAAGATGTTTGCAATTTGCTATGATGATGTGCAATAGAGTAGAGAAATTACCCCATCATGCACAAGTCCTCTAATGTAGTGCATATGGATCTCGATTTGTTTGGTTCACTACCTCAGTATTGGATCATTTGAGATTCAAATGATACATTGGTTGTCACAATAGATGAATTTAGAAGTCTTGAATCGATCCCAAACTCTCCAAGTATTTTCTTGCAACCACAAACATTGAGTAGCTACATTCACAACTCTTATGTATTATGCCTTTGTAGATGAAAGTGAAATTGCACATTACTTCTTACTTCACCAATTGATTGTTCCATATGGAATCATAAAAAAATATCCAGAAGTTGAGTTTCTATCTATGTTGTCACCTTCCCAATAAGAGTCAGTAAAATCAACTAACTCTAGGCTATATTGTGCAACATAGTGAATCCCATGAGTTTTTGTTCCTTGTACAAAGTTTAGGATTTTCTTTGCTTCAATCCAATGGATGTCATGAGGATAATCCATTTGTCTGGAATCCACACTCACTGCATAATATATATGAGGTCTATTATGAGTCAAATACAAAAGACAACCAATTAGCTTCCTATACATAGTGTTGTTTACCAATGGAGTTGACTACGCTTCGTCAAGCTTAAATCCTAAAAGAAAATGGGTATTCATTTTCTTTCAATCATTCATCTTGAACTTGTTCAACATATCTAAATCATACTTTGACTTATGTACCTTGATTCCAATATCTTATTGAGAAAATTAATCCCCAAAAATTGGCTTAACAATCCCATTAAGTCATAGAGAAGGCATGGTTCATTGCACTCTTCAAAGAGACAATTTCTTTTTTGGAAATTCCTATGATAAGAAGTTCATCCAAATACAATTCAATAATGATTAAATAAAAATATTAATTAGATTCAAATATAAATTTGCATCAAACTTGATCTACAATAGTTCACTGATAGAAAAAATCCATCAATTTTGGCATACCAAGCTCCAGGAGCTTATTTTATCCCATACAATGATTTCTTCAACCTGCATGCAAGAGATGTATTATTCACAAAACCTTATTTTTGTTTCATATATAATTCTTCTTTCATATCTCCATGTAGGAAGCCACTCTTTCCATCCATGTGATGTACATCCCACTTCTTGGAAGCTGCAATAGCTCAAAATAGTGTTATGGAGTACATCTTGGCAATTGGTGGAAAGGTATCGTTGTAGTCAATGCATTGGAATTGGGAGAATCCCTTGGCCACTAAAATTTCCTTATAATTCATAGTATATCCATGGGAAATAAATTTAGTTTTTAACACCCACTTACACTTAACTAGCCTTCTCCCTAGGGGGTCAATGACTAGTTCCCTTGTGTCATTCTTTTGGAGTGAATGTAATCCCCCCTTCATGATTTTCCCATATTGGGTCTTAATATGATTCTTCATATGTTGATGGGTCGGATTCAATCATTAGAAAACACTTATTAGAAATTAAAGGGTCCTTGACAAAAAGGGAACTCTCAAATTGAAACCTTGTCCTCCTAGAATCAATAGGATTCCTATCTATTTCCCTAGCTACTTGAATGGTCTTTGCATCCCACTTTGGCCTTGTGGGGATATTATTATATGCAACTAAATCATCATTATCATACATATCAGAATAAGATACTTCATTAGTCTCTTCACTTACAATCAAAGGCGGAAGTGTTGAAGAAGTCTCTCCAATTTCTGTTGCTATCTTAGGCTCTTCTTCAAACTGAACACTCCTTTCAATGAAGGATTTTTTTTATATCTCATGTTTATCAGCTTATTACATTTTGAATCTTCATAATACCCAACAACTAGGCACTCTTGACTTTGGGGTTCCAAATCCCTCCTTTTTTTAATTGAGTTTAAAGAAATTTTAGGAAGTCTCCCATTTTCCATGTTATTAATTTTATGCTTGTACATCATGTACCTAGTCATAACCATGCTCTTGATGGGGGAAATAACCACTTCTATGACGATAATAATATAAGTTGTATTGATTTTAATTTTGAGGTTATAAGTTATAAACCGCATATGGATTTGCTCAATCTTCCTCCAAGATTCTCTAAAAGGTTGCACCCATACATCACAACTATACAATATAACATGGATTACAAGAGTTTCAAAGATAAACTTTTTTTTATCCCGCGTAACCAGATTGGTTGATTTACAGTTATTTTCAAGACTGAAATAATATTTCTACCCTCCATTAATCCTTATTTGGATGGTATAGTTCCAATTGATCTTGTGATGAATATCAATTATGAGATACTTGTAATAATTCACTTCCTCTATATTTCTACTATCATAGATAAAATTTGCATAGGTATCTTTCTTAGATTTTAAAATTGTGATTTTTTTTTTGTCGGTGTTAATAGTCATGCCCATGTTAGAGACAAAATATTTAAGAATTCGTAATTTCTTATTGAGATCATAATGACACCCTTTCGTAATAACAATATCATTAGCATAACGTAGGAGGATGATAAATATCCCAACTAAGATTGTATTTCTGCAACTTGCTTCTTCTAAACACTTTTGTAGCTTTTCAATGTAAATGCCAAAAATTGTGGTGTAGAGGGGGCAACCCTGTAAAACTCCAATATTAAAATTTATATCTTTTTTTCACCCCTCATTATTCTTGAACTTGGCAATGAACTTTTCGTATAACATTATCATGACGGCTCTTAACTCAAAAGGTACCTTATGCTTATGTAGTATATTCCACACATTATTTCTAGGAACTCTATCAAAATATTTTATAAAATCCACAAAGCAACAAAATAGGTCAGAATTATTATTAGGGAATTCCTCTATAGAGATCCTGTAATCATGTGGTTTGTGGTTAAATGATTCCTTGTAAAACCTTATTGGCATTTTGCCCGCTTACGTTCCATTTCTAGCCATTAATTGATCCTCTTTTTTAAGATAAAACCAAAATAACTTAGATAAGCGAGAGATAATCATAATAGTATGATAATTAGAGGGGTCATTTTTATCACCATTTTTTTAAATACGAATAATGAGAATTTGATGGCAACGTGTAGGAAACCCTTTCTTGACAACTATGTTAAAGAGTTTGTGGATGTGCAGGATGAGGTATGGCCCTCCAATTTTTAAGATTTCTCTTGGTAGCCTTCAATATCTTTGGGTTTTCCATTTTTTAAGTGCTTAACCCCAAAATCTATGTCTTCTAATGAGAAAACTTTGTTCGTTGCAATAAGGGTTTGAATTTTATCTCTCATATTCGAGGATTCATAAAAAAATTTAATATAGGAATTATAATCTTTTAAAGCAATTTTATTGTCTTCTTTTATTTTGCGAGTAAGAATTTATCTCCATAATTGGTTAGGAGCCACCTTGGAGAGGTGTAGGAGATTTTCCTCCCTTTTCCTTGGAAAATGTGTTGGAAAAATAATCTACCTTAGTACCTTAATGATCTACCTAGGAGACATAAAAATTGGCCTTGTGTTCTGTCTTATGGTCTAAATTAGGTTATACTAATCAATACTAGTCAAACAGGTGATTATGGCTCATTAATTGCAGTTGAGCCTCTCTAGTTTGAACATCTTGACATTTCAAGCTGTACATTAATTGTAACCCAATTCTAGCCTTCACTAAGAGCGCTAGTGTGTGTGAAAGTTGTTTTTTGTGGTCTCCTTGGCATTTATTTTCCTCCTAGATATTCCTACACTCACACATACACACATACGCTTTCCCACGATTTCCTTCCCTCATTTATGATGCAAAAATCCTTCTTACCTATTTACACATGTTCACACATGGTTTCATGGTTGTTTGGTTAGGTTAGGGAGCCTATTGGTCAACTTAGGGGGGTTTAGGTGTCAAATCATATCCTGACACTTGTATGCATTCACATGGACTCCTAGGGCTCACAAATATTCTCCAATGTACTATAAATGTGTATCATACACATCCACAAGGTGTGCTATAATATAATGGTTATATATTAGCACCATTCATATTTGCTATTCCAGTTTTTTGAGTCTCTTTGTTGCTCTCTTTCATATTTTGTCAAACACTTTGAACGGGTGAATATTGTTATAGCTCCTATATCTACTTGAGAAGAAATTCTCACAAAATTTCTTTTTTTCTTTTAATGAATTCTTTGTATTGATTTATCTTGTCCATTTTTATCGAAACTGTAGTAGCTTGCCTAATTTATTTTCTCGCATCTTTGCACTATTGATCATACCAAGAGTTGATTCTACTATTACTCATTTTAGCCAATACTTCAATAGAGAACTTGTTAATTGACGACGAGAGGGTTGTATCAAAATTATGGTAGATATTTTTTATATTCTCCATGCTAAATAAAGGAACAAGCCCATCTTTTAGGTCATGGAGAAAAATGTCAGCTTTATTTTTATCAAAGATCAGGTGCTTTTGGAAATGATAGTTTTCTTCCTTCGGATCACTATGCATGGCAATATTGAGAGTTATAATTAAAGGTATATGATCAGAGTCGGGATCATGGTCATTCAATATGTTGAAATATATTAATTTGTTGTATATATGGATATTATATATAACATAATCTACCACACTACTTCTAATCCCATGGATGCAAGTCATATGGCTAGAGGTTGGCCATTTTGTGACACCGGTGCAAATGATAAGATATTGACCACTACAAAATTTCACCAGCTCATACTCGAATAAATTTTCACCTAGATCTTTAGAACTTCTTTTGGACATGTTAGCAATGTCAAGGTATTGATCTAATCAAAGAGTATTAGGGTTGGAATAGTTGCTTAAAAGAATAGCTTGCTTACAGAAGTTCAAGCATTAAAGTCAGCCATAAAAAGGATATTTCCTTCCTTCCTTAAACTAGAAATAATCATGTTCTAAACCATTATAAGGACAGTTTGTATCTAAATTGTTTTTTTATATAAGTTGCAATTAATAGGGGTGAAATAACAGATGACCATGTAGGGTTTTTCATCATTAATGTATGTGATCTCTATGCAAATAAATTGGTTGTAAGGGACTTTCTTATAAAGCATAACATGTGGCGATATGGTATTCCTAATGTAATAGGATATACCCCTAATGCAACTATGACATGAATGGTTATTCCATATTGACCATAGGACATATCCATCTATATCAGTAACCTTGGACTCCCCATGTTCCCAAGTTTCAACCAATATTATAATATCAATTTTTCTTAGGTTAAAACTTAACTTAGGGCCTTTATTCCATGGAAACCCCCAATGGTTGCAGGAAAAGATTTGGTCCATGTCAAATTGTTGTTTATTACTATCATTTTGGTTTCTATCTCTAATAAATACTTCCATGTTTCTTATTAAGGCCCATTTTCCCTCCTTCCTAGCATCTTTTTCCTTTTGGATCTCCTTTTCTAATCCATCCTAATGCTTTGGAATGAGGTCTTCATTTATAAATATCCTGGATCCTTTTAAAGTTGATGTCTTATTGAGTATGTTGTATTTTTGTTCAATAGAGCTAACCTTAAAACCTATATTAGACTTTCTTTATTCTCAATTAATTTATCTAACATGTTTGCTTCTATGAGACTCGTAGTTTCAATTGGTAACCTATCGTGAAGTTCTGTCTTGAGAATGACTAACGTATCCTCTTCTTCCTCATATTTTAAAGAAAAAATTATGAGGTTTAAATAAAAAAAATTTATGGCCATGGGCTAAGGATATGAGCTTATTTATTTCCTTTTTAATGAGTTTGATATCTATTTTACCTTCTATATTATTTAGGGTTAGGTTGTGGTTAAATTTTTTCTCTAACTCTTTAATCCTATCCTTAATATTTTCTAGTGTATCTGTCTCCTCCTTGTTTGGGTGTTTTTGAATTTCCATTGCTTGTACTCTAGTCGCCATTATCTCTACCTTGTTCTCCATTTGTTTATTTTATTATCTAATTGTTTTTTATCTCTTCTTGAAAAGATGTAAATTTATTATGGAGCATGGATTTTAACTCTATTTGGAGTTTATGTTCTCTTTCTTCCCTACGTTTTTATAAGGATTCTATATGTTCATAAAGTTTATCCTCTCCTTCTTCCCTATGTTTCTCTACTAAATCCATAAAATCCTAAATGTTATGTAGGGTAAGTGGGCTAGGTCTTCCCTTAACATTTTTGGAAAATGCAGTGAATTACTCATATTTATGTAAAGGTGTAAAAGTGTATATAAAAGAAACTAAAACTAAAAATACAAAATAATAATAATAATAATAAAAGAGGGAAGAAAATGATGCAAGTAATTTAGAGCCCCCATTTAAATGATGATGATTCCCTAGCTACACGAGTGGAGTGCCCATAAATTTTACCGAAGGTTTTCATCGGAGAGCTTAACTGATGGTTTTCACCTTAGGGATTCACCTTTTAAAAAGGGTTGTTTAACCTAAGGTTACATGGCATAATGTCCAAAATTTGAATAAAGGTTTCACCATATAATTCCCATAAATTTTACCAAAGTTTTAAAAATTAAAATATAAAATATAAAAAAAATAGAGGGGGGAGGAACATATGCACATAATTTAAATCCCCCAAATGATTTCCTAGCCGTAGGAGTGGAGTGCCCATAAATTTTACCAAATTTTATCACTGCACCGAGTGTTTTCAGAGCAAATGGTTATCACACAAGAGCTTCATCGAGGGTTTTCGACGGAAGAGCTTCAAGGATAAATGAACCATGTTGGCTATGCCTTGACTACCTATTAGCTTCTTTAGTTAAATAAGTTGTTTGTCACTACTTGTTATCCATGCATAAGCTAAAAGTTATCCATACATCATCTACAAATTATTTTTTATATTTCTTTTTTATATAATGTTTTTTTTTCAAATTTTGAATTAGCCCAAAAAAAATCAATAAGACAATACACATACTCCTTCAATTTAGAAAAATCATAAATGATATTCAAAACCAAATTTCTAGCTATGTGTTTAAATATTAAAAAATTAAATATAAAAATATAATATATACAATTTTTCAAAAGATTACTAATTAAATTATAACACAAATTTATTACCCCATAAAAAAAAACTTAAACAGTAAATTAATTTACTTTCGAATTAAATTTTAAGTTAAAAAAATTTAATTGTTATTATAGTAAATATTTCCAAAAGAATAAATTCATGTTATCGAGTGCATATATGAATTTAGCAGTATAAGAATTTCATTTTGGCATTCATATATTTTGACATAGATTCAATTTTATTTATTAATTTTTTAAACTTATTTATTTGAAATTTGTTAGAGGAGAGGTTCGGTGGCATATATTTAACATATGATTATATGCTTATTCTTTAGATGTTACAGGTTTAAATATAAAAGAAAAAAATATGTACATTTTTTCAAAATTTTAGTAATTAAATTATAATAATAAAATTTTAACCTCACAAAAAACTCAAACATTAAATTAATTTCGTGTTTAATTATTTATATTTTAAATTATTATTATTATTATTAAGTAAATATAATTTATTGTTTAATTATATTTTAACTTAAATTGTGTATTATTATTAAAGTAAATATATTCATTAGAATAAATTCGTGTTATCAAGGACATATGTGAATTAACAGTTTACGTTTTGCAGTCATGGTTTGACATAGATTCAATTTTATTTATTATTGTTTTTTAAATTATTTATTTGAAATATAATTAGTTTTATTTGTCTCCATATTTATAAATTAGTTTGATGTATAAACGGTACTAAGTAATTACTGGTTTGTATTAGATATTATCTAATTGTTCTATTTTTACGAAGTAATTTATTTGTTAGTAGTCTTCTATTTTTATGTGATTTTTTTTATTTTTTTCCTACAAATTTTGAATTTTGAAGTGCTTTAATCATGTTTTTAAACACATAAATGGATTTATTGGCATCAATTACCTCAATGGCATCAAGATTATGCAAGTTTAATAACTATTATATGCATTTTCAATAATTAATCTAAAATTTCTACTATATTATGTGAACAAACAAGAAAGAAAAATAAACCTAAAAAAATTGAAAAAAACAAACATTTAGAGTACTCTTCAAAACATTTATCAACCAAAGAAACCATAAATGTTTGGAAGCCTAAAAATAAGACAAAAATAAACACCCATTTAAAAAGCATTTAATGTCCGGGTAGAGTGCGTCAAGGAGCCTGTTATAGCTGATTTTACCACACATGGTTGATCACATATTCATGGCCTTCTCTGTCCCTCTCCAGACTCTTTGGACCCCATGGACTAATATTATGCTTTGGTGTTTCCAAGTACATCCCTAAAAACACATGTTTATTGTTGTACATGACTTTTTATCCCATACTCGCGTGTATACGCGAATATTGACCTCAAACTCGTGTACATCGAGATGTGTGCATAAGTCCAAATAGTTTTGGAGTTTTCCTTGATGTGTGTCTGAACCACTTGACTCTTGGCCTTCCATATGCCTCGAGATCGCTCAGATTTAACCCCTTCGATTCATTTAAGGAGAGGAATTGAAGAGCAAGGAAACTATAGTCCATTGTTGCTATAGATTGCATATACTTGAGTCTGCATCCCTTTGTCCCTTTGGAGCACTTTCTGTTCTTCTCAAGCTTGCATTTGCTTGTGATCTTTCTATCGAGAAATGGGATTGAGGTGGTGGAGGACTCAGTTTCTCCAATTCGTAGACGTATTGACAGATGTTATCACTTGTGTAATCTCTGATTTGATTAATAGAACTATCTTTTCCTGTCCAATAATGTGAATTTGAATGAATAGTGAATCCATGGATATGTTTAATTTCTTATACATTGTTTATTATATATGCTAGAGTAGATATCACACCATATTATATAGCATGCTTGTCTTGTTTGTTGTTGTTGAGAGAAAACTGCTAGTGCAAGCGAAAGTGGAAAAAGCTCAATGGGGATCTACTTCGACCATCCAGAATAAGGTATGGTTCGAGATCCTTTAGTGTTAGATGTTTGGTTTCTCTTGCATGTTGGAAAGGGATTGATTTCGGTGGTCTATCTGTCTGTTGTGGTACACCCCAAGCCATAGGAAGTTTCTCTCCATAATAGAATTGGTGACCATACTGGGGAAGTTCCTTGTTTTTCTTGGGGGTTTGGGGGCACAATGTACTTGATATTATTGATTTGCTCTTTGTTTCTCCCCGTTTTTGTGTCACATTTTATAGTATGCTCATCCATTGACACTCCCCTTTATTGGTTTGACCCTTGGCCTACTTTTTACCACTGTCTTCTCTGTATACGCAGGTTTTTGGTCAAAAGTCACGTACATACACAGATTTTTGGCCAAAAGTCACGTATACATGCATGTTTTTGGCCAAAATCCACATATACATGCAGCTTTTTGGCCAAAAGTCGCGTACATACGTAATTGTTCTTTAAACAGTCACGTCCATCCTCCCTTTTGGTTGACTTTGATGTTGTGGAAAATTGTTGGGTGGATTGTGAGTGCGGTTGGGTCTTCCTGGGTTCTGATGTTGTCTGTTGGATGATTATTTTGTGACCAGAGGCCGTTTCTTCATTGATTTCTCTTTGAAAGTAGTTTTAGTCATTTATCCATTTTGTTTTGCCATTAGTGCATTACTCATTTTGTCTTGGGGTCTTGCTGGGATTGTGTTTTATGTTGGCCGCAAAGACTGAGAGTTTTAGATGAATTTTATTTGCATTTTTCATTCTTTTATATTGAAAATACAAAATAATTGCATTCTTACTTGCATCTTACATATGGATTTGAGGAGGTACTTCCATTGGATTTATTTAATGAGAGTTGTATTTAGGATTTCATCTAGGGAGGATTGCATTTGCATTCGGAAAGGAATATATATTTATGCATCTCATGTAGTGGCATACCCTATTTTTCATTCTACAAGATTGCACTTGGCATTGCTTGTTAGGTGTGCATTTTTAATTCACTACTGAGTCTTCGTATGATTAGTTGCACAGCCATTTCCTCTGAGTAATCACAACCAATTAAAATCAATGCTTAAGTAAAATGAGCTACACATTTTTCTTTTATAGGGTTCACCAACAAGATTAGGATTTAGAGTCTTGGAATAGTTCATTGTGAGTTAATTTTCCAAGACTACTAAACAAAAAAAAGTAAGTGTTTGTCCAAGTGAGAGATAGAAATCCTTGGTATAATTAGTGTTTCTCAAGATGCTTCTCTTACACGGGAGTTAAGCACGAGGCAACGCACATGATTGTGATTCGGATGACCCCTGATCACTCTCTGTGAGCGCCGGAGATATTTCCAGGATCGTATTCGTATCTGGGGGCTCTTTCGAGAGTTTCGAGCTTTGCAACCCTGCCCATACAGTCGATCCTACCTGCAACTGTTCGCTTGAGCATTGGTTATATTGGGGTGAACTTAGTTTCCTTACCTAGGTCACACAGGGGGTACTTGCAGAGGTTATTCTGTGAATGTCCTGGCCATGAAGGGGTCGAACAGCACAGTCGCTTTACGTGTTGAAGCTGAGGGCCACTATAATTGATTACATACCTCTGCTTGTAGTGTATGAGAGTCTCGGGCCTCTCATAGTAGAGACATACCTGCTGCATTTGGGATCTCTCATATTCTCCCCTTTGTTTTCTTGTATTTTGGATGTATATTTTCTTAGGAGTGTGCTCTTTATGCGCTACTTCGCCTTTGGGATCGCGGTTACTTGAGTATATTTATGCTCTCTTGAGTTTGGGTCCTTTTATTTTTGGCATGCCTGGTATCCTATCACCCATCCTTGGTCCTAGTATGGACCCTGGTGTCAGACTTGGGGGCATCACATCCCCTTACCATGCTCATAGATTTTGAAGTGGTCACAATCTACCCTCTACTCCATTTGTGGAGGATGTTGACTCCCTTCTCTAGGTTTTTACACTAGTGGTCACCCTCAAGGGGGTGGTAGTGCATGCGTGAACGTTTGGTATACACCTTACTTTCCTTTTTATGTCCGATCATTCACCGCATTATTTCCTTTGGGTACTATTGTCATGATCATTCCTCCCTATATCCTATAGTTTGGATTCTTTATTAACTATTTTGGGTTGTTTTGGACTAATATGGTTTTCATGTAGGGTCTAGTTTTTGTACACTCTCTCCAAGGTTTCGATTCGTTCATTCCTATCACAGGTATTATGACTGAACTGGCATATAGGTTAGGACTTCATATCTGCCTGCATTTTTTGTGACCTTATGACCATTTCATCTTAACCTTAGGTACGAACCCATTTCATGGTATCAAAGAACCTTCATGTTATTGTTTGTTTTTGTTAGAAGTGGTACTATGTGAATGGTAGAGCTTTCCTATACATGGGTGTCCTAGTTATCTCCCTTTTGCATTTGGTACCCATGCTATGAGTCCTCTCTTAGGTCCAAGAGTCCCTTTTAGTATCGCTATGACTTTGAGGAAGAGCTTCATACTTCTCTTGAACTTTACGATGGCCTTTCCCCCTGGACTATCTTGTATATGTCAAGTTGTAATAGCATTATCATGAGTTTTGCTTCCCTTAATGAGCCTTATGTCAGCTTCCTCGACTTTTATTATCAACAATATAGCTCAATCTTGCCTCATGTCTAGCCAAGGAGAACCTTTTTACATATCTTTTGTAGCTTGATCCCCCATTATTTTATCGAGAGGGGACTGCAGAAGGAGAAAGTAGATATGTTGACTTGAACGATAAACGACTTAGTCGATCAGCTGACTAAATCGATGAGCCGACTTAGTCAAATAGCTGACTAAGTCGATTGGCCGACTAAACTAGAGATTAGGTCGACCACTTAAGGTCATGTCGGTTCACCGAACCGACAGGTAGTTATTTTGTAACTGTTTTGTAGTCATATATATTAGGCTATTGAGCCAGATGAGAACTCGGACCAGTTCTCTAAGTTGTATGGACTCATTCATGTAATATAATCTATTAATTCACCTATTTGTTCTTATCTCTTGACTCTATTTTATGTGTATGTTTTAGTATGTATTATTGGTAACCTTACATGATCTGTGAGATTACAACATTGGTTCCATTGACGGTAGTATATGTCTGAAATATATGCAAGCAAATGATACCAGAGCAGGAGATTAAGGACTGGTGAAAACATAAAGTTGCAAACTATTTGCAGAATTATGCACGAAGGAACAAATTAACAATCACACAAGCAAAAGAAATATTCTTCATCAAAACACATGAAAAGTTTATAGAATCAGTGCCCCAAATTCTGAAGAACTCTTGGATGAGAAAGCCGGAAGGGACTAAAGAACAACAGTTGTTGGAAAAACTTATCTGAGGAGGTAAAACAAACTTGTCGGAGTTGTTTGAGAAAATCGCTGACGACTTCTGTGAGGAGCAAGTAGTCGAAGATAGAAATTTGGTGGAAATCGTCAAGGAAAAATTTTACACATATCTCACCGAGCAATTTCTATGCTCTTTACCGACCTTGTTGTTCAAATTCCTGATCGAGAAGGGAGTAGGACATATTGTCGAACCGCGTCCATCACTTCACAAACTTCCATCAAACTCTAAATGGGGGGAGAAGCAAAGGAAGTGGGAAAAATTCATTGCAGAAAGGGAGTGGGAATACTTTCTAAGAAAATAGACCGAACTATCAGGGATTTCTAAAAGCGTCGGGTAGACTATGGGAGGGTAGTTGGTCATATGTTGAGATAGAGTAGAGTGGATTCTAGTCAACTAGAAACAGATACCATTCACCAATAATGAGAAGTCAACCAAAAGGGATCTTGAGAGAATAGTATTACATGAAGGTATGTCGGACATTCAAAAAATAGAGAGGGAAGAGAGACAACAGAGGAGGGAAGCAAGAAGAGAAAGAGCCTTAGCGTTGCATAGAGGAAGGAGTCCTAAGGTGACTGACCAGGAAGAGAATCTGCTAGATTCGGGTCATGACCGACATGAAGAAGGCATGGAACAAGAGGCGTCCCCTATGGAGGAAGAATTGTCGATAGAGAAGCCAAAAGCTCTCCAATTAAGAGCTCCCCATGAAGGAACAACCCTCTCTTCATTGAATCTGCATACTTGGATACAGACTATTGTCAAAGAGGACCTCCGACTATGAGCTGGTGACTTTGGTATATGGAGTTGACTAGACGACAAAACATACACTGGATGACACCTCATTATCTATCGACCAGAGGAAGGAAATTGGGTTATCTTTCAAGCGGTACGCTCCAAACGAAGTATCCACTTACTCTTACGGACACATGAAGGAGCACCCCCCCACTAAACACAGCTTTGGAAGACACAAAACATTTAGAACTATGGACAAATAGTTGCAGTGGGCCCTTGACAGACGAAGTCAACATCAACAGACTGCCAGTCAATGAAGAATCGACAACCGATGGGAACAGAAGTTCCATCGACCATAATCCCATAGAGACGAATAAACCAATAACCCCACCACCCTCACCCCCACCCGCACCTCCACCACCTCCACCTCCTGAGAGCAGTGATAGTGACTCCGACATGGGTCACAGATCAGCTCACATTCCTCTATATGAGGGGGATGAGGCCCGAGATGAACTGGTTCATCTGCGAGTCGACTTGGGAGGCCAACCAAGTTATAGACGAAGATAGACAAATCCCATAGTTCACTGATGCCTTGAGGACAAGGGAATTGACTTGGTATATGACCTTTTCGTAAAGACAACCTAGAGCAACCAAAGCCGATATCAAGGCACAATTTCTATCATTTTTAAAAACTCTAGATTCCAAACACTTGGCAGCGAAAAAACTAAAAGCAACATCACAGAAGCTAGGGTAAAGTGCCCGCGACTATGATAAGCGTTGGAAAGAGCTTCTGAGCCAGTTCGACTATGTTATAGATGAACAGTTACTAATCCAGTGGTTTCTTGTAGGGTTATCTCAGAAAGTCCGTCGACACATCATCTTCGAAACATTCAAATCCTACAAAGATGTTCACACAAAACCTATTCAAGTGGAGATGGATGAGGACATACCCGCTTATTCCACTGGCCACAGATTGGAAGAATAGCTCGAGAGTGTACAGAAGTATTTAAAGGAGTTAAACCTTAAGAATCAGGAGATCTGGTGCACAAAGTGATCGATGACCGGACACTCCAAAGACAACTGTCGACAGGAATACAGCCAACAAGACGTTCAATTCATGCAGACGAAATATTTTTGCGATATTTGCTAGGAACACAGGGACCACTCGACAAAAGACTAGCCGTTCAACATGAAGAACGGAAAGGCATCCTGGTGTGCAATCTGTGAAACCAAAAATCATAACATGACCGACTACCATTTGAACCTGAAGAATCGACAAAATTATCATGCAGTATACCAAACCAATGCAGTTGCGCAAACTAATGAGCAAAACAATTTACCAAACAATAAGAATGGTCAGAGATATGACGGTCAATTATACGAGCGCGGGTACAACAATCGACGTGGAGGCTACGACGAAAGAGGTCGATTCCTTGGGAATCGCTACAATGGTATTAGAATAATCAACCCATAGTATTTACCCACTTAGACATTATTTCATTTATTTTGTCTTATTTGCCTAGTCCATGAGTCCCACCATGTGCAAGTTGCTAATTGCCTATCCATAGAGGTCAAACTTGCCATATTTGACTCATGTAGCGCCCTTGAGAGCTTTAGGAATCAAATCTGCTTTATTCATGGCCTCCTAGGCGCCCATCTTCTTTTTCTGCTTTATTCCCTGCTTTTTCAGTGTTTTAAGGCACATAGGAAAGCAAGACTAGGTGAGGTGAATCAGCTTTGTTGCCTCTTCCTCCTCCACTCATTCCTCCATGATTTTACATGTATGAGCTGCCATTTGACAACTCTTTAGCTGG